>CP092875.1:73011208-73155052 GCA_030710605.1 Cordylochernes scorpioides
GTTAGATTTTGGTGTAATCTTTATAAATAGAGACCTTCCCATATATCCAGATGGTAACATACTTATCGTATTTCGTCGAATCTTTACTATAAAATCAGGATTAAAGGATATCCGCATTTTAATCAGATTTTCCACCAATGGAGTCTGAATCTGGTACTTCATGATATCTGGTCTGAAATATTGATTTCCACTTGTTATACTTCAACAGGAGTGTTAATTAGGTCTTCTATATTCAGGATATCTTAGTTTTTTTTTTTTTGTGTAATAACATATTCATCTTTATCTGAGATCTCCCAGGGTCGTTGTGTGATCTCAAGGAGCGTGACACTGAAATTTTGGGCGCGACACGGACCCGAGTCCGACCCGTTCCAGCGTCTGGATTTCTCTTTTGGGAGAATGGACCACTATTAAGTCTATAGTTTATTTGCCTTATAGTTTATTCTGTTGGACTCTAGTATAATCTTTACAAGTGGGGTCACTTCCATATACATATATATCCAGATAGCAAATTAACTCCAATATCTTAACCTCTGCGAAATTCCTATGAGAAATGATAAACTTCGAGGTTGCGTATCATTTTTTCTTTCCCGCTTAATAAGGCTCAAGCTTTCGGATATGGTGATCCTTTATGGGAATAACGCGATGGTAGTGGATCATTAGTAACTATATATATTTATCTAATGTATTTACATCTTTATAAAATTTTCCATAAAGGAACTATTAACATCTTGTTATATGCTAAGTATAGACTATTTACATATTTCTAAACTAAGGAAAAACTATAATATAATAATTTAGCTTATGAAATTAGAATTAGCTATGGAACATGGTTAATGAAACAAGAATTACTTTATCAGATATGAGGAAGTGAACGTTTAATTGCTATCATTTCTATTTATGGATCTGGTGCGCCCATCCATTCTATCTATTATTTGTCTGTCGGGTTCCGCCTATATACATACTGTTGTATTGGTTGCATTCCATCAGGTATATTATTTGACTATTGTCTGTGTAATTTGGGTTATAAACGCCTTATTATTGAATCTATTTACAGTTGATCTGTAGAAATTATAGAGATCTGTCGCTATAATTCCCTCTATGAAATAGCTCCCAGCGTCTTCAGTGGGTGGCTAAATCGCCAGAAGGCGATTCTCTTAAAGGAATGGTTGAAACAACGAGGGAGGCAAAGAATGAGGCCGCCATTTTCTCTTCCTTGGAAGAAGAAGCAGGAGGGAGAATGGATGTAAGTTGAAACCCCTGAGACGTTGGACCCCTACATTCCAGAGACTTCGTTAACACCCGACTCTATACACATTCCAGGAAGGGCCTTGTCAACGGGGTCCCTCCCCGCCGCGGGGCCTCTCTTGGGGGGTCCCTCTCACGCCTTGTTTAGTTGAAATTTTTTTTTTTTAGAGTTGTGTAGTCCTCAAATCCCTTCTGTGCCCTATATATATATATTATCTGATATTCTATCTCCTCAAGTATAGCCTAGCTGTATAAGTCCTATATATATTTGTCTATTTCTATGTCACACGCTAGCCCGAAGATTGGTAGGGGGGTTGTTGTCAAAATGTTACACTTGCAGTTCACAAGATAAGGGAATTTTTACCAGGTCACATCATACATTCCAAGGATGGTGATGACATTGTTGTCGAAAGGTTACACTCGTAAATTTTAATATGGGAATTGTACTAAGTCACTCCCTACATGCTCCGTTCTCGTAGGTCTAAAATAGGGAACGCGACACTTTCAAAATACATATATATATTATCTGATATTCTATCTCCTCAAGTATAGCCTAGCTGTATAAGTCCTATATATATTTGTCTATTTCATGTCACACTTTAACCCGAAGATGGTAGGGGAGTTGTTGTCAAAACGTTACACTTACTTTTTTTTTTATAAGAGATTTTTACTAAGGCACAATATGCATTTCGAGGATGGTGGTAACATTGTTGTCGAAAGTTTATGCTAGTAAATTTTAATAAGGAAATTGTACTAAGTCACTCCCTACATGCTCCGTTCTCGTAGGTCTAAAATAGGGAACGCGACAATCTCAAATACTCTAAACTGGTGTACCTTGCTAAAAAAGAAATACTGGTGTTGACAATATATGATTTAAAAAAATAGATTACAAAATGATGCTGTGTTTTTAAGTTATGGTCCCTTTTTTTTTTAAGTATGGGTAATGCTAGATTTAGAGTTCTATGTTCTATGTTCAACCCAACTTCTATAACGTTCAAATTTTTATACTGGACACATGGTGACTTCAACACATATTTGTTTAGAATTGGCAAAATTGGTTCACCTGCATGCACTTGTGGAAACTAACAACAAACCCCTGAACACCTTCTGATAAAATGTCCATTAACTTCTGATCCAAGGGAAGAAAACCAACTTTACCTGACCATTACAAAATAAGCTGCTTGCAATAAAGACCAATACATCAAGTTTAATAGATTCTGCAGGATGTATATTTTGAGGCGAAAGTGTTGACTGTACATATTTTAAGCTACTACCCATAATTGCTATATGTAAAATTTGACATTGAACGTTTAATTTTAATGATTTCCAATGTTCAATTGTATTAATTGTATATAATTAAAAATATATACACGCAATTATCCAAATTGTGGATATGTTCAAATTTTACTTATGTTTTATTTTAAATTTCACAATTTTACATTTATGCTTATTTGCGCTCTGTGTTTTTAGTTTAAAAAAAATTGTAGTTTAACATTTCTTTTTTATATATTTTGTTGTTTTTATGCGAAAATCTTTTACACATAGTACAAATAGTTTTAAATATAAAATTGGCGTTACTGTTAATTTTCAGAATGCTCATAATATCTTAATAAAGATTGGCGTTCAGCCAACTAAAATATTGGAAATAATGATATTTGATCTAAAATATGCTTTTTTTTATTAAACAATATATGCCTAATTTTATTCAAGAAACAAATGATAAACAAAATAATATTTAATAAAACAAAATGTAAGTAGACAACTGCGGCCTTCTAGCATATTGTTTGGCTTAATTAAAAAAAATAGCTCGTTTTTCTAATATTAAGAAAGCACCACCACAAATGTACCAAATCTTACCTAAAAAAAATGGCGGGATCCGTTCTCCACGTGGTTGGCCGCCTCGTGGACTTTACCATTCTTTACTGGATTTTCCGTAGCCTCCAACTAGCACACATTTATCTATTAGTTTTATGCTTTAGACAGGATTTTACAAGTTACATGTTTTAAACAGCAGGGTGTTATTTTACCGTGAACTTTTCGTGGCCTTATTTGGAACTGGTCGGCCCCACGTTGGGCGCCATTGATGAGCCGATTTCTGACGCTATCGTCCCGAAATCCATGAGCCTCTTTCATTCTCAGGGAGTTCACGAAAATAATACATCCTGCTATATAAAAGGTATAATTTGCAAGTATCCTGCGCGCACTGGGGTTAAAAAAAAGAATGACAGACAACTATATGTTTGGATTAAGATTACAATGTATTTATTTATCTCTTAAGACAACAAAAAAAAAGATAAGAAATAAAATAAATAAAATATGCAATGAGGATAGGTTGTGAGAAAATTTACATGCATATACCTGTTTAAAAAATCATTATTAAAAAAAATACTTAACTTAGTGCTTCAGTTGGAAGGCTGGGGGAAATTCCTCCCCAAAATCTTGTAGAACTACATTTTTAACGAGCTTCCTATCTGCTCAAAAACTGAACTGGCCTTCACCCAAAGCTGGCTCGTGACTAACTTTCTTCTCCCAGGGTGACCGAAAAAAAAATTTAAAAAATAAATCTTTATCTGGTCACCCTCTGTGATAAAAAAAAGAAAATAAAAAAAAATTATAATAAAAATTATCAATCGAAATATTAATTTTAAAATATTAAAGAAAAAAGAAAACCCAAATAGCTGCTTATTTAAAGAAAAATGGAAATTTATTATTGTACTATAAGTTATTTACAAAAACTAGAAATAAAAAGGAGGTGAAGAGATGGGCTAGTTTTACAAAGAAGAATGCTCGAAGTCCTTTTCTCTCTTGTCGAGGCAGCTTCTTCATTGTCCGCCAGCTTTCCATTGATACTGTGGGTGAACTTTGTGGAGGCCTCAGGGGTGGCCTCTACAAAACCAGATGGAAGGGCAGTAGTGCAGATATCGTCAATCTATAAGAAACCCGATCTACCACTCCAGGAGGAAGATCTGAATCTCTTGTTAGAGAATAATCAATCAGTAATCGCTGCAGGAGACTGGAACTCCAAGCACCCTCTTTGGGGCTCAAGAACCTCCAATAATAGTGGAACCGTGCTTCATAATTTTTCCGAAAAAGAAAACCTGGACATTGTCGCACCTTCTTCACCCACGCACTACAGTCCTTTGGGAAATTCAGACTTTTTAGACATCGCAATTCTTTGAAACATCCCCTGGACTTCGAGGATTAAGACCCTGGATGCCTTATCTTCAGATCACCTCCCAGTAATCCTAGAGCTGACCTGCCCGAAGGATGAATTCACGACTAGGGCTTGCCGACTCACTAACTGGGTACACTTCCAACAAGACTTAATTTCCAGTACGCCTCCTAGAGTACCCTTGAAAACGGAAGCCAATATTGACTCAGCAGTGACCATACTAAATGATAAAATCTACAACAGCTACTCAAAAAACACAGTTATATCATCCTCTTCATCAAAACAGAACCCCTCAACCAAGGCCTTGATAAAAGAAAAGAATAAAGCTCGTAAGAGATGGCAAGCAACCTGGGATCCAGCCCATAGAGCCATTTATTAAAACCTACAGGGAAAGTTAACAAAGCCCTCAAATCCGACTCCACCGAGAACTGGAATCAATTCATACACAAGATTGAATCAAGCCCAAAGGACTTCTGGAGAAAAACAAAACCCATCAGGAAAAAAACGGAAAGGATCTCAAGTTTAGTAACGAACGGCAAACTGCCGCACTGCACTTGTGTTAATACCCCAAAGTCTGGAAGCATGCTATCATAATTCCAATTCCAAAAAAATCCGCTAAATCCCCTGAAGATCTAAGACCTATCAGCATCCTCTCCACCATCGGCAAAATTTACGAAAGAATTATTCTACGTAGACTCAGATGTACTTGGACAACTCTAACTTCATCATCCCGCAGCAATTCGGATTTAGAAGGGGGCATTCAACAACTCACCAACTCATTGCAGTTCTGGACTACATCCAGATAAGAAGATCCCACAAGGAAGTGGTAGGTGCTGTCTTTCTAGATTTTGCGAAAGCATTTGATAAAGTTTGGCATAATGGCCTTATGAAGAAACTCACAAAACACCAGTTCCCAAGTGACATTATCAATTTTATGCAGAAGGGGGCATTCAACAACTCACCAACTCATTGCAGTTCTGGACTACATCCAGATAAGAAGATCCCACAAGGAAGTGGTAGGTGCTGTCTTTCTAGATTTTGCGAAAGCATTTGATAAAGTTTGGCATAATGGCCTTATGAAGAAACTCACAAAACACCAGTTCCCAAGTGACATTATCAATTTTATGCAGAATTATCTACAGGGCAGGACATTTTCAGTCAAGCAAGGAAATTTTATAACTGAACCAAAGCCAATCCAGACTGGAGTACCTCAAGGCTCTATCCTCGGACCCTACCTTTTCAATAATTACATTAATGACATCCCACTGCACTCTAAATGTAAACATAAGCTCTTCGCAGATGACACAGCAATTTTATTCAACTCTAAATCAGTCAACCTATTGGTTACTCAGCTTCAGAGTTACCTAAATGACATAATCAAATGGTGCGAAGAGTGGAAACTAGACATTAACCCAACTAAGACTCAAGCAATAGTTTTTCCCCCAAGAGATAACAAAAAAATCAAGCCACAAACCAACTTGACAGTAAACTCAAGCACTATTAGTTGGGCCGACCATGCCAAGTATCTTGGTGTCACTTTGGATTCGAAATTAAAATTTAACCTACATGTCCAAAACACCATAAGAAAGGCAAAGATAGCCAAAATATTTCTATCAAGCCTGCTTAATTTTAAAAGTAATTTAACAACAAAGCATAAATTCACGTTGTACAAAACCTGTATTCTACCCATCATCAAGTACGCACTACCAGTCTGGGCAATATATCACACCTATGGATAAAAAAAAGAATAGATGCCTTCATGAGGATTTGCTTACGAACCACTATAGGAGCCCCATTCAATCTTTCAAACAAAATTCTCAAAGAAGATCTTAACCAGCCTAATATAGAAGAGATTTATCAAGACTCTGCTACAAGACTATTCTCGCAATTTAAAAAATCCTCAAATCCAACTATACAAGAAATTGTTCAAAACCAAGGTGACCTCAGCCACCGAATCCGACGACCTGGACCCAATGGCTAGCTGACAGCCAAACACCCAACAACTGCCCTCCTGTAAGGTTGGGGGGGCCACTCCAGCATCACAACTCGCCATGTGTAAATAATCTGGACAAGGTGACTCGCGAGCTGTGCTCAATGTAACACCTGCAAATTGAAATGAAATAAATAAATAAATAAGAGTGTGTGAATATTATTGGTCGTGCCTTTATTCTCTCTTTGGCAGAGGCGTTGGAATCACCATTGGGGTGTCATTTGGATAGTTCAAAGTTATACAGTCCTCTGGATAACGGCCTTCTTTCTGTTAAGGAAAAGAAACCTTAACATGGCTAATAAACTACTTTTTTATTTAGTTCCAGTCGTTTTTTTTTTTCAGTGACTCGCTGTCACTCTCCTCAGGATAATGACCCCTTTTTCCTTCAACCCCCTAAAGTCACTTACCCTACATTGTCACCCTACAATATATTTTCCATATACAAAGAATTAACTTTAAAAATTGTTTTCAAATATAAATGTTACGATGTACTAGAGCGCCATCTGTTATCAAATTATAAAACTAATTTAGAGGCGTAAAATTCTTTTTAAAATAAAACAATTTCTACTGTCCTTACTGCGATGGAAAAATTAAAGGGAGGGCCCTCCCTTTAATTTTTCCATCGCAGTAAGGACAGTAGAAATTGTTTTATTTTAAAAAGAATTTTACGCCTCTAAATTAGTTTTATAAATATAAATGTGTGCTTAGAAAATTTATATTTTTAAACAGAGGCGCAATATTATAATATTTAAATAATGTTATATTTGAAATATAATCTGCGAATATTCTACTGTCCTTACTGCGATGGAAAAATTAAAGGGAGGGCCCTCCCTTTAATTTTTCCATCGCAGTAAGGACAGTAGAAATTGTTTTATTTTAAAAAGAATTTTACGCCTCTAAATTAGTTTTATAAATATAAATGTGTGCTTAGAAAATTTATATTTTTAAACAGAGGCGCAATATTATAATATTTAAATAATGTTATATTTGAAATATAATCTGCGAATATAACGAATAAAATATATTTGACTACATTGTTTTTTTTTTCAAGTCTTTGAATTCTCAAATGAAAAAAAAATATATATGAAATTATTTCAAAAATGGATTTTAATAATATGTGGAAAACAATGGTGTTACCATTTATAAGAGAAATCAATGAGGATCATCCTTCGTATAGATTTGCGAAAATTCTGGAAGCGATTAATTATTTAACACCAGAACTGAACCTTGATAAAACAATAATAATTTCCAAGTTTGAAGAAGCTGTGATGGAGGGCATAGACCAGTTTTCTCGTAAGTTAAGTGGCCTAAACGGTCCAGATTTGTTAATGACATTTTTCGAATTCTATGTTATATACCATTTCAATGTTTTGTTCATTTCTAGTATCATCTCCGAACTCTATGGTGTAGAGGAAAAAGACCTTTTCGAAACTAGTGGGAATCACATAGAATATTGGAGACAAAAGGTTTTAGATCTTCACGGTTATAGAATGGTCAAATCATTTATAGATTTCGCACATTATTGTCTATTTCAGTCTGGTGAATTACGAGAATATTTTAAAAATATTACGAAGGAATTTTTAGAAGCCGTTTATCAATCTGATAATAAGGCAGATAATAAGTATGAAGCGTGGTTACATCATGTCGCAATTCCATATACAGAAATCTTTATCGAATATCTCCGAGATGAAAATTATGATATTCGTGGATCGAACAATCCAGCTGAAATATACAAGTATATCAAAATCGAACTAGATTTATTTTCTGATAGTTATTCTGATGGTTGGAATATCACCATTGGAAAATATATGTTTGATCAATTAATCTTTGATAAAGTGATTTCATTGACAGAAACACCCAAGCTAACTCCGAACTTAATCAACAAATATTTTTTTATTTATAACCAAATTGATATTGAACACTTGAAAAATCATTTTTTAAATAGATTAGGAAAGAGAATTATATGTACGGATTCCGAAATCAATTTTATACCCAAGGTTGATGCTATTGTAAAGTTTTTGAAAGGAAAAGCAGTTAATGGCCCAAAATATAAATTTTCAAAAATGTTATTGGGAACTGTCTTAGAAAGTCTTTATACAGTCTGTAAAAATAACAATACATCGCTTATCAAACTTGTGGTTTCATCAATTGATTCAGTCATTAGAAATATGAAGACACATTGGTATAATAGCATAACAATGAATCATCATTTGAAAAACAACATTTTTGAAACTCTGGGATATTTATCCAATCATTTGGATGAATTGGAAGAAGAGTATGTCGAGTCATTAGTTGAGCGATTGAAGAAAACTGCTTCAAAACCTTCTCTAACAATCGAGGAAAAGACATTAGCTAAAATGGCGGATATAACCAGGTATGGATTTAGAAAGACATTCCAGGTTATCAAGGATTTTGAAACAAGCAATAATATCAATTTGAAATATGCGAGAATATTAAAAAAAAAAAAAACATCGATGGTCTCAATGAAAACTGAAGTTTATAAATACGATTTTCCATCTTTTGACAATGAATATTTTCTGGATAGTCTGAAACTCCCAGAAGAAATGAAGAATAGCAAGGCTCTCTACTCGAAGCTCTATATAAATAATGCCAAACTTAATGGTAATTCGAATAAATTGCAATTTCTTTCATTCCACGGTTCTGTAGAAATAAGTCTTTGTTACAGAGGTGGCCAACAAGTTCATATGAAACCTATCCAGGCTGTAATATTGCTTCAATTCCAAGAAACAGATTCGCTATCATTTCTGGAATTTCAAGAACTAACCTTGATTGACAAAGTTATTTTGACGAAATCAGTTCAAGGGCTGGTTGAAGTAGGACTTCTAAAGTTGGACACTGAAATTCTGTGTGAAACTTCCAATATCCTTCTTAATCTACAAGTGGAATCTAAGGGCAAGACCCTGCATGTTCCCCTTCCTGACTTCAAGATGAAAGAACCTATATTTCAAGGTTTTCAAAACCTTTCAACCCAAGCTGCCATTGTCAGGTCGGTCAAATCCCACCATCCTCATCCTGTCACCCACCAGAGCCTTCTAGGAGAAGTCCAAGGTCGAGTACAGAAATATTTCAACTTGGATGAGAACACCTTCCAAGATGCTCTGGCCCATTTAATCAATATGGAAAGTGTCTACGTTGAAAATGGGAAATATAGCTACCCTGTTTAATAACCCAGTTTCCCCAAATCAATTAGATTTAACCTCTGAGTCTAGAACGATAGCTTGTATTTGTGAACCTTAGCGTTTTACCTTAATCAAAATCTCGATAAATAAGGTGTGAATAGAATTATAAAATTCTTTATAATATTTCAACTCTATATTTGAATGTAAATTCATGTTTGTGAATAAATTGATACATAAATTATTGTATGTTTCTCTAAATTTTAAAATTATTTTTTATAATATACAATGTAACAAATAAATTTTTACTTGCAATGTTTTTTTCCTATAATATCACCAAATATGATTTTTACATACCTTTTTTACTGCAATTACATAAGGTATTGAATGAGAGAGCTTATTTTTATAATATACAATGTAACAAATAAATTTTTACTTGCAATGTTTTTTTCCTATAATATCACCAAATATGATTTTTACATACCTTTTTTACTGCAATTACATAAGGTATTGGATGAGAGAGCTTATTTTTATAATATACAATGTAACAAATAAATTTTTACTTGCAATGTTTTTTCCTATAATATCACCAAATATGATTTTTACATACCTTTTTTACTGCAATTACATAAGGTATTGAATGAGAGAGCTTATTTTTATAATATACAATGTAACAAATAAATTTTTACTTGCAATGTTTTTTTCCTATAATATCACCAAATATGATTTTTACATACCTTTTTTACTGCAATTACATAAGGTATTGGATGAGAGAGCTTATTTTTATAATATACAATGTAACAAATAAATTTTTACTTGCAATGTTTTTTTCCTATAATATCACCAAATATGATTTTTACATACCTTTTTTACTGCAATTACATAAGGTATTGAATGAGAGAGCTTATTTTTATAATATACAATGTAACAAATAAATTTTTACTTGCAATGTTTTTTCCTATAATATCACCAAATATGATTTTTACATACCTTTTTTACTGCAATTACATAAGGTATTGAATGAGAGCTTATTTTTATAATATACAATGTAACAAATAAATTTTTACTTGCAATGTTTTTTTCCTATAATATCACCAAATATGATTTTTACATACCTTTTTTACTGCAATTACATAAGGTATTGAATGAGAGAGCTTATTTTTATAATATACAATGTAACAAATAAATTTTTACTTGCAATGTTTTTTTCCTATAATATCACCAAATATGATTTTTACATACCTTTTTTACTGCAATTACATAAGGTATTGAATGAGAGAGCTTATTTTTATAATATACAATGTAACAAATAAATTTTTACTTGCAATGTTTTTTTCCTATAATATCACCAAATGTGATTTTTACATACCTTTTTTACTGCAATTACATAAGGTATCGAATGAGAGAGCTTATTTTTATAATATACAATGTAACGAATAAATTTTTACTTGCAATGTTTTTTTCCTATAATATCACCAAATATGATTTTTACATACCTTTTTTACTGCAATTACATAAGGTATTGAATGAGAGAGCTTATTTTTATAATATACAATGTAACAAATAAATTTTTACTTGCAATGTTTTTTTCCTATAATATCACCAAATATGATTTTTACATACCTTTTTTACTGCAATTACCTAAGGTGTTGAATGAGAGAGCTTATTTTTATAATATACAATGTAACAAATAAATTTTTACTTGCAATGTTTTTTTCCTATAATATCACCAAATATGATTTTTACATACCTTTTTTACTGCAATTACATAAGGTGTTGAATGAGAGAGCTTATTTTTATAATATACAATGTAACAAATAAATTTTTACTTGCAATGTTTTTTTCCTATAATATCACCAAATATGATTTTTACATACCTTTTTTACTGCAATTACATAAGGTGTTGAATGAGAGAGCTTATTTTTATAATATACAATGTAACAAATAAATTTTTACTTGCAATGTTTTTTTCCTATAATATCACCAAATATGATTTTTACATACCTTTTTTACTGCAATTACATAAGGTATTGAATGAGAGAGCTTATTTTTATAATATACAATGTAACAAATAAATTTTTACTTGCAATGTTTTTTTCCTATAATATCACCAAATATGATTTTTACATACCTTTTTTACTGCAATTACATAAGGTATTGAATGAGAGAGCTTATTTTTATAATATACATTGTAACAAATAAATTTTTACTTGCAATGTTTTTTTCTATAATATCACCAAATATGATTTTTACATACCTTTTTTACTGCAATTACATAAGGTATTGAATGAGAGAGCTTATTTTTATAATATACAATGTGTGTGTGTATATGATAAATCCCGCTATTAAATCATCCTACATTTTATTTAGTAAGGAAAAGTAAGTTTCTTCAAAATCTTTTGTATAAAATTCACTCCCACAGTTTTTATTTCCACTCCGTCACACACTGGCGAAAAAATCTAAATATTTTAAACTTTTATTCATATTAGGAAACAAAAAAAATAATTGTAGCTAATTTGATTGAAATAATTTTACTTTATGTTGATCAATACTTATTTTATCTATATGTATATACACTAGAACTACCTCCCTGTAAAGGACAACACCTAATTGCAGAGCCAAAGTGTCCTTTAGGGAGAGGTGTCCTCTTACGGGAGAGTTGCTAAATGGTAAAAATGGTAGTTTTGAAAATGAAAACTGTCCTTTATAGTGAGGTGTCCGCTAAAGGGAGGTTCTACTGTAATCATCTATCTATATATATAAAAATCAATGTTTGTTTGTTTGTATGTCCGGTATACAAATTCGCAGTATTTCACTAATTCAAACCAAAATTTCCATACATAGGTAAAAAATTACGGGGAAGACGATAGGCTATTTTAAAAAATATATAAATCAATTATTAAAACTATATATTCAAATCATTCTACTTAGCTCACGAACAGCGCCCTCTATCAAAGATTAGATTAAATTATGCTGATGCAAACAAATAGATAATGCTAGTAACAAACAATTATTAAAAAAATCTTATCTAAATATATATCACTTGGGTAGATATGCACACGGGTCAATCCTGGGGCAAAGCCCGGGTCACCCGTCTAATTTTATATAAAATACAGGTGTAATAATACTTGAACAAATACATCTGATATAGGCTATAACTCCTCGTCGATATATAAAGGTATTGAATGAGAGAGCTTATTTTTATAATATACAATGTAACAAATACATTTTTACTTGCAATGTTTCTTTCCTATAATATCACCAAATATGATTTTTACATACCTTTTTTTACTGCAATTACATAAGGTATTGAATGAGAGAGCTTATTTTTATAATATACAATGTAACAAATAAATTTTTACTTGCAATGTTTTTTTCCTATAATATCACCAAATATGATTTTTACATACCTTTTTTACTGCAATTACATAAGGTATTGAATGAGAGAGCTTATTTTTTTAATATACAATGTAACAAATAAATTTTTACTTGCAATGTTTTTTTCCTATAATATCACCAAATATGATTTTTACATACCTTTTTTACTGCAATTACATAAGGTATTGAATGAGAGAGCTTATTTTTATAATATACATTGTAACAAATAAATTTTTACTTGCAATGTTTTTTTTCTATAATATCACCAAATATGATTTTTACATACCTTTTTTACTGCAATTACATAAGGTATTGAATGAGAGAGCTTATTTTTATAATATACAATGTGTGTGTGTATATGATAAATCCCGCTATTAAATCATCCTACATTTTATTTAGTAAGGAAAAGTAAGTTTCTTCAAAACCTTTTGTATAAAATTCACTCCCACAGTTTTTATTTCCACTCCGTCACACACTGGCGAAAAAATCTAAATATTTTAAACTTTTATTCATATTAGGAAACAAAAAAAAATAATTGTAGCTAATTTGATTGAAATAATTTTACTTTATGTTGATCAATACTTATTTTATCTATATGTATATACACTAGAACTACCTCCCTGTAAAGGACAACACCTAATTGCAGAGCCAAAGTGTCCTTTAGGGAGAGGTGTCCTCTTACGGGAGAGTTGCTAAATGGTAAAAATGGTAGTTTTGAAAATGAAAACTGTCCTTTATAGTGAAGTGTCCGCTAAAGGGAGGTTCTACTGTAATCATTTATCTATATATATAAAAATCAATGTTTGTTTGTTTGTATGTCCGGTATACAAATTCGCAGTATTTCACTAATTCAAACCAAAATTTCCATACATAGGTAAAAAATTACGGGGAAGACGATAGGCTATTTTAAAAAATATATAAATCAATTATTAAAACTATATATTCAAATCATTCTACTTAGCTCACGAACAGCGCCCTCTATCAAAGATTAGATTAAATTATGCTGATGCAAACAAATAGATAATGCTAGTAACAAACAATTATTAAAAAAATCTTATCTAAATATATATCACTTGGGTAGATATGCACACGGGTCAATCCCGGGGCAAAGCCCGGGTCACCCGTCTAATTTTATATAAAATACAGGTGTAATAATACTTGAACAAATACATCTGATATAGGCTATAACTCCTCGTCGATATATAAAAAAAATCATTTGTTATAAATTTTCTATACGTTTGACTATTTTTCAGGTACTATTCCCAATCACGCCAATTTGATTTTCTGAAACTTTTATAATGGCGGCATATTTTAAGCAATGACATATCAGATTAAAAAGAAGTATTGTCACAGTAGAAACGCCAAACACCACTCTACAATAATTAACATTGCTGAAAATTACCTTTTTTTAAAATTAATTATCAATTCTCTCAGCGGTAAGAGAACATCCTTCTGCAACTAGGTTTCCTTTAGAGGGAGGTACTACTGTACTTGATATATGTATGATATTTGATTTTCAAACAAAAAGCTGACTTTCCAAAGAAATCTCGTGTATTGGGCGATTCTGCTTATATATACGACACTGAAGGGGAGTAAATTTAATTTTGACATTTAAGAAAACTATAAGATTTTAGTGGCAATTAGAAATATATTTACTCTATATATATATTAAAACATATAGCACCTCCCTCTCTATAGCGCCCAATTTTAAATACGTAGTACGATGCGATTTACATTAAAAGTGACCTGTCTATAGCACCCTATTTTGTTGAGTCCCAAGAATGGGGCGCTATAGACAGGTTTAACTGTATATTCACAAACCTAATTTTTATCTGTTTTTCACATGTGTAGACATGTGGTGCACTTACAGTAAAAGCAGTCGCCTACTTCTACCCACCATGATTATCATGGCCTGTACCACGTGTATTAGGGATAAGCAAAAATAAACTAATTCTATAACCCTTAAATTTCAAAGATTAGAAATTTATTTTAAAAATGGCGAAGCCGCTAGGGGGTTTACCGCTGACGAGCCATTCCCTCCTTATTTCAATTTTTAGTCATTGCTGTATAAAGCCTAAAGAAATAGATTTTAAACATACTTTTTTTTTTAATAGCGCTAAAAATATATTTCCAATTTTCAGCGATAGAGGGTACTAAATTGATGGTATTTTTCTAAGCTTTTAGGACAGTAGAGATTTGCATATAATACAATATAAAGTTTCGGGAAGATGATATTCATGTAACTAAAGAGGCAACACTTTCTTTATAAAAGGAGAGGGCTTCAAGTATAAATAAGGTTGTCCCAAAAGTTTGTGTTTTTCTTATTACTTGGCGAATAATATTATTACGGCGAATACATAATACAATTACTGTTTACATTATAAAAAAACATTATACAAAACGGCAAATAATATGGGTATTTCAATTTTTTGCAAGTGTTTACGAGCTTTTGGAACAACCTTGTATTTGGGTTGATGCAAAAATAATGGCCGATTTGTAGTGACAACTTTAAAAAGCAATAACTCGTTACAAGCAAACCTTTATTAATCAAAATAAAAACCATTGGCATCGATACATCTTTGCCAACGAGAGCTGGTATATTCCAGTTTTATAAAAATCTGGAGTTCTGGAGGCAATGAATTCATCGAAGGCCGTTTCGGCATCACCTTGGTTTTTAAAGAATTTCTCACCCAGGAAGTTGGCGTGGTACTTAAAAAAGTGGTAGTCGGTAGGCAAGAGGTCGGGCGAGTATGCTGGGTGATCAAGAGTTTCATAGCCCAATTCATTCAACTTTTGTAGTGTGATCATTGAGACGTGTGGTCGGGCGTTGTCGTGGAGAAGAATAGTCCCTTTTCTGTTGACCAATCTCTGGCAGTTTTTGGTGCATTTCATCAATTTTCTGACAATACATCACCCCAGTGATGGTTTCGCCTGGATTCAGGAAGCTGTGGTAGATCAAACCGGCCGTAAACCACCAAACAGTCAGCATGACCTACTTTCGATGCGGTTTGGGCTTCGGGAAGTGCATCTATGCTGCGTCGCGGTTCAACCATTGCGTAGAACGTCGCCGGTGTTCGTAGAGGATCCATTTCTCGTCACAGGTAACAATACAGTCGAGAAACGGCTCGTTCTTGTTGCGCAGAAGTAACGCCGACGACACTTCAAAACGCTGATTTTTATGAACATCATTCAAATTGTGCGGCACCCATTTGTCGAGCTTTTTCACCTTTCCAATTTGTGTCAGATGACGAACAATTGTTGACTGATTGTGTTGAGTTCTTCGGCAACTTCTCGTGTAGTTTTGCGTGTATCCGCCTTGATTATTGCCTTTAATTGGCCGTTGTCAACCACGGAAATACGTCCACGGCCCTCTTCATCTCCAAGGCTGGTATCGCCGTTGAGAAATTTTTCGAACCACCTGTAGGTGGTGCTTTCAGAAGTAGTACCCTTGCCCCATGCGCTGATGACATTTCGAGTTGTTTCCGGAGCGTTGTGGCTAGGGACTCCAATCCCGGGATCCCGTTTCCCGGAGCCAAATAATGATCCCGAAATCCCGGGATTCTGCTCGAAAAATCCCGGGATTACTGGTTTGTGCATGAAAACCAGCGCAAAAATATATTTTTCTTATCTAGCATTTTGGTAATCAAACAGATGATGAGATAGCACACTTTTGACGTTTTGTTTATACAGCTGCATTTCGGGTCTTTTTTTTTTTCTGAGATTTGAAATTATTTTCATACACTAATAACGAAGGGTTATTCTGCAAGATCTTTTCAAAAGGGTAGCCTCTAGAATGAGAGTATGCAGCAGTATACATGGAGGGGGCCCCAATTTTTGTTGACATGCAAATAGTGGTTCTTAGATAGTAGCGGCATCCCTTTATTTTTGTGGCGGACCTGCGTGTAACATGGACCCGCCACTAACCTCTTATCTGTGCTCCAAATTGTTTTATAATTTTTTTTTTAAATCATGTTTATACTCTCCATCCAAGAAGATGGTCAAAGACTTTAGCGTGAAATTGCTTTTGCATCTTAAACCGTTACAGGAACAAATGGCCGAAGTAAGAATTCAGGCTGATAATTCGCAACTTGCTCGGAGTTTACAAGAACGCCATGAGCCATCACAATCGAATGACCATCTTACAATTGAGCGCCGATTGCAAGAAGCTATTGAGGCTGCCTCTTCAACTTCAAATGCAATACCTACACCAGACTCCGCATCCTACTCAACTATGATTAACCACGAACTTAATATTGCTGCTCAGTCAGGCAAACGAGGACCCCATTTAGAGAATGTGTATCAATACTTGCTGACAATTCCTCCAACGTCTGTGGAATCGGAAAGAGTCTTCTCCTCCTCTGGATACCTATGCAATAAGATACGTTCTAGTTTACATGATGACACTCTTGACAAATTATCTTTCCTACGCTCAAATCTTTCTCAAAATTGAATTTTTATCCTTAAAATAAAGTAATTCATGTTTTTAAAACGGTGCTGTCTTCTTTCTAAACATTAATACATAGTTGGGCAAAATGCAATAGTGATTACATTTTCTATAATCACAATTGCAAATAATCATGATTACATTTGGTATAATTACAATTACAAGTAATTTTAATCACAATTGCTATCATTATATATAGAATTACGAGTAATTATGTTTACATTCTAATGCAATTAATTTTTTTGCAAAGTAATCGTAATTACAAGGTAATGTATTACTTTGAATGGATTACTGCCCAACACTGCATTAAGAGATGTGGTCTAAGAGTTCCAAGAACAGTAATTTTTTTCCAGATGTGTGTACAGTAATTGACAGATAATTTCAAACTGTAACCCGAAAGCAATGATTTAGTTCATAAGCAGGTGCAAAATATATGGCTTTCAGGTTGTTTTCATCGAAGTAAGTGCCACGTCATTGGCACTATATAAAAGAAAAAAATTAAAAATACACCTATCCCCCGATTTACACGGTACTTGTTTTACACGTTTTCGCTTTTACATGGTTTTCCAAATAAGTTTTTTTTTTGGTTTTATCGCACTATACTAAATGCTACTGTGATTGAACACATGCGCTGTGTACACATCTCACGAGGAATCCCGAGCTTATGTGCTGACTACATATTTTAACCTGTCAATGCATTTTATTTTTATTTCTGTTTTCACATATCCCCCGATTTACACGTTTTTCTCAGGAACGTATCTACCGTGTAAATCGGGGGATAGGTGTATAACGAACGAAACAATATACCTCTTGGCGTAGAAAGACGAAATTTTTTTTCAATACCGGGATATCCCGGGATTGAGAAAAAAGCAATCCCGAATCCCAGGATTGAAAATATGTACCGAGATTGGAGGCCCTAGTTGTGGCAGAGTTTGAACTCCTGAAGCAAAATTATGCGGATTTCCTGTTTTTAAAGCATTTTTAATACAGCCTGAAATCACACAAAATATATTGTTGTAAATTTATTGGTAGATATAGTGTCAAAGCAAGAAATAATATTTATAATGATATATTACTTGCAAATATTAAAAAATAATTAATTTCTCAATTATATAACAACGATTGAATTTGGATTTATGATATCGGCCATTATTTTTGCATCGAAACACTGAGGCTCTTCATTGGACACGACAACAACAACAACAGAAAATTGACATGGACCCAGAGCAGCAGCTTTACACACCCAATATAGAAGACATCGCGACTGCTGTGATAGAGATGCATGAAGACATCTGAGGCTCTTCATTGGACACGACATTTTGTCTCCTCTCTAATTGTAAATACGCTGATGTATCACCTCATAAGCATAAATAAATAACGACAACAACAACCTCGAAATTGATCTCAAGGAAGGGAATACTAAAACAATGGCTGTAACTCGATATAAAGCTAGGAAAAGCAAATTTTAAAGTATTTAAACAGTAGGAATTGCAAGATATCACTTCTAAGATCATTTTAAAAGCTAACACGGTGAAGAGTGATTTGTTCTATAAAAACCTCGCTGCGTAGTTAGATTTTGTTGGGTGCAAGTAGGATAGAGCTGTTACCTTTTTTAATAATATTTTCTTTTAATGCTTGAAGCCCTTAAAGAAAAAAAAACAAATGTACCCCTCCGAAGAAATTATATTTATTTTTACAATAAAGTTAAATTAGAGACTTTTAAGAAATTATATAAACATATTTACAAGAGAAAAACTAACCTGAGAGCATCTAGCTTCTCTGCCCAAAAAACTATTCTTTTCTTTCTAACAAACAAGACATATGCAAATTCTCTATTATTGATTGATTTTTGAACAAGAATTTACATATATAAATTAAAATTTTTTTTTTTTTACAATTGAATTTGAAAATACAAATTATTTAAACAATATAATTAACAAATATTAAAGTATCTTACATTTAATGAAAAGATGATCACCTTTAACAATCGGCCCCATGATCATCATTTCCCATGATTCACAGCATCATAGCTATATTTACACAAAAGTATAATGAGAAAGAATGAGATAAACAGGACAACACAGTGAAGGAATTTACAGATGATGCAGAGTCCTTGTCGACTTGTACGAGTAGTGGACTTCACACTCCCTCCTGCTTCGGGTCCAGTCTTGTCTGAAGATGAGTCTTGAATTAATTTGTAGATAGTTCATCTCCAAAACAGTTTCTCTATGAAACGACTTAGTTTCTCTTTATATCAAATGATGAATTTAAATTATTCATGTCTAATTTAGACTCTGAAAGTTATATATATGGAAAACTCAAGGTTCACAAGCAAGGGATCCCATTAAGACCAATAGTAGCCTATCATAGCTCACCAATAGCCAGGTATGTTACAATATTTTTACAGTCATTAATTAAGAAGAGCGTATTTCCAATGTCAATAGCCAATATTCCAACATTCATCACTGAAATAGCCAATTACAATTATCAGAGAGATCATATTTTGGTATCATTCGATGTAGAGGCCTTATACCCCAGTCTCCCCCATGGCTTAATACTTGAAACTACTAAAACCTTTTTAGATAACAATATGATAGACCCTAACACAATAGATAAAATAATAGGTTTAATTACATTATGTCTTAAAGTTAACATTTTCACATTTGACCAGAAACAGTATAAACAAATCAAGGGTTCTCCTATGGGAAGCCCATTATCAACTCCATTAGCCGAAATAGTCATGAGAGAAATAGATAATTGGATCACTTCATTATACCCGGCAGACATCATATTATACAGACGATATATAGATTATATATTTTGCATTTGTACAGAAAAACAGATTCCCAACATCTTAGCCTCACTCAACAATTACAACAATAGCTTACGTTTTACAATAGAAAAAGAAGATAATTGCACATTGCCATTTTTAGACATTAAAATAATGAAAATAGATAATAGATTGCAAACAACAGTTTACTACAAGCCTACATTCACCCCTAATTATATAAAATTTTCTTCATTTTGCCCCATTAGTCATAAAATTAACACAGTGAAAACGTTAACCAAAAGAATTTATACTCATTGTTCACTAAATCAATACAAAACTCATGAAACACAAACAGTTATCCAAAATTTAACATCAGCTGGTTACCCCAAAAC
The DNA here is from genome assembly GCA_030710605.1 of Cordylochernes scorpioides. Lineage (NCBI taxonomy): Eukaryota > Metazoa > Arthropoda > Arachnida > Pseudoscorpiones > Chernetidae > Cordylochernes > Cordylochernes scorpioides. Next base: position 73,031,737 of record CP092875.1, read on the forward strand.
ATTTATTTTAAAACATTTCTATCAGGCACAGGTCACATCTAACATGTTAGCACAAAATCTAAAATATACAGGCAAAATTGTTACATTCCATATTCCCCGAAATCCATCCACATTTCCAGAACATTAGATAAATATGGAATAAAAACCTTTTATAGTAACTCTCCCAGCTTATCAGATATCTTAAGAAACCCGATAACAAAAAACAGGCAAACCGAATACATATCATGTAGAAAAGAGGTAATTTATTCTATAGAATGCAATAACTGTAATGCCAGATATGTGGGGGAGACGGGAAGAAAATTACATAATAGAATCATTGAACACAGAAGAAACATAAACAGAAATGACCCTTTATCATTAATAGTACAGCACTCCAATTCAACAGGACACACATTCAACTTAAATGAACCTAAAGCACATTACAACAATATCAGTAACAAATATCAAAGATTAATAATTGAAGCAATAGTGTCCAAACAATACAACAGTATAAATCGCAGAATTGTTTTACCAGAAGCATATAATTCAATAGACTTAAATAAAATAAGATAAAACAAATTCATTCATAGTATAAGATATCACACGTCTAATGGGATTCCTTGCAAGTTGTAAAATTTGTAAAATTGTATATAAAATACAAAATAAGTTTGCTTTAATCAAAATGTATCATATTACCTCATATAAATTAGAATTAGTTTTTCCAAATCATTACACCTGCATGTAAATTTAAACATTTTAATATTTTTCTAATTAAGCAGATATGCAAAACAATAGCTACGTGTATATAAATTCTATTTCAAACTAGTTGGATTATTATTTTATTAATTCCTGTAGAAGGGCGTATGTGCCCGAAAGCTCATAATATAGTCGTTCTAATAAAGATACGCAGCCCTTGATGCTTTATTTTATTCATTTATAAATTGTACAGGGTTTTTCAATCGATACTAATATTATAAACAGGAATCTAATTATTGAAAAATTTACAACTGGTGAAAAAATGTCAGTGTAATCTATTCCATATTTCTGTCTATAACCTTGTGCCACAAGCCTAGCTTTATATCTTTTTATATTATTTTTATCATCCCTTTTTACACTATATACCCATTTATTACCTAATATTTTCACACCTTGAGGTGGGGGATCTACTAATTTCCATACTTTCCTATCTTTCATCACCTCAAGTTCATCCTCCATTGCTTTAATCCAATTTCTTTTTTCCTGTGATTGTTGTACATCATTAAAGTTTATAGGAAGTTCTACATTATAGATTTCCTCATGAAAAATACTTTCGTACAAATCATCTTCTAAACAATTTGTTTCTATTTTAACTTCATTTTCCTCGCTTATATCTGGTTTTTGTGGTCTAAATGAAAAATTTCAGAATTATATTCAAGCTTTTGTGTTTCACAATATTTTTGTACATCATTAAATGATCTTTATTTTTGATCACTAGAAGGTGGATAATAGTATACGTCTACTCGTGGTCCTGTCTTTCTAGGTACTTCTAGTCTTTTCCATTTAGTTATGTCTATTGGGGTAAGTGTATGTAAATTATGGTTATCACTATCATTATTTTCATAAGGGTAGTTATCATCCTGTGGATAAAAAACATATTGTACTCTAGAAGCAGTACCAAATAAAGTATCTACACCTTTCTTAGTTTCATCAATATATACATGAATGGTTTCTATTACTTTTCTATCTGCTGGTAACCAGATTCTATAACCTTTTGTTTTGGTTGCATAACCTACCATTATGCTTGAATTGGCCTTAGGTTGTAACTTATTTCTTTTTATTTTAGGGACATGTACATAAGCTAATGAGCCAAAAATTTTAAAATGTCTTACAGATGGTTTATGTCCTAACCATAATTCCATTGGACTTACTCCTTTTGTTAGAGCATGTTCACATCTATTTTTAGTATATATAAAGGTACTAGCCGAGTGGCCCGGGCAACGCCCGGGTTTTACCCGACTGGACCCAGCTTCGCCTGGGTAGTGTTCGAGCGAGATTTACTCATGAATGAATAGAGGCCCCAACTGTTTGTAAACTCAATGTAATGAATTTTCTTTCAGCAAAATGGAGATAAATTGCAAAGAGCAATATCAAAAATGCGTGTAAAAAAATCTGAAATATAGGATCCATTTCACAAACACATCTAATGAATAGAGTGCTGTTTGGAGGAGTGGTCTAAACTGTTAATTTTTAAAAACCATGACCCGGGGTCATCGAATGCAGATTCAGACACTTTGTTCTGAAAAAAAAAATTGCCCCAATGGCTCCTGATTCTTGAAAAAGTCCAACCCCTCCAGTGAGTGCAAGTAACCAAACTGGGCTTTTATTCTTAAAAATAAAAAAAAATCTAATGATTAGTGTGAATAAAGGAAAATGGTCGGCACAACCTGAAAATTTCACTTTGTCCACTTCACTCTCGGCTGTCCAAGAAGAAACAGCCAGAGCAAACATTTTAAAGGGCACCTAATCCGGCATTTACATATCTAAATAGTTAAGCAACTTTTATAAATGTAATATATTTCTGCAATATTGAAATACCTGGACTTGGAAGAATTTTGTATTAGTTATTGTTGCAGTTTTAGAAAAGTGTGGGAAATTGGATATTTTAACAAAATAATATAATTTTTAAAATGGTATATAAAATAAAAAGAAAATTTGCATAATTTTCTAATAGTCAAGGGCAATTGTAAAAATACCAAAAAAGCAAGACCAAATAAAAAAATATATATATATGTGTGATGTTTCAGTAACAGCATTGTTGCCATATAAAGACAAAATTACTGAATGTATTCAGTACCTTTGAAGATAGCCAAAATGTAACTGAAACGACACATAATGTAATTATTTGTATTCGGTCTTGCTTCCTTTTTTTTTTTTAATCATTCCTAGTACGCGTGGTACAGGCCATGATAACCATGGTGGGTAGGTAGCGACTGCTTTTACTGTAAGCGTACCACATGTCTACAAATGTGATACATTGCTACCAGCTAAATGCATTTTCACTATGGTGTGATTTCCACATGATGGATCTGTAGACACATTATAATCTCTCCAGAGCTTAAGGTAGCAAACAGTACTTTCACATTATATAAATATCAATGCCAAAATCCAGAGTTATGATAGCATGTTGCAGTGTAATGTAGACCTGCAGGATGGGAAAAAGCAATATTATTTCCGGCTTTAATTTGAAAAAGTATTATGAAACGTTAAAAATATAATCTTAACTTTTGAAGCATGAAAAAATGCTAACTTGATGTGTATCAATTTAGTCTAAAAACAAACAGCATGTAAAAGTAAGCACCAATCGAAAGCATTTATTAGCTCTAACAGTGCTGCCCCCAGCGGTAAAAGACTGGAGCTAACGCTTCACGGGTTGGTAAAGTTTCTGTTAATATTACATTAACTTAACAATATTCCATGTCTTGCTAACACAAATTTTTAAAAATAATATGCATAAAAATAATGCAATTCTAAAAATCATAAATGAAGCATCATTAAATTAAATGGGAGAGAAATGGTGTTCCAAAATTTTTTTTTGTTGTAAAACTTTGACCTTTATATTTTTACAAATTCTTAATGTACATAACCCAAACCAAATTGTCTATAAAATTCTGCAAACAAATATAATATTATAGAGGCATGAAAATACTAATGGTGTAAAAATCAAAACAGCAAAGTTATCCTGATAAATGCAATGAGCTATGATAAGGTGTGTTGCAGGCTAACAAAAACTTTAATTGAACCAGAAATGTTGATACCATAAAAAAAAAAAACAAATTTCAAGAATAGAGTTATGTAAATGAATTAAATGTGAAAAAATTAAAATAAAATAAAGTAAAAAAAGCTTTATTGATGAAACAACAGTAGAGCAATAATGATAACAAATTATGTATTTACAAAAGTCAAGCTTCCCAAAATCATTATTTGAAGAAATCTCTTTAAAAATTGTCAAAATCTAGATCAAAGCCCCCTGATAAACAATATTGCGTGTCTTGCTAAAAGTAGAACTAAAGACAAATACATTTTTAGGGCTGGAAACACGGGAGCATGCTACATAGAGTTGCCCATGCGAGAAACAGGGAGACTCAAGATGCACACCAACTACTTGCAATGTTTGACCCTGAGATTTATTAATTGTCATAGCAAAGGCAACCATAACTGGGAATTGCAAGCGTCTAAACTTAAAAGGCAGATCATTTGGAATAATAGGTATTCTAGGAATAAGGACCTCTTCCCCTTGAAAAGAGCCAGTTAAAATCCGAGCCTGGAGAACATTAGTGCCCATTTGAGTGATGCATAATCTAGTGCCATTGCAGAGACGGGGTGGATCAAGGTTTCGTATTAAAATTACTGGCACACCAACTTTTAGTACAATTTTGTGTGAAGGTGTACAAGACAATTCTAGTGAATTCAAAAATTCAGGGGGTACGACACAGATTCATCTGGATCAACCATTGTATCAATTGATCTATAGATTTTGCTTTCACCCGGGATTGAATTTAATATTGTATTATTTATTTCTAGCACAGTGCTATTTTTGGGGGCTAAAATAGTGCGGGCACATAACCATTCTTCAGATAAATAGTTTACACCTATATTAGGGAAAACCTTTTCATACAGACTTTCTGAAGATTCCACCACTTGGCAAAAAGTATTTGAAAACTGGATATTACCCTCGGAATCAGTTTCTAGTTGACCTTCTCCTATCTTTAAGAGTTCGTCTGCAAATTGTGCAGCAGTGGTATCATTATGGAGTTGAACTCTCATGTTGACCGTGAGGTGCATTTTCACAATATGGCTCCAAAGATAAGAAGACTTTAAACAGGCATTCAGCTCATCAGCAGGTGTACCTCTAGTGACTACTGGAAGAGTCTGTCGGAAATCACCGGCCAAAAGCACTACTAAACCACCCATGGGTTGTGGATCATCACGGATATCCTGTAATGTCCGATCAAGGGCTTCCAAGGCAATTTTATGGGCCATGGTGCACTCATCCCAAACCAGCAACTTACAGCTACGTAAGAGTGAGGCTTTATCACTATTTTTTCGTATATTGCAAACAGCAGTCTGGCCCTCTGCAAAAGTCAGAGGTAATTTCAGCACTGAATGTGCAGTTCTTCCGCCCGCAAGCAATGTTGCAGCTATCCCTGAGGAAGCAACAGCAATGGCAATATTTTGTTCCTTCCTAATCATTGCTAATAGAAGATTCAAAAGAAATGTTTTACCTGTTCCCCCCGGCGCATCTAAAAATATAATTATGGGTTGTGACAAATTAATTTTTGCTAAGACAGCATCAAAAACTCTTCTTTGTTCTGGCAAGAGTTTGGGCAGCATGGATGCAACATTGTCTTCAAGTTCTGCCGTATCATACGCAAGTTCTCTCAAAATGTCAGAATTGGTAACCACATTTCTCCTGGGTGCTCCTAAGCCTAATTCCTGCAGTTTCTTCCCACATATAGATACGACACGATCCTCAATGTTACACAATGTTTCATTATTTTGCAGATCATTATACCTGATGGAGGAATCGAGAAGCTGATAACGATGAAGAATATCACTTGCCATCTCATCTCTATAGGTAATCCATAACTGCTGAGGGTTCGAAATTGTGCACGTAGAAATTAATATGGCAAACAATTTCCTTACTCTTGTAGGAGCCTGACAAAGAACGGCCTCATCCATTGTGACGACCCAATGGTTATCATTCTCCAATAATCCAAGAGCTGCGCATGTTTCTCTAAATGTTTCGTATTGACTGCCATTAACAATCTTCAAATATGCGAAGGAAGTTGGTCCCTTGATGTTATGTAGTAACATACGTAAACAAAAGCATTCAAAGTTACTGACATGCACAGCGTAAACCCGTCCAATAGTGTCTGATCTCTTCACTCCAGGCTGTCCTTCGACCAGCTTGCCTTGAACGCGCCTTCTCCATTCGTGGGCAGAAGAATTCCAAGTGTAGTATTGGGGAACATCTGGATAGAGCAGGGTCCTAGCAAAGGAATCAGTTTGGCATAATGAAAAAAATGCAGTCAGGGTTGTCCTTGGTGGATTACGCATTCGATGGGCAAGAGTGTTTTGATTGAAATATATCCGTTCTCCATTCTCAAGATGCACAGCTAAATGGATAACAGCTGGATGGCGTTGGTGTAAAGGGAAGCTGAGAAGACGCCAAACAGCTTCATTGCTGCTTATGTATCTGGCACACTGATACATTCGCACCTCATTTTGAGGGTCAGGACCTCTACCTTCTCTGCGTAAATTAATAATAGCTTGATCACTGCCCTTATTGACATATTTGCAAATATATTTTATTGCCTTAACAGAACTACAGTTCTCAACATTGATATGTGCACAAAACATCTTCGATAGCAATGGAGAATAAGGCACCACCCAACGATTGTCAATTGTGACCTCTTCGCGTCCACGTATTTTAACCTTTGCAGTAAAGCCACCTGCTTCAGGTGCGCGTCTCCTATATAAAGGATAACCATTCTCATTAGTCTGGGTTTCCAGCAAAAACTGTTTTGGATATTTTTTAGAACAGCTACTATTCTTCATACAGGGGGACACAGGGTTGTACTCACCGCAAGGCCCATGTATCATATTCTTAACCACAATGTTATACAATAGCGGGTCTCGAATAGGATCTGGAAACTCAGCACATATAACAGAGTCTATCTGAGTGGGACGGAGCTTATTTGCTAGCCAAACTAATATGTGAGCATGAGGAAGTCCCCTTTTCTGCCATTCAACAGAATACATCCACGCAACTGCTGCTCCATACAATTGGCCTTTTGTTAGAGCCCCAATAAATTTAACTAATTTTTGCCGAAAAACCCGAGCTGTGATATCATGTCTATCCAGCTGTTTTTGTCCTGGTAGCAACGCTGCAGATAGCTCTTCCCAAGAGGGGTTACTTGTAAAAGTAATAAAAAGATCTGGACGCCCAAATTTCCGAACATAACAAAAAGCATCCTGCGTATATTCTGCCAAATACCTGGGACTATTGACAAAACTTGATGGTAAAATGATCCTTTGACCCAAGCTATTAGGGTTAATATTTGCATCAGTTGACAGGGCATCGCGCAAATGAATATAACTCTCTGCACGCAAGTTTCTCTGGTGCAGCGTAATATAGCGCAAACGTTCACTTTCTACCTTCGCATACATATCGACCAGGAATTGATGAAAGAGCTGGCCAAATTGAACAATGACATTTGGACTATTTCGGCGAACCATAATAAAATAGCCATAAAAATCCATAGAAGACACTTTACTTGACAAAGGCTGGCTAGTGTTTGGGTCGATCTGAGGAATATGAAAAGAATATCCTTCTTGGCCTTTCCAGAAAATTAAAGGATATTGAATGGCATCATAAAAGCGATGTGTGTCGCTAACATGTTGCAGCAAATTATCGCGCTGATGTAAAACAATGTCACGTGAGCCAAACTGATTACCAGCTAAGACAACCGCAACCTCATTAGCTGTAGGAGCATTATACCGTCTAGGATGTTGACCAGGAGGTGTCCGATCAGCATTTACAACAACTCTGTATGCATCACTGGGGAGATTTTCAAGTGCAGTTTTAAACTGTTGAACCAGTAGATTGTGTTGGTGCAACATGCGCTGCAAACCCTGTACAATATTACGACGTACTCCCTGTATTTGCTGGCATCTTCGATCAGTCTGAATATCATCATCATCATCATTGCCCATAAAATAGATCTGAAGAAATCTACTTGGCTGGTTCTCAGATGGCATAAGTGAACCTATTCTGTGGTAGACCTGGCCTTGGATAGAAAATGTGGTTGGAAAAGTAACAGAGTGGGTTTGGTTTTCAGCTCCAAATGATGTCATTTGAAAGCAGGAATTATATTTGCGAATATTACGCAAAAAATGGACTGAATCAGAATTCTTTCCAGATAAAAGGCTGCGAAGTGGCTCGGGAGGTAAGTCAATTAATGGCAAACGGACTTTCCCGTTTGAACAGCACATTCCAGAAGACTCATCTTTCCATCTTAAGGCCCCACAAAACCTGCATGTAGTGTCCATCATCCCAAGGGAAATTAAAGGGTGCTTAAAGTATTCAACAGCAACAGAATAATTAAAACCTGCATTTTTCCATAGAAGACCAAATGCTGCTGAAAAAATTATTTGTTCTAGTATTCCTCCGAGTAGAAGAATATATTTCTGAATGAGCCTGTAAGCGAGAATGGATGGGATCAGGTGTCTCTAACGACCGCACAGCGGCTTGACGCGTAAACTGTGCACGCAATCTTCGAATATTCTGTCCTCTGGTTTCGCGCAGTCTGTAAGCATGCTGAACCCTAGAGCTATTGGAACGCTGAGAAAGATTGCTTCTCCTATGGTTTGGCATACCTACAAACACAAAGCATTAGTAAAAATAAAAATAAGGATAACTGAAAAATGTAAAATATCAAGGGCTGAGAATGAAGAAAAAAATTAAAAATAGTGTATTAAAATAAGCTCGACTCATGACTAAGGCCAAAATAAAAAAATGCATAGAAATAATCTGAAAGGAGGGGAAAAATGCATAAAACTCAGTGAAAACGTAAAACAACTGATTAAAAAAAATCAAATGGAAGAAGACGTAAAAAAAAAGTATAATTTGCTGAAAAAATATGCAAAATAAATAAATGAGCAGCTACATATTAGGAAGCAGATAAATATAAATACTACCTAAACAAATGACAGCAAAACAAAAAAAAAAGACAATGGAAGAAGTCCTAAAAAAAAAAGTCTAATTTGGTTGAAAAAAACTGCCCAATAAATTGAGCCTATTGCTGAAAAAATATGCACAATAAATATGAGTAGAACATATATAGATATACATGAGCAGCTACATATTAGGAAGCAGATAAATATATATACTACCTAAACAAATGACAGCAAAACAAAACAAAAAAAAAGACAATGGAAGAAGGCCTAAAAAAAAAAAGTTAATTTGGTTGAAAAAACTGCCCAATAAATTGAGCTTATATAGATATATATGAGCAGCTACATATTATGAAGCAGATAAATATAAATACTACCTAAAAAAATGACAGCGAAAAAAAAAGACAATGGAAGAAGGCCTAAAAAAAAAAGTCTAATTTGGTTGAAAAAAACTGCCCAATAAATTGAGCCCACCCCTTAAAAAAAGCAGTTATTAAAAATGTATAGAAGCTGCTTACAATATAAAATATTGCATGGAACAAACATATATAGTAAAATATATGTAGCAAGCTATACAGAAAAAAACATAATTAGAAATTAGAAAATTATTTCTAAACAATAATCTAAATCGTAAATGATTATATGAATATATAATACAAAATGAATATTCCTTTTATGAGAATCAAACAGTATACCTTTGTCTAATTTGTATGAAAAAACTGCCCAATAAATTGAGCCTACCCCTAAAAAAAAGCAGTTATTAAAAGTGAATAGAAGCTGCTTACAATATAAATGCTAATAAGTATTAAACTATTGCATGGAACAAACATATATAGTAAAATATACGTAGCAAGCTATATAGAAAAAAACATAATTAGAAATATATAAATATATATAATCTTACCTTTCGAAATACGCAGCGTGTAATAACAAAACGTGTATTAACCAATCACAATCAAGTTCGTCGCGACCAGTGCGGCGCCAAGCGGCAAAAGGCGGGAACTAATCCATTTCAGTTAAAAAATTAAAAAAAAAGTACATTAACCTTTGTAGTTTTTTGAATAGCTTATATGTTAAACGAAATCTTCAGCTACCTACATGCGAAATTCCATAATGATTGAGTCAGTAGATTTTGCGTGATGCGATAACAAACATCGATTTCGCATTTCATTTTTATAGATATAAGGAATAAGGATTTAGGGCTTCTGCCCAGAATCTGGGTTGTAACCCACTATCTAAAAGCATTGCTCGAACACCTTCAATAGCAGTTCGATTAAACCTTTCAGCAATTCCATTTTGTTCAGGACTATAAGTTGATGTTCTTTCTATTTTAATACCCAAATTTACTAGGAAATTTTCAAATTCTTTGTTACAGAATTCTAATCCATTATATATATCTGTCCTAATACATTTTATTTTGGCATTTAATGCTCTCTCAGACTCATGCAAGTATTGCTTAAAATAGTTGAAAACTTCTGACTTTTCTTTTAGGAAATAAACATTAACCTTTCTAGAGTAGTCATCTATGATAGAAAGAAAATATCTACTGCCACCAAGTGATCTCACTGGTGCAGGACCCCAGATATCCATATGCACTTTTTCTAAAGGTTTTCTAGTCAGAATTGTATAGCTAAATTTAAATGATGATCTGGTGATCTTAGCTACTTTACATATATCACATGTGGTTGGATTACCCTGAACTTTTTCTAATCCTCTGACAGTATTCTTTTTACTCATAGAATTAAGTATTTCTGAGTTAATATAACAAAATCTCTTATGGAGAAAATTAAGATTTGAGTTATAAGAAACTGAATAATTTTGAGCTTTGGCTTTATTAAGGTATCCATTTACAATATATAATTTATCTACTCGTCTTGCTGTAAATAAATATTCCCCATTATTTTTAAAGATTGTCATTTTACCATTTTTCCAAATAATCTTATTTCCTGCTATGTCTATACATGATCCACTAATGAGATTCCTTCTCATGTTTGGTGCATATAAAACATTAAGTAGAGTTACCTCTACAAATGTGTTATTTATGTCTCTTAAAACAAAGTTAATATCTCCCTTACCTAAGATTGTTGACTTGCAGTCGACATCTCCAATCAAAGCGTCCATCGGGGGATATCCTGGTAGTTCACAAACCAATCCTTTTCTTTGCAAAAATGAGATGTAGCTGCGCTGTCTATCAGCCATTCTCCCCATTCACTAGTTGGATCACTTGCTCTTTCACTAATGTGGTGGAAGCTTAGAATTTCTGAGTGAAATGCAGAAGATTTTCCTTTGTAGTTCTGATCCTTTCTGTAGTGTTGCCATTGAGAGTTTTTGTTTCTAAGAAAACAGTCTTTTATAAGATGGCCTGTTTTCCCACAGAAGGAGCAATTCCTTATATCATAGGTTCTTGCTGTTCTTGGATGCACTGTTGGCTCCAGCATGCTTCCACTGCTATACTGTGCTTTTGCAGAAAAATAATTTTTCTTTTTATTTCCTTGGTACATCCTGGGAGTTTTTGTTTGATAAGCGTTTGCCACAATATCAAGTCCATAATCTTTTTTCTTTTGTTGAACTCTTCCCGATTCATTTATTAAGTGGGCTTCAATGTTTTCAACATTGAATTGTTTTTCTTCCAGTCTGTATAGAACTTGGACAATGCCATCATAATCTTGAGGTAATTTCCTTATCAACTGAAAACACACAAGTACTTCAGGTAGATCAAATCCAGCTTCTTTAATCAGTTGTTTTTTCTCTTGGACTCTTTTAATAAATATTCCAATAGTTTCTTCATCAGGAGCAAATTTCAGTTCATAAAATTCGTCAATCAATCCAGCCAGTCTGGCCCTTGAATTTGGCTCAAAATTCTGCTTTAATATATACCAAGCTTCTTTTCCATCAGCAGCATTGGCAATCAAGGTTTGGTATTTTCTTTCTACTCCTTGGTAAATAGTAGAAAATGCCCTATCTTTCCTCCATTTAAATTCTCTTATATCTTTGGCTGTTGCCTCAGCTGGAAGATCATGTTCATCTTCTATAATAAAATCCCAGCTTCCTCTATCGATTAGAAGAACCTTCATATCCACTTTCCATATATTGTAGTTAAAAGCATTCAGCTTAGGAAAAGTGAAATTTGTATCAGTCATTTTCAAACTTTTAATACGGCCCCAAAAGCTTAGCCAATTCTTTTCTTAAGTTGCTATAGTATTCAGCTAAAAGCTTGCAAGTAGGCCCATAACCTTTGTTGGGTGCAAGTAGGATAGAGCTGTTACCTTTTTAAATAATATTTTCTTTTAATGCTTGAAGCCCTTAAAGAAAAAACAAAAAAACAAATGTACCCCTCTGAAGAAATTATATTTATTTTTACAATAAAGTTAAATTAGAGACTTTTAAGAAATTATATAAACATATTTACAAGAGAAAAACTAACCTGAGAGCATCTAGCTTCTCTGCCCAAAAAACTATTCTTTTCTTTCTAACAAACAAGACATATGCAAATTCTCTATTATTGATTGATTTTTGAACAAGAATTTACATACAGTATAACCTCGTTAATTCGAAACACGCAAATTCGACACTCTACCTTAATTCGACCATATTCTGATGTCCCGACCTCCGGCCTATCAAATAACAAACCGTAATTCGACAGAATCGATAATACGACAGTTCCGATAGTTCGACCAATTTAAAATTCGAATTTCGACAGTTGAATGTTTTTTTTTTTTACATACAACTTTACCGCTAAAAAGGTATTACGGTGGCGGCAGGCGGCGCCGATTGAATCACGCCTGCGCACTTCTAGATTCTGTTAATTTAAGTTTCACTTTGCAGTGCCGTTGCGCAATGTCGCGAGTGTTATTGTTTTTTTTTTTACGCGGGAATTTAGGAATCGCGCGCTAATTAATAATATTATTTTCTTTTTAAATTTCAGCATTAAAATATTTAAGTTATTTTAAAATTTACAAATAATTTCCTTTCAAATAAATAAATCTTTATAAAATACTAGCGGACGTACCCGGCTTCGCCCGGGTTTTACCCGAGTAAAGGTTTGTCTAACGAATCTCTCGATAAAGTGAACATTTTTTCCCGGTCCCTTGAAAAATACTCGATAAGTTGAATAAAATCAATATTAATTGGTTCCCTCGGTAATTGGAAGTTAAAGGAATAGTATCTTGCCTTGGAATTGTATCATTATTCTTGTATGGACGTACCCGGCTTCGCCCGGGTTTTACCCGAGTAAAGGTTTGTCTAACGAATCTCTCGATAAAGTGAACATTTTTTCCTGGTCCCTTGAAAAATACTCGATAAGTTGAATAAAATCATTATTAATTGGTTCCCTCGGTAATTGGAAGTTAAAGGAATAGTATCTTGCCTTGGAATTGTATCATTATTCTTGTCTCAAATAAATTGCCGTGTCATCCTGAATTTTGTCTTTCCTAATTTTCTACATTACAAAATCATCGTATCATCATGATAATATTTAGAGCAGATTGTTGAATTATAACAGATAAATTAGAATATTTATCTTGATTATTTTAAAGCGAAAAGTTATTTCAAAAATTTTATTTGCTAGAAACCTTCCCAGTACTATACTAAATAACTTCCCAAAGTTTCATGCCGTTCCAATGAGTGGTTTGGTCAGGCATAAAGGACAAACAGACCACACACACACACACACTCGAGCGTGCGGCCACGCTTTCGCGAGCTCCGCCGTTTTCGCCTCTGGAGTGTGTGTAAAAGGCGTTTACCAATACGAGTTCAGTACCAAAAGAAACCTCTCGATCCGCTGAACAAGTGCCTGAAAGGCCCAGCACTGGATCAGAACCAGGCGAGAAGTTTTCGCCGGAAAATCAAAACATGAAGAATTTGAAAGAAAATTCTTCTGATAATCAAAATAATGCAAATTCGCCGGCAGGCGACATGCATGTAAATCCGGCCGCCGCGCGTGACGTCACCGCGCCGCCGACTGCTGCTTCTTCCAGCGCTACAACAGCCAGCCCGGCCTCGCTCAACTGGGCCGACAGCGAGATGGTTGACGTGGACGACAACAAGGGTTTCACCGTTGTGAAGAACAAGAAGCGGCGCCGCACTTCAACAACGCCGGAGCGCGCCGCCAAGCAGCCTAGCAGGCCTGCTGAGAAGCCCAGCAGCTGAGGCGGCCGACAGGGCCGAAAACAGTGCCGCCTAGGGAGATCAAGGCGACACGCGCCAACATCGCTGACGCCAAGAAGAGGCAGGCCACAACCGACCACGAGCACTACATCTTCGTGGAGCGGTGCCCAGAGATCCCGGACTACACCTACCTAAAGGCAATGTCCAGGCTGGTCGGGGGGCCGGATAAAATCACGCATTTCGGCAAAATGAACGGCCATTTCCTCGTGGGCTTGGCAACCAAGGATCTTGCGCGCCTTCTGGTGGAGAGCGACTTCGAGATCGGGGGAACGACCCTTAGGGTCTTCCCCTACCGAAAAAGGGCCGAACGGATCGTCGTCGCCGGCCTGCCAGGCTTCGTGGATGACTTCACCATCGTGAACGCCCTGGGCCAATACGGGAGGGTCACCTCCATCGCCCCCATCCTGATCAAGCTAGGGGAGTTCGCCTTCAACGACGGCCGCCGGGAGGCGTTCATCCTGCTCCACGAGGGAGTCAGGCTGGAGACCCTGCCCGCCCGACTGACCATACAGTCCAAGGGAGACACCCTATCTGCCTACCTCTCCTTCGGAATCAAATGTTCCAAATGCGGAAGGCAGGGCCACCGCAGAGCTAGCTGCCCATCGCTCGCCAGGCGGAACTTCGACGCCCCAAAGCGTGTGGACAATCCTGCTCAGGTTCAGGCTTCTCCTTCTCCCCCCGTGCCTAAGCGAACTGGTCCACCAACACCCGTATCCTCTCCACCGGCGCCTCCAGCTCCATCAGAGGAGGCACCTAATAATGCCCCAGTGACGCCCGCTGCTGCTGCTCCAGGTGCCCCAGCGCTCCATCCTGCGCGACCTCTCCTGCCGCCTGGAGAGGCGCCGAGTTCTACCTGCTCGGCCTCCAACCCGCCCACCACACCAGCCCTGCCTTCACCGGCGCCCGTCGAGCCAATGGAGGTGGAAAGGATCGAGGAGGAGGGCACGGGCTCCACCCAGGAAGGAAGAAACAAAATCAGGAAAGAGCTAGATGCCTGCCTGCAGCAGGCCCCCTCCACAATCTTTGACAAAACCAACCAAGAGGGTCTCGAAAAGGAGAGGGTTTGTCGCCTCCTCGTCTCCACACCGCTCCTCAAAAAGCAACTCCCTAACCTTAAACCCGCCCAGAGGACTGCTTTGTGCGATCTGGTCGAGGCCCTCTTACGTAGGAGACTCGACTCCAGCGGCTCCATCTACAAACGCCTTCGCCAGGCCCTGCCCTTCCTCCATCAAGGGACATCATCATAGGCTTCACCATCGCCTCCATTAACGCGCGCGGGCTCGCTATTAGGAACAAGAGCCTAAGCCTTTGCCATCTCCTGAGACAACACCGCGTGGACATTGCGCTTGTGCAAGAAACTAACACCCACCACCTCGACGGCGCCCAAGACCTCTGCCTCGGCTACGATGCTATTACTGCCCCACCCGACGCAATATCGGGTTCGGGCCTCGCCTGCATCTACGCGCCGGGCATCACCGTCTCGCGACACCGCATCCTGTGGCCGGGCCACATCGTCTTGGCCACCCTCAATGTCCACGGCCAGGAGATGACCGTCATAAATGTCCACCTCTCGCACGACCAGCGCGAGCGCATCGAGCAACTCCGAGTCATCGAGGCAGCCGCCGTTGAGGAAGAGGAGGAAGCCTGGGTCCTCGGGGACTTTAATATTAGGGACGACAGGAACCGCGACTCTATCTCCATGGCGGCCCTCGGAGCTCTTTGCGAGTCCGCCGCGCTTCTGGATGCCGCCCCCGAGTTTGACGCCGCCCACCTTCCCACCAGAGTCGCTGCACATGGCGACCTGATCGAGAGCAGTCGCCTCGACAGAATCCTCGCTCCGGCGCGCTTTCTGGAGGTCTCAACATCATATGCGATTGCTCCTTTCCACCTCTCCGATCATCGCATGGTGCTGCTCCGAGTGGGCCCTCCAGCCGCCCCCTCCCAACCTCGCGTGGCTGCTACGCTCCGCTCCGGGCTGGCCCAGGAGCACATGAACAACTACCTGGTGGACATCGCGGAGGAAATACCCCTGCTCGATGCGCCTCAACTGTGGGACCGCTGGACACTAATCAAGGCCGGCATCCTCGCGGAGGCCCGCTCGCTCCACGATCCTCGCCACCACGATCGCGACGACGGCTACATCGGCAGGGCCCAACGCTACATCAGGGTTCAGGTTGAGGCCTCGTCGACGAACGCGGATTACCCATCTCTCCCGGACCTCGCGCGCCTCACGCGCCACCGCCGTCCAGCTGTCACCACCATCAGGGACGAGAACGGCGAGGTCATCGAGGGCCCCGTTTTGCGGCGAAAGGCCCTGGACATCTTCCGGCCTCGCTTCGCCCGCCCGAGCTGCGACCCGGCGGAGTACGCGGCCTTCATCGGAGCTACGACCACCACTCCTATCGTACTAGGAGAAGAGGATCCACTCCACCGGGCTGAGGTCTCCGAGGCTGAGGTAGCCGCTGCCATCCGCCGCCTCCCTCGCGGAAGAGCCCCCGGCTGGGACGGTCTGCCCTGCGAGGTCCTCAGCACCTTCGAGGAATTCTTCGCGGTCGCCCTGCGACGTGTGCTCGCCGAGTCTCAGCTCCGAGGTGCCCTGCCTCCATCGATGCGCCGGAGCGAGATCTGCCTGGTCCCCAAGGCCCGCGGCGGCGGTCGCGGTCTGGACAGCTACAGACCGATCTCCCTGCCCTCGGCCGACTACAGGGTAATCGGATCGATCCTGCTGGGCCGCCTCAGGCCCCACCTGTCAACTCTGGTGCCGGAGTGCCAGACGTACGCCGTCCCCGGAAGGTCCCCCTCCTGGAACATCGCGCGGGTCACAGACGCCGTCGAGGAGGCTACTGCCCGAGGCACGCCGCTGGCCGCGGTTTCCGTGGATCTGCAGTCCGCCTTCGACTCCCTGGACCGCGGGTATCTAACGTCCCTCCTGGTGTCCCACCTGCGCCTCCCACCGGCCTTCGTGGGATGGACTCTTCTACTCTACGCCGGGGCGGACGCCACAATAAAGGTCGGGGGCTTCCAGACCGTCGCCTTCAAACTACTCAACGGCGTGAGACAGGGCTGCGCTCTGAGCGCGGCGCTCTTCAGCATCGCGACGGGACCGCTGCTGCGTCGCCTGGAGACGATCCTCGGCGTGGGCAACGTCATCGCCTACGCCGACGACATCGTCCTCCTGTTCCATCGCGACGAAGAATTCGAGCGGGTGGCGACCGTCCTCGGGGACTTCAGGCGGGCCTCTGGTATCGCCGTCAACCTCGGGAAGAGCGCGGGCCTTTGGTGCGGAGCCTGGCGCAACCGCGGCGACTCCCCTCTCGGCGCCTCCTGGTCGACCACCTCCATCAGGGTCCTCGGGCTCGACATCGCCCCCAGAAGCTCCGTAGCCCATCAGGAGCAGCATCTTCTCGCCCTCCTGGAGTCCGCCTGTCGCAGATGGACGCCCTTCACCCGCGGCCTATCCCTCGTCGGACGAGCTAGAGCGGCGAACTCGCTGGTGGGCTCCACCATCCAGCATCACCTGCACGGGTACCTGCCATCACCCCCCACCATCGCCAAGCTGCAGGCCCGACTAGCGAGGTTCGTCTGGGGGCCCGAGCACACGGCGTGGCTTCCCGCCGCCGTCATGGCGAGGCCCGTAGCCATCGGAGGCCTCGGCCTCCTCGACCTGGCAACCCAACTCCAGCTCGCCTGCCTCAAGGGTGTGCAGGTCGCGCTACGCGGGGGCAGGAACGGCTTCTCCTGGCTGGTGACTAGCGAGGCCTGGCTCAGACCTCCACCGGACGGCACCACACTCCAGCCCCGGCGCCTCCGGCTGCTGAAGCTCTGGGAGGAGGCCTCCAACATCCTGGGCCTCAACCACCGGGCGGTCCCCACTGCTCAGCTGCTGGACCTCCCCATCATCGGCGGCTGCCGGTTCCTCCGCCCTCCCGACCTCCTGGCCCCCGCCCGCTGGCCATTACTCCGTCTTTGTATTTTTCCTCTAAACTATACAGTTTGAAAAATGTATTTTATATTCTCAATTCGATAAAAATAATCCCTTGAATCAATATTAAAACAAGAACATTAAGCCTCCAGGTAAAAGTTTCTTTTTAAAATATTTTTTATTTAAAAATCTCTCAACCTTTCGGGTAAGAAAGCCCTCCTACGGGAGAAAATATTTTACATCATTAAAACACCAATAAAATAAGATTTGAAGTTTAACCAAAGAGAGAGAGAGAGAGAGTATAAAACCAAGTTGAACCAAAGCACTTTATTTAACTTCAAATCTTATTTTATTGGCGTTTTAATAATGTAAAATATTTTCTCCCGTAGAAGGGCTTTCTTGCCGAAAGCTTTAGAGATTTAAAAATATATATATATTTTTAAAAGAAACTTTTCCCTGGAGGTTAAATGTTCTTGTTTTAATTTTATATTCTATTATATTTAATTAAAAATGCATATATTGGATCAAAATATCATTTATTTGACCAATATTTTAGTTGGCTGAACGCCAACCTTTATTCAGGTATTATAACATATCCAATAATTATAACATGTCCAATACAATAGTAGAGCGGTCTAGAGATTAATTTGGCGAAACCGCTGAGAGGGTTCACTACTGATGAGCCAAGCCCTCTCATTCAATAACTCATATCATTGCAGTAAGGTCTGTAGAGATAATATTTGATGATATTTAAAAGAAACGCATTGCCAGTTAATTTATTTGTGTAAAATATTAATGTGTGTCAACAACAAACTCAGCGCCACATAACGTCAGAAGAATTAAGTTTTAAAAATATTTTGACGTTATATGGCGCTGAGTTTGTTGTTGACACACATTAATATGTTATAATCTATATATATATAAAAATGAATGTCTGTGTGTGTGTGTCCTCTATGGATTCAAAAACCATACATCCAATCGCCGTGAAATTTTGGGATATTATTAGGTGTATCCCCGGAAAGGTTTACGAAAAATAATTTCTTGAATATCTTTAATATCCTTAGAGTTATTTGCAGATTTGTAGCTTTAACTCGCAAGCAGCGCCACCTTGCGACGGAGATAGGCTTAGGTCTGCCCCACCCCGTGAGAGAATGGATCCGTCCGGCCGCCGGCCGACAGTCCAAGTACCCACGACCAATCAGGGCAGAGTTGGTGACACAGCTGTGCCAAGTAGACAAGAAAAAAAGCCTCGCGGGAGCTTGCCCAAGATGACCTCCGGGAACTTCGTCCATCTTCCATAAACGACCATGAATTTATTCAACCTTATCGAGTATTTTTCAAGGGACCGGGAAAAAATGTTCACTAGATAAAACGATGATTTTGTAATGTAGAAAATTAGGAAAGACAAAATTCAGAATGACACGGCACACAGGGACCGGGAAAAAAATGATCACTTTATCAGTTTCAAATTATCAAAATATATCTATTTCTTTTTATAAGTTTATAGAGAATTGTATATATATAAAATTGAATGTCTGTCTGTGTGTACTCTAAAGATTCAAAACCCATACACCCAATCGCCGTGAAATTTTGGGATATTATTAGGTATATCCCCGGGAAGGTTTTTGAAAAATAATTTCTTGAATATCTTGAATATCCTTAGAGTTATTTGCAGATTTTTAGATTTAACGCGCAAGCAGCGCCCCCATTGCGACGATGAAAACAAGTTTTTTATCTATAAGTTTTATTATCACTAAGTTCATTATCTTAAAGATTATTTACCAAAAGTAAGATTTTCTACCTATTAATTGCGCACAAGTCAAAGTTAGTTATCGAGTATTTTTCAAGGGACCGGGAAAAAATTTTCACTAGATAAAACGATGATTTTGTAATGTAGAAAATTAGGAAAGACAAAATTCAGGATGACACGGCAATTTATTTGAGACAAGAATATCTACTATTCCTTTAACTTCCAATTACCGAGGGAACCAATTAATATTGATTTTATTCAACTTATCGGGAAACGGGGACCGGGAAAAAATGTTCACTTTATCGAGAGATTCAAATTTACGAGTTTCAAATTATCAAAATATATCTATTATTTTTTAAATAAGTTTATAGAGAATTGTTTTAACAAATGGTCGTTAGACAAACCTTTACTCGGGTAAAACCCGGGCGAAGCCGGGTACGTCCGCTAGTACCTTGATAAAAGTTGGCGTTCAGCCAACTAAAATATTGGTAAAATAAATTATATTTTGATCCAATATACTACTCTGATCAAAATGTTTCGACACTTTGCTCATAAGTTAAAAAAAAACTTTATTATTCTGCCAAATTTAAATTGTCCCCTTCAAAGTAGTCCTCGTTGGCCGCGATGCATTTCAGCCACCTTTTTTTTCCAGTCGGCAAAACACCTCTGGTAGTCTGTTTTCGCGATCGCCTTCATGGCCTTCTTCGATTCCACTTTGATCTCTTCTATGCTCTGAAATTTCCGACCCTTTAACTTTTCTTTTAGCCTTCCAAAGAGGAATAAGTCGCAGGGGGCAAATCGGGACTGTAGGGGGGTTGAGGGAACACAGAGGTTGAGTGGTCCTGCAGGAACTTCGAGATTTTGAGGGCTGTGTGCGCCGGCGCGTTATCGTGGTGGAGGATCCACGACTTGCTCCTCCACAGCTCCGGCCGTTTCTGCCTGATCGCTTCCCTCAATCGCCTCAAAACTCTCAGGTAGGAGTCAGCAGTTATTGTATAGCCTTGTTGTTGAAATTCATGATGAATGATGCTCTGGTAGTCGAAGAACACCGTCAACATGACCTTGACTTTGCTGGGAGCCTTCCTCGCTTTCTTTGGTCTCGGCTCATTTTTGAAGCGCCACTCCGATGCCTGTTAGGTAGTTTCCGAATCAAAGCCGTAAATCCATGTTTCGTCTCCAGTAATGACCCTCTTCAACAATTCGGGGTCGTCGGTTGTCGCTTCGAGATTTAGACTGGCCGTTTCTTTCCGGGCGTTCTTTTGATCAAAAGTCAAATCTTTGGGAACGAGAACGGCGTTGAGTCTTCTCACTTCCAAAATGTCCTTCATTATCGATTGAGTCGACCCGAATGATATCCCTGCTTCTTCGGCGACCTCCCTGACAGTTATTCGTCGGTCTTCACGCACCAGTTCAAACACCTTGTCCACTTTTTCAGGCATGGTTGATATGGGCGGTCTCCCGGAACGCTCGTTGTCTGCGGTCTCTTCCCGACCCTCCTTGAAGCGCTTGTACCATTCGAAAACTCGTCTTCGGCTCATGACGGCATCCCCGTAGGCTGTTTGCAACATCCAAAAAATGTCGGCACCCTTGAATCCGTTTTTCACACAGAACTTGATGCAAATTCTTTGATCCTCCATTTCGGTGACTAACGAAATCGAAGCACGGTCAAAATGGCTTCACTTCGAACAGCCGCTGCTCGCGCTGTTGTGGTGCGTGATTTTGAAAATTGGCAGGTCTCCAAGCCAAGGGCGACGCTTGCGTTTGCCACAAACCGGGATAAAATATATTGAGTTTTCAGGATTTTATGAGCAAAGTGTCGAAAATTTTTTATCAAAGTAGTATGCCTTTTTAATTAAAGATATATTTATGGATTGCTCTATTTTCAAAATTCTATTATATATATAGGCTTTTTGAAAATTGAAATAAACCTCAATGTTGTTTGGTTCAATATATTGATGGTGAATATGTAATAGTATCCTAAATTAAACGAATAACCATGAGATGTATATTTTAAAACGAATACTTTATTAAATATGTTTATAGAACGACATTTGAAAATTATCCCGCATGTGTTTCTTTTGAAAGAAAAATCGAAATTTATTTTAAATAACTATAATTTCAAACCTTCGCTTTATCCTTTATCATTGTTAAGATAAAACTTTAAAACGGTTTAAGAGCGGTTATCATTTTTAAATCGTTCATTCAACAACTAGTTATTATTCTAGTTTATATAAAAATTGTTTAAACAATATATATTAAAGATTATGTGTGTTTAAAGATAAGTCATCAAAGGCTATGTATTTCAGATTGGCAAGATTGCAAAGTTCCATCAAAGACTTCAGTCACTGAAGATCAACTCCCTCACAAATGCATCTCTAGTAAGTCACATTTATCAAATTTGGAGTGAATATAATCCACCATCGACATTGGTAAAACACTCCATCTTTGATTTGTTCCCTAGATGTATAACCCTATGTATGTAAATACGGACAAATTTTTGAAACAAAGTTTATGTTATGATGCGCTAGCGCGCCATCTGTTATGAAAATTCGAAACCTTTTTAGACGCGTATGATCATTTTTGAAATTAAATCATTTCTACTGCCCTTACTGCAATGGAAAAATTAATGGGAGGGCCTGGCTCATTAGTGGTGAACCCTCCCAGCGGTCTCGCCAGTTTAATCTACCATACCGCTGTTATATTGCATTTTTCGATATTATGTGAATAATATTTTATTTTAATCTTTTAATTTGCGAAATTCTCTTTAATTTTTAAGATCTTATTTATTTTTATATACAAGTACACCTATCCCCCGATTTACACGGTAGATACGTTCCTGAGAAAAACGTGTAAATCGGGGGATAGGTGTACACAGAAATAAAAATAAAATGCATTGACAGGTTAAAATATGTAGTCAGCACATAAGCTCGGGATTCCTCGTGAGATGTGTACACAGCGCATGTGTTCAATCACAGTAGCATTTAGTATAAAATGTGCAATAAAAACAAAAAAATACTTATTTGGAAAACCGTGTAAAAGCGAAAACGTGTAAAACAAGTACCGTGTAAATCGGGGGATAGGTGTATATATATAGATACGTGACGCTTTACATGTATTTTAGAAAATAGTGTATGTATATAAGTAGAATTGGGATTCAAAATAAGCATCTCTCTGAGGAGAGTGAGACGTCGAGAGTTAAATAAATTATTGGTTGATGTGTTTTTTTCCTATCCATGATGAAATTGTGAAAACTTTTAAAATTACAAAAATTATTTCCTCACAATTACCTAACAATTTTAAAATTTCAGTTGTAAATATCCCCGCAGTGCGCGTTTATATTTGTAAATATTTTTTGTTAGATATAGTCAATATTTTTTAAAGCCTGTTAAAGAGCGATTATCGCTTGAAAGCTAGCAATTTAAAATAAAAAGAAACTCATTGTGAGGAAATATATATATATTTTTCCTAATCAACTTCTAACCAACAAATAAATCTTCAGAATTCCATCTTTGATTATTCTATTTTTACAATGAATGTATCAAAGGCGAGTGTGTTTCAGGAGGAATTTAAAAATCGAGATTCTTGCCCGACGTAATATTTATTCTTCTTGCGCAAACTTTCGGGCATTTATAAGCCCTTCGACTGGAGTAACAACATCTAACTAGAAAACTGCGACGTTTAGGATATATACAGTTAAACCTGTCTATTACACCCCCTCTTGGGACTCACCAAAATAGGGTGCTATAGAGAGGGGGTGATATAGACAGGTCACTTTTAATGAAAAATGTTTACATTTTAATGTTTAAAATCGGGCGCTATAGAGAGGAAGGGGCTATAGGCAGGTTTAACTGTATATAAATTCTTATTATTATTTACATATTTTACTATATATAAAAAGGGGCACAGTTTCCTTTAAACGTGCAGCAGAACGATGGCACTATTGCAACACCTTAGTAAAACAGACTTCCATAAAACCTGGATAATTACTTTGAAACATCAAAGTGTATAAACCGTACAAAGATGATTATATAGGTGAATAAATATATATATATGTTGTAATATTGTGGATCCGACAACTTCACAGTGGCTCCTCATCCAACATTCATTCAGGAGGCACACTAGCCTGAAGACAAATGAAGACCACACACATAGGAACAGGGTTACCTTGGTTTAGGGGTGGTTCCCGGGAAGGGTGAGACTGGGACCGCTCTGGACTACATGACTACTTTCTTGGTGTGTCTGTCTGGGTACCTCCTCATCTGGGTCTCCTTGTCTGGACCTCCCTGTCTGGGCTCAGCCCCAGCTTATATCCTAATTGTGACGTCAGAGGGGGAGGACGTCCAATCAGGGACTACCATGTCTATAAATCTCTCTTGCTTATACTATCATTAGCCGAATGACCCGGGCAACGCCCGTGTTTTACCCGATTGAATGTTTTGATTCAAATACTATTTGTTACAATTATAAATTGGCGCCTTAAATAAATGCATATATTAGTTAATAACTATAGCCTATATGCTTTATCTGTCTATGTACTGTTGGCTTCCGTAGGCGTCTCTTACTGGGAAACTGAAAGAGAGGATTCCATTTAGTTATTAACTAAGATATGCATTTATTTAAGGAGCGACCCGCTCCAACACAATAGTTACAAAAACCAAAAAGCGAGTGGGAGGGGGGGGGGGGGGGGCAAAGTCAAAAACAAAGTGTCTCGCGTAGTGGTGGCTTGATCGTAGCCAACCAATAGGAGAGCGCCATTCCAAAAAAAGCAAACGGTGACAGAGATGATGACGCTCGTAACTGTATATAGAACTAGCGGATGTTCCCAGCTTCGCCCGGGTTTTACCCGAGTGAATGTTTGTCTAACGAACATTTGTTAAAACAATTCTCTACAAACTTATAAAAAAAAAGATATATTTTGATAATTTGAAACTCGTAAATTTGAATCTCTCGATAAAGTGAACATTTTTTCCCGGTCCCTGTGTGCCGTGTCATCCTGAATTTTGTCTTCCATAATTTTCTACATTACAAAATCGTCGTTTTATCTAGTGAACATTTTTTCCCGGTCCCTTGAAAGATATTCGATAAGTTGAATAAAATCATGGTCGTGAATCTCTTGATAAAGTGATTATTTTTTCCAGGTCCCTGTGTGCCGTGTCATCCTGAATTTTGTCTTTCCTAATTGTCTACATTACAAAATCATCGTTCTATCTACATATTTTCCCGGTCCCTTGAAAATTACTCGATAAGTTGAATAGAATCATGGTCGTTTATGGAAGATGGACGTAGTTCCCGGAGGTTACCCGCCCCCCCAGCGCCAGGACCTCTTGATCCCTCTGATTGGCCGGCGGCCGGACGGGGGTGGGGGGAGGGGGGGATCTTGATCCCTCTGATTGGTCGGTGGGAACTTGGACTGTCCAATGGCCGGCGGCCGGACGGGGGGGGGGGGCAGACCTAAGCCTAAGGTGGCGTTGCTTGCGAGTTAAAGCTACAAATCTGCAAATAACTCTAAGGATATTAAAGATATTCAAGAAATTATTTTTCGTAAACCTTTCCGGGGATACACCTAATAATATCCCAAAATTTCACGGCGATTGGATGTGTGGTTTTTGAATCCATAGAGGACACACACACACACTCGGGCGTGCGGCCACGCTTTCGCGAGCTCCGCCGTTTTCGCCTCTGGAGTGTGTGTAAAAGGCGTTTACCAATACGAGTTCGGTACCAAAAGAAACCTCTCGATCCGCTGAACAAGTGCCTGAAAGGCCCAGCACTGGATCAGAACCAGGCGAGAAGTTTTCGCCGGAAAATCAAAACATGAAGAATTTGAAAGAAAATTCTTCTGATAATCAAAATAATGCAAATTCGCCGGCAGGCGACATGCATGTAAATCCGGCCGCCGCGCGTGACGTCACCGCGCCGCCGACTGCTGCTTCTTCCAGCGCTACAACAGCCAGCCCGGCCTCGCTCAACTGGGCCGACAGCGAGATGGTTGACGTGGACGACAACAAGGGTTTCACCGTTGTGAAGAACAAGAAGCGGCGCCGCACTTCAACAACGCCGGAGCGCGCCGCCAAGCAGCCTAGCAGGCCTGCTGAGAAGCCCAGCTCCCAGCAGCTGAGGCGGCCGACAGGGCCGAAAACAGTGCCGCCTAGGGAGATCAAGGCGACACGCGCCAACATCGCTGACGCCAAGAAGAGGCAGGCCACAACCGACCACGAGCACTACATCTTCGTGGAGCGGTGCCCAGAGATCCCGGACTACACCTACCTAAAGGCAATGTCCAGGCTGGTCGGGGGGCCGGATAAAATCACGCATTTCGGCAAAATGAACGGCCATTTCCTCGTGGGCTTGGCAACCAAGGATCTTGCGCGCCTTCTGGCGGAGAGCGACTTCGAGATCGGGGGAACGACCCTTAGGGTCTTCCCCTACCGAAAAAGGGCCGAACGGATCGTCGTCGCCGGCCTGCCAGGCTTCGTGGATGACTTCACCATCGTGAACGCCCTGGGCCAATACGGGAGGGTCACCTCCATCGCCCCCATCCTGATCAAGCTAGGGGAGTTCGCCTTCAACGACGGCCGCCGGGAGGCGTTCATCCTGCTCCACGAGGGAGTCAGGCTGGAGACCCTGCCCGCCCGACTGACCATACAGTCCAAGGGAGACACCCTATCTGCCTACCTCTCCTTCGGAATCAAATGTTCCAAATGCGGAAGGCAGGGCCACCGCAGAGCTAGCTGCCCATCGCTCGCCAGGCGGAACTTCGACGCCCCAAAGCGTGTGGACAATCCTGCTCAGGTTCAGGCTTCTCCTTCTCCCCCCGTGCCTAAGCGAACTGGTCCACCAACACCCGTATCCTCTCCACCGGCGCCTCCAGCTCCATCAGAGGAGGCACCTAATAATGCCCCAGTGACGCCCGCTGCTGCTGCTCCAGGTGCCCCAGCGCTCCATCCTGCGCGACCTCTCCTGCCGCCTGGAGAGGCGCCGAGTTCTACCTGCTCGGCCTCCAACCCGCCCACCACACCAGCCCTGCCTTCACCGGCGCCCGTCGAGCCAATGGAGGTGGAAAGGATCGAGGAGGAGGGCACGGGCTCCACCCAGGAAGGAAGAAACAAAATCAGGAAAGAGCTAGATGCCTACCTGCAGCAGGCCCCCTCCACAATCTTTGACAAAACCAACCAAGAGGGTCTCGAAAAGGAGAGGGTTTGTCGCCTCCTCGTCTCCACACCGCTCCTCAAAAAGCAACTCCCTAACCTTAAACCCGCCCAGAGGACTGCTTTGTGCGAGCTGGTCGAGGCCCTCTTACGTAGGAGACTCGACTCCAGCGGCTCCATCTACAAACGCCTTCGCCAGGCCCTGCCCTTCCTCCATCAAGGGACATCATCATAGGCTTCACCATCGCCTCCATTAACGCGCGCGGGCTCGCTATTAGGAACAAGAGCCTAAGCCTTTGCCATCTCATGAGACAACACCGCGTGGACATTGCGCTTGTGCAAGAAACTAACACCCACCACCTCGACGGCGCCCAAGACCTCTGCCTCGGCTACGATGCTATTACTGCCCCACCCGACGCAATATCGGGTTCGGGCCTCGCCTGCATCTACGCGCCGGGCATCACCGTCTCGCGACACCGCATCCTGTGGCCGGGCCACATCGTCTTGGCCACCCTCAATGTCCACGGCCAGGAGATGACCGTCATAAATGTCCACCTCTCGCACGACCAGCGCGAGCGCATCGAGCAACTCCGAGTCATCGAGGCAGCCGCCGTTGAGGAAGAGGAGGAAGCCTGGGTCCTCGGGGACTTTAATATTAGGGACGACAGGAACCGCGACTCTATCTCCATGGCGGCCCTCGGAGCTCTTTGCGAGTCCGCCGCGCTTCTGGATGCCGCCCCCGAGTTTGACGCCGCCCACCTTCCCACCAGAGTCGCTGCACATGGCGACCTGATCGAGAGCAGTCGCCTCGACAGAATCCTCGCTCCGGCGCGCTTTCTGGAGGTCTCAACATCATATGCGATTGCTCCTTTCCACCTCTCCGATCATCGCATGGTGCTGCTCCGAGTGGGCCCTCCAGCCGCCCCCTCCCAACCTCGCGTGGCTGCTACGCTCCGCTCCGGGCTGGCACAGGAGCACATGAACAACTACCTGGTGGACATCGCGGAGCAAATATCCCTGATCGATGCGCCTCAACTGTGGGACCGCTGGACACTAATCAAGGCCGGCATCCTCGCGGAGGCCCGCTCGCTCCACGATCCTCGCCACCACGATCGCGACGACGGCTACATCGGCAGGGCCCAACGCTACATCAGGGTTCAGGTTGAGGCCTCGTCGACGAACGCGGATTACCCATCTCTCCCGGACCTCGCGCGCCTCACGCGCCACCGCCGCCCAGCTGTCACCACCATCAGGGACGAGAACGGCGAGGTCATCGAGGGCCCCGTTTTGCGGCGAAAGGCCCTGGACATCTTCCGGCCTCGCTTCGCCCGCCCGAGCTGCGACCCGGCGGAGTACGCGGCCTTCATCGGAGCTACGACCACCACTCCTATCGTACTAGGAGAAGAGGATCCACTCCACCGGGCTGAGGTCTCCGAGGCTGAGGTAGCCGCTGCCATCCGCCGCCTCCCTCGCGGAAGAGCCCCCAGCTGGGACGGTCTGCCCTGCGAGGTCCTCAGCACCTTCGAGGAATTCTTCGCGGTCGCCCTGCGACGTGTGCTCGCCGAGTCTCAGCTCCGCGGTGCCCTGCCTCCATCGATGCGCCGGAGCGAGATCTGCCTGGTCCCCAAGGCCCGCGGCGGCGGTCGCGGTCTGGACAGCTACAGACCGATCTCCCTGCCCTCGGCCGACTACAGGGTAATCGGATCGATCCTGCTGGGCCGCCTCAGGCCCCACCTGTCAACTCTGGTGCCGGAGTGCCAGACGTACGCCGTTCCCGGAAGGTCCCCCTCCTGGAACATCGCGCGGGTCACAGACGCCGTCGAGGAGGCTACTGCCCGAGGCACGCCGCTGGCCGCGGTTTCCGTGGATCTGCAGTCCGCCTTCGACTCCCTGGACCGCGGGTATCTAACGTCCCTCCTGGTGTCCCACCTGCGCCTCCCACCGGCCTTCGTGGGATGGACTCTTCTACTCTACGCCGGGGCGGACGCCACAATAAAGGTCGGGGGCTTCCAGACCGTCGCCTTCAAACTACTCAACGGCGTGAGACAGGGCTGCGCTCTGAGCGCGGCGCTCTTCAGCATCGCGACGGGACCGCTGCTGCGTCGCCTGGAGACGATCCTCGGCGTGGGCAACGTCATCGCCTACGCCGACGACATCGTCCTCCTGTTCCATCGCGACGAAGAATTCGAGCGGGTGGCGACCGTCCTCGGGGACTTCAGGCGGGCCTCTGGTATCGCCGTCAACCTCGGGAAGAGCGCGGGCCTTTGGTGCGGAGCCTGGCGCAACCGCGGAGACTCCCCTCTCGGCGCCTCCTGGTCGACCACCTCCATCAGGGTCCTCGGGCTCGACATCGCCCCCAGAAGCTCCGTAGCCCATCAGGAGCAGCATCTTCTCGCCCTCCTGGAGTCCGCCTGTCGCAGATGGACGCCCTTCACCCGCGGCCTATCCCTCGTCGGACGAGCTAGAGCGGCGAACTCGCTGGTGGGCTCCACCATCCAGCATCACCTGCACGGGTACCTGCCATCACCCCCCACCATCGCCAAGCTGCAGGCCAGACTAGCGAGGTTCGTCTGGGGGCCCGAGCACACGGCGTGGCTTCCCGCCGCCGTCATGGCGAGGCCCGTAGCCATCGGAGGCCTCGGCCTCCTCGACCTGGCAACCCAACTCCAGCTCGCCTGCCTCAAGGGTGTGCAGGTCGCGCTACGCGGGGGCAGGAACGGCTTCTCCTGGCTGGTGACTAGCGAGGCCTGGCTCAGACCTCCACCGGACGGCACCACACTCCAGCCCCGGCGCCTCCGGCTGCTGAAGCTCTGGGAGGAGGCCTCCAACATCCTGGGCCTCAACCACCGGGCGGTCCCCACTGCTCAGCTGCTGGACCTCCCCATCATCGGCGGCTGCCGGTTCCTCCGCCCTCCCGACCTCCTGGCCCCCGCCCGCTGGCGCGGAGCCCGAGTCCGGGACCTCATCGAGGAGGAACACCTCATCGCCCGCCCTACGCGCTCGGCCCTGGCTGACGCCGCGACCCTGAGCGCCTTCTGTCGGAGGCTGACCTCCGAGAACGCCGTGGGCTTCGGGGGGGAGTCTCCATCTTCTTCATCATCTTCATTAGCTGCGGCTGTGGTGCTGCGCGGGACGGCCACGCCGTTCCTCAACGGCCTCACGACGCGCTCGGCCCGACGGGCCTTGGATCGTCCACGCCTCGCGGCCACGCCGATCTCCCGATTCCTGGCGAGATGGGCACCCACCATCAGCCCACCATCCAGGATCGACTGGGCCTCGCTCCGGCGCTGCGCCTTCTCGGGGCATGAGGCCGATGCCGCCTTCAAATTGGCCCTCCACGCTCTACCCCATCCGGCCCATCCTGCCTCGGCCGTCCCCTCGTGTCCTGCCTGTGGGTCCGTCGACCGCTCCCTCGGCCACCGCTACTGGAGCTGCTCTTCCATCAGGCCCCTCATCAGAGAGGCCTTCAACATCATCGGGCGGCCCCCTGACCTGCAGGCCTGGATCTTCGGCGGGTCCGGCTTTGAGGACGACGCCCTGACCATCCTGGCGTCGGCAAAGCTGCGCGTCTATCGCCACTTTGTCCAGGTTGGGCTCGGTGGGGTGGAGGACCCGCTCATCGCCTGGACGAGGACCCTCGTGCGCAGGGGATGCCTTCCTTCATCCTCCATCATCACTTTGTAAAAATTATGTATTCTATCTTTCTCCTGTATATATTTCTCTTGCTCTCTCTCTCTCGCTGAATTGTAAAATTGTCTAAATGACAATAAATATTTTCCAATTGTCAAAAAAAATTGTCACACACACACACAGACATTCAATTTTATATATATAGAATTCCCGGCTCACCGTCCCTTTCTCTCCCAGGTATCTGTTTTATTGACGCCGTTTTGTAGTTACACGTAATCTTGAATTTATATACAACAACTACATATACAATACGACATATATACAGGGTGTACCAGGTAAATTGGGAATTTCAACAATGGTATTTTAACTGAAATTTTTTGCAAGTAAAAATTAAAATATCCGAATGAAATTTGACACAGTAGTAGATAAAAGGATATAGTTTTTATTTATTCAATGTAGTTTCCATTATTAGCTACAACAGTCTCGAGGCGAGTGCGGAATGAAGCACAGGCCTTGGCGACGATGACCTTGTCCATTTGGGTCATCACCGTGTGAACTGCTTTCTTGACAGACTGGATGGTGGTATGAGGAGCTTTGTTGACATCTCTCTCAACAACGCCCCATACATAGTAGTCGAGGGGATTGCAATCTGGAGAATTAGGGGGCCAAATATCAGGACCCCAGTGACTAGGGACGTTAAGTGTCAGCCACGATTGTGTCTTTTTTGCCTTATGGGCTGGAGCTGAGTCCTGTTGGAAGACATACTTCCTTCCTGCGGCCACCATGTCCATCCAAGGCTTCACAACGGTCTCCAGAACATTGATGTAGGTGTCAGCGTTCATCCTAAGGCCCTTCTCAAAGAAATGGGGAGGCATGACATCACCTTCACTGCTGATAACGCCAAGGACCATTACGGAGGCAGGAAATTTCGTGTGCATCACGACAGGTATCTCTGAGGGGTCTTTACAGATCCAGCGATCATTCCTGGGATTTACCTTTTGGTCCACGTCAAAGTTCTTTTCGTCAGAGAAGAACCTTAGCATGCCAAAAGAGTCGTGTTTCAGGTTGTTGAGGAGGGCAGCAGCCTTTCCTTTTCTGTTATTCTTCATATTCTCAGTCAGCAACTGACCTTTCCGAAGGGCATAAGACTTGAGACCAAGGTCCTCATGGATAGTTCTGACAATTGTCATAGAGCCAACGTCCATTTCCTTGGCTATGGCCCTCATGCTCTTCCCAGGGTTTCCATCAATCTTCTCCTTGACATTTTTGACAAATTCTTCGCCTCTTACCCTGTCCGATCGACGCGAGTGCTTTTTCCTTGTAGCTATCCCCTCTTTGTTACTGTCGGCCTCATCAAACTGCTTCTTGACACGATAAATAGTGGTTTTGGGCAACTTAAGAAAATCCACTATCTCTTTGGGGCTCCTTCCGGCGCGCAGAGCAACGATGATGGCAGCTCGATTTTCAAATTCTCGGTTACTCTTCATCACTACACTGCGCACACATGTACTGTTGCATTTTACATGAATATGGCTACGTAATGAAAAAAAAAAACAAGTTTTTAATCTCAAGTAGTTTTTGTTTTATGGACTGTCAAAGTTAGTCCCAATTTACCTGGTACACCCTGTATATTAAATGTTTTATATTAACTTTTGTTTACCCTCTAGATAAATATCAATTTACCTTCGTATTGTTACATAAACAGCAAGATTTAAACCTTGCCTGTTGGAAGGGTAACCTGGTGTAACTATGTTTACAAATTCTTAGAATTAAAACACATCTTCGGCCAATAATTCTTTTGTATTTTTTCGACGTTTCGACAAAAACCGTTTGTTCTTCACGAGGACAAAATATTTTTGTTGAAACGTCGAAAGAATAACAAGATTTTCTTAATTCTAAGAACTATGAATGTCGGTCAGACAACCTCTATTTTCATGATAATGTTTACAAAGTTGACATTAAACTCGATTATGATTTTCTCAATGTATTGGTTATATGTCAGATCGGCAAGATTCGAAATTTCAACCAAAGACCCCGGCCACTGAAGGACTAGTCCATCATAAGCGCACCTCCTGTAAGTCACCTTTATCAAATTTAAAGTCCTATTATCAAATTGAGGTAACATCAACTAAAAAGAACCTCAACACCTACATTTACCTTTCGATGATAATTTGTGTAGATTCAAAATCTTGATTACCATTACTCACCATTTTTATAAACAAAATTGGAATTTCCTGACCGCTCACTTGAGCATTTAGATGGCATAAAAGTCAGGGGATGAGTGTTTAAAACCCTCGATTCCCGACACCCATGAACCGGGATCGAATCCCTTATTGAACACTTTGCTTTAATACACCTATCCCCCGATTTACACGGTACTTTTTTTACACGTTTTCGCTTCTACACGGTTTTCCAAATAAGTTTTTTTTGTTTTGTTTTTATCGCACTATACATATATCGTACTAAATGCTACTGTGATGGAACACATGCGCTGTGTACACATCTCACGAGGAATCCCGAGCTTATGTGCTGACTACATATTTAAACCTGTCACTGCAATTTATTTTTATTTCTGTGTACACCTATCCCCCGATTTACACGTTTTTCTCGGGAACGTATCTACCGTGTAAATCGGGGGATAGGTGTATGTGAATAACCGTTACATATTATTCATTGTTGTAAATATCATAAACTAGGTTGCTCTTTTTAAGCGGTACCTAATAAAGTGATTTAGGAACCAAATTTAGATGGCAAAGCGCCATCCCTTGCAACAAAAATCAACTAAACGTTGATTTATCTTGTTACAAAGATATTTGGCCAATTTCTTGATAAATCAAAATAAGTCAACCAGGTACTCGTTTCGGGCTATATGTCAATCAAATTTATATAGACATAAAATATATTTGAATATCCAATAAATTGGAAGGAACTTTAATGGTTTCTTCTAAAATAATAAAATCCCTTGTTTAAAACAGCATTTGAAAAAATATATATTTTATCAAAGGAAGAGTTTCTTGAAAAAATATAAGGTTGTCTTTAAAGTTCGTGTTTTTCTTATTATTTGGCGAATAATATTATTACCACGAATACATAATAATACATAATACAATTACTTTATACATAATACAAAGACATTATACATAACGGCGAATAATATTGGTGTTTCAATTTTTGCAAGTGTTTACAAACTTTTGGGACAACCATGTATAGTTAACCTTGTATTGTTTGTTATTAGCATTATCTATTTGTTTGCATCAGCATAATTTAATCTAAATTGTACTGAAATAAAAATATCCCCTTTTATATAATTTGAATTTGCCTATCGTTTTCCTTGTATTTTTTGTACATATGTATTAAAATTTTGGTTAGAATTAGTGAACTCCTACAAATTTGTATACCGGACATACATTCACTTTTAGACATAATATCAGAGTGACCCGAGGTACGCCCGGGATTTACCCGAGTGCTTATCAGCCCTAGTACTTGATAGAGGGCGCTGTTCGTGAGCTAAGTAGAATAATTTGAATATATAGTGTTAATAATTGATTTATATATTTTTAAAAATAGCCTATCGTCTTCCCCGTATTTTTTTTACCTATGTATGGAAATTTTGGTTTGAATTAGTGAACTACTGCGAATTTGTATACCGGACATACAAACAAACAAACATTGATTTTTATATGTATAGATGTTTATTTTGCAAGCTTCCGAACGACATCGTTCTTCAACGGGCGTAAAGACAAGGTGTGATGTGAGCAATTATATAGACGTACATTGTGAGTCAAGATATATATTAATTTGTAACTCAGAGGTAGAATTAGAAATTGAGAAATAAACCAGTTTATTTATTATTATTATTAACCATATATTAACCAGTAACTGGTTTATTTCTCAATTTTTTTAATTCTACCTGAGTTACAAATTTGTATATATCTTGGCTCTCAATGTACGTCTATATAATTGCACACATCTCACCTTGTCTTTACGCCCGTTCAAGAACGATGTCGTTCGAAAGCTAGAAAAATAAACATGTTATATAGAAGAAGCTCCTTTTGAATTTATAAGCTTACAACATACTATATTTTTTAAGACACTCTTCCCTTTGGATGAAACTCTTTTTCTCTCAAATTTAATTGTATCTGTTTCAATGTTTGTTGATGGGTGGTTATGTATTTCAGTTCAGCAAGATTGCAAAGTCCCTTTAAAGACTCCGGCCGCTGAGGAGCACCTCCATCACAAATGCATCTCCAGTGAGTCACCTATATGTCAAATACTACTTCAAATATTGAGTTGACATCTACAGTAAACCTCTACATTACATTCATCTCTTTTGTAAATTTAAAATGTTCGATTACCATTACCACTATTTTATATAATCTTCAATATTATACATGGAGAGGTTAGATTGACCAAATCTAGCTAAGCTCGCCTGGCGGCGCCACCGCCGGTGAAAAGTGGTGCGCATGCGCGGCGGAAAAAAGAAGCAGAAAGAACTTTTACCAAGAAGGGAAGCGGCGCAATTTAAACGCGTGTCGAACTTTTTCATATTTAATCCTTATGTTTTAATTAAAGTACCTAAATTTAATCCAATGTCATTCTTAAATTATCCAATTTAAGTACACTATTTTAAACATATATTTAAGCAAGTTTTTCTACCAAAAGGTTTATAAATAGTGTTTTTTATTTACCGATAAGTTTTATTACATATATGTTTTTTATCTAAAAGTTTGAATACCAACAAGTTTTGTAATCTATAAGTTTGATTACCAACAAGTTTTTTTTATCTATAAGTTTTATTATCACTAAGTTTATTATCTTAAAGATTATTTATCAAAAGTAAGATTTCTACCTATTAATTAAGCACAAGTCAAAGTTATTTTTATCATTTATCTGCAACAATACAATTCAATATTACGCTATATATAAACATAATACAGTAGAACCTCCCTTTAACAGACACCTCTCCACAAAGGACAGTTTTTATTTAAAAAATTATCATTTTTATAATTCAGCAACTCTCCTGAAAGAGGACACTTCTCCTTAAAGGACACTTTGGCTCTGAAATTAGGTGTTGTCCTTTACAGGGAGTTCTACTGTACTAACATCTTGAGAGATAAACATTGGGTTAACTATACCATCTAAAATATATTTATTTTAATTTAAAGCGCTATGTCTCCCTACGGACACTTGCGCTGTCATACATGTATGCCTCTACATTTGTCTATACATATTTACAATAAGTTTAGGCCGTAAAGAATAGTCATATGATGTTAACAAGGAGAAAGAGAAAAAATTGAAAAGCAAAACATTTCTATCAAATATTTATATCAAAATTGTTCAATAATGATTATTATTAAAAGGGAAGAGAAACAAAATTAAGAGTTTAATCAATCTAAGGACAAATGAAGCTTTTAAATCTTAACCTAAGATAACCTCAACAATTACATTTTCTCTTTTTTGTTCAATTTTAAACGTTACAAATATAAGAGTGTCTATGCAAAATTATTTAACAAATTGAATTATATTTTATGTATCTGATTAAAGAGTGTCAAGAAATTAAAATGAAACTCATGGTAAATTTTCTTTAAATTATTGACAATGATTTCATGGACAATTTCAGATCGGCGGGAATCGACAATTCCATCAAAGATTCCAGCTACTGAAGATCAACTATCGAATAAACGCACCTCTTGTAAGTTAATCCCATCTAATCCAACGTATCCTGTAAATAGATTAATTTACATCTACAATTTTACATTGATCTCTTTTATAGGTTCAGAATGTAAACAACTATTACTCCCATTTTTGTACGTTCATTGAAACTGTGAAAAAATAGTACAAATGTGATATTGTACTGGGATAAGGTGCATAAATCATGGAAAAGGCATCTCCTTATCGTACAACTGAAATTTATTGATGGTTTGCGAAAAATCCATCAGCAACTTTCAGTTGCACGATAAGGAGATGACATTTTCATAATTCATTGAAACTGTGCAAGCAAAATGTATTTCTATACATTAACGATATTGTAGACTTTTAAGAGATTCAAATAAACTTCAATGTGATGCACTAGCACGCCCCATTTGTTATTTTAAAAAAATTTACTCTTTTCTACTGTTGTAGATTAACCGCTGGAACGCAAACATAATATATAACAAGTGTGAATATTTGTACTAAAATCAATCTCTTTCAAATCATAGAGTTTCAAAAAGAAGAGGCATTGCATCAGTATTGGAGGGAATTTAAGGAAACAATTTATTTAGATCAACAATCATATCATACATACAGGCCTAGATATAATATTTTACGTGTCATTAATAATATTGCCACGTGTAAAATTAGGAAAGACAAACTTCGGGATGACACAGCAATTTATTTAAGGCAAGAGCAAACTATGAATATAAACACAAAAAATGATACTCTGTACACCTCGCTATATCCCAAACTATTTTGGGACTGAAATTTTATATTTTGTTATAACCATGGTTTAAGTAATTGTGACTTGAAACAACATAGAATGTACTAAACAAGCTGCTCTATTATAAAAGAGGCTGCTGTAAATATAAGAGGTATCACTGTATAGTTATCAATCATTGGAACTCCGCCTTTGCCGGTCCCAAGTCCGGATGAAAAAGGAAGAGGGGGAGCAGTAACAAGCTCACTAAAAAACCTGGGCTCAGCTGGCCTGGCTGATAGTACCCTGTAAGGGCTCCTGATTCAGGTATACAGGATGAGCAGCGTTTGTACTCCATGTTAAGAGCGGCTGCACATGGCGTCTGTTCCTCATGTCAGAGGCGGCCATTTCTTTTGGAGCTAAGTCGGCCTGCCACTGAGTAGTGCTCCCAGTCTTAATGACAAAGGCAGACGCATTCTACTTCACCCAGTGTGGAGATAAGAAAGAAGATAGATACTCTGTTAATAAAATAATAAATGCTTTGCTACAATATGTTAGAACTTTAGCTTTATTATACAAAAAGAGGTATGGTGAAGATATCAAATTACTATAATGCTATAGATTTCTGGGTTCACCGCCCTTCTTTTTCTCAGGTTTCATTTTATTAACGTCATTCTCAAGTTACATCTTGTGCTTGGTGTTTCAATATACAACCGTGTTTTAACAACACTATATGTACAACATATAAAATACGACATATACAGTTAAACCTGTCTATAGCACCCCTTCTTGGGACTCACCAAAATAGGGTGCTATAGAGAGGGGGTGCTATAGACAGGTCACTTTTAATGTAAATCGCTTCGTACTACGTATTTAAAATCGGGCGCTATAGAGAGGAAGGCGCTATTTAGAGAGGGCGCTATAGACAGGTTTAACTTATATATGGTTATTAATATATGTGGTCTGTATATACAAATGTAAAATAGCTAGCCGAAAGTTCCTATAGCTAATCGAAAGAAATCGCGTTATATATAACAATAGAAAAAATAAAAGATAAGTGGGTCAGGTGTTGATATTAAAAATAAAGAAGGCATCTCCTGACCACGAGCACATGTGCTTTTTAGATGGCAGAGCGCCATCTAGTGGAGAAAATATAAACTAAACGTTTATTTAGCTTGCTCCGTGATATTTGGCCAACCCAATTTCTTGATAAATCAAGAAAAGCCATCCACGAACGCGTTTCGCGCTGTTGGCGCTCGTCAGCGTGGAGAAGGCTGTAACCACTGCGACCAAAAAGATTTTTGGTCCCAATGGCTTCCCGAAAAATCAAGATTATATATATATATATATATATCTAAAGAGACAATAGTAGAGAGGGTAGGTGGACGCTTTTCAGTTTGCCAAAGCTGGTGTTGTGGCTTTGTCACCGACCCGAGGCCGCTAGTTGCGGCGACGGTCAATAGATGGCGTCTAGTTTTGGCGTCTATTTTGACGGGAGAGGCGACCATTGTCTCTTTAGATCAATATCCTCCCGGCAAATATTCCATCTATATATATATAAATTGATGTTGTGTTCCAGACACCTGCAAGAGAATGATGCTATCTAAAGATAAACATCCTATTTCTGAATGCAAATCAGAAGGTATAAACTTTGTTTCTACAAAACCTAAATGTTTAGAATGTTTATTGTAAAGTGGGTTTTCGGAACAATATATTTACATACATATTTTTTTATTAAAGTATATCGCAAATTTCTTATATCTGAATATATACATATATGTCAACTTGAATCGATTTCCACACAGAGTCCTTTAGGAGGTGTTAATTTTTATAGCGGTTATTTATGACCTCAAAAAAACTAAATCTAAAATTCTAGGTTTCTATCTGACACCTCTTCTTGGAATTATAAGCCTAAAATATCAAAATTCGAGCCTTTATTAAAAACATTTCATTTGTTAACTCTAATATTCTGCTGAGAAGACGGCGACATTGTAGTTAGCCTGTTGAATTATTCATTTGTGTGCCAAGTTTTTTAATCAAGAAAATAAAGATTTTTAAAAGTACTTCTGTATTTACATTTTAAATAATCATTAATTGCAAAAAAAAAGGTTTGTAAATTACAACATTTCATGCAATTACATCTTCTATATATATATATATATATAAATCAATGTTTGTATGTATGTCCGGTATACAAATTCGCAGTAGTTCACTAATTCAAACCAAAATTTCCATACATAGGTAAAAAAATACGGGGAAGACGATAGGCTATTTAAAAATATATATATCAATTTTTAAAACTATATATTCAAATTATTCTACTTAGCTCACGAACAGCGCCCTCTATTAAAGATTAGATTAAATTATGCTGATGCAAACAAATATATAATGCTAATAACAAACAATTATAAAAAAAAAATCTTATCTAAATATATATCACTCGGGTAGATATGCACACGGGTCAATCCCGGGGCGAAGCCCGGGTCACCCGTCTAGTACTAAATATAGAAACGTGTCGTAGGAGGGAGAGAGAGAAATGTTTTTTTATAATATTTACATTACATAAGGTTTGCGGTAACTTCACCTTCAACATACATCCGTTAATTTATTCAAAGCACATACACAAGCCATGTTGATTAGAGAGATGGTTTTTAGACAGCTTTTACTCTACTATGGAGGTTCTACTATATATATTTCTCAATATTTAAAATGTTGACATTACCTAGGATCTTGGTTCATTTGTTTCTTCAATTTGGCTTCACTTTGTTCCCCATTTCATGACTTTTTTTTTGTGATACAGTAGAACCTTTCTCTAAAGGACACCTAGTTGCTAACCCAAAGAAGTTTCCTCTTACTGGAGAGATACTAATTAGTAAAAAAATGGCAATATTTTGGCAATGGAAACTGTCCTTTGTAGAGAGGTGTCCTCTCATGGAGGCCCTACTGTATAGGCCTATTTTTGTTATCATTTAATAAAGATCTCTTTGTATGAAAGTTAAATGAAGGCTTAATTTCTTATATAAATACATACACACAGTAGAACCTCCCTGTAAAGGACAACACCTAATTGCCAGAGAGTTGCTAAACAGTAAAATGTATTATAAAGCAATTTCTCACAGACGAGGTTCGACTATATCTATAATTTTATTTACATATTATTAGTGTATATGTGTGATAAAGGCATAGACGACACAATATAATATATAGGGATGTATTTATTATAACTATATAAAAATACTCTAACACTGGCCAAAAATACAGGGTAAAATACATTCTGTAAAATACGCACGGTGGCACGTTGGTGAAAACATAAAGGTTTGGACCCAAGTTTGGAAACAACTCTGCCTCAAGATCCAAGTGGGAGATAAATTCACACCATGAACAAAATCAATGATTAAATATATTTATATAACCTCAAATATATCTATTGAATCACCTATATATATCTCATTGAGAAGAAATATTAACAATTAATAGGAAAAAATATTGTAATTATCATCTCTGAAAATTATATTTTATATACAATAGATACGTATTTATAACATTTTAAGCTCATAGAAACATTTGGGTAAAAACAATTTTTTTTGAGGGTCAAAATTTATTATTACAGTAGAACCTTTCTGTAAAGGACACCTAATTGCTGAGCCAAAGTGTCCTTTAGAGAGAGGTATCCTCTTACGGAAAGTTATCAAATAGTAAAAATTGTAATTTTGGCTGAAAACTCCTTTGTAGAGAGGTGTCCTCTCGTGGAGGTTCTACTGTATTATTATTATTTTTTAATAATCGATAAATTGGGACACAAACTTGCTGAGAAAATAAAAATAATTATATGTAAATCCTTGTGTGAGAGATATTAAAAAAATACATTTTTATTTAATTGGGACTACTGATAATTGGGACTAATTTTTTGCCTTCCCAGAAAGGCTCAATGAGAGATAACATTATTTTAAAGTGTTAAATCATTCATACACAAAAATATTTTAAAGATTCAAAACTTTGCATTCAAACGAATTTGACCACATATGAAATTTTAACTAGATACAAATATAGACATTCATGGTTTGTTTTATCGCCGATATTTTTATTACAAAGTAATTAAAATTCACTTTCACCATAATGTTTCTTTAATTAAAGAATTATCCCAAAATATATTAGCATTAGTTTTCGAGTATAGGAGCTTTTCATTAGATGTTTATCTATAAAACAATAGTCTAAAATAGCTTTAAAATAATCTGCCCTCTCAATATGTACATATGAAAGTGTTAGGTTGGTATTAAAATACTATTTATATAATAAATAATTGATATTTTGAAAAGAGCAAAACACTCTTTTTTAATCAAATTCTTTTTGAGGATATTGGCCTCCTTCTCTATTTATATTTTGAAAGCCATTTTAGAAAAAAAAACGTTTTGTAGATAAGCAAGCTTTTGAAGAGCTTCTCTATGATTTGAAGCTAACGTTAATATTTTGATAATCCTTTAATAAAAGAAACAGTATTGTCGCGTTGAAAGTGAGATTTAATTACTTTATATGTCTATAAATTTATTTATAATCTTTTAAATACAATTATTTCACACACATTAAAAAAATATAGAACAAACAAAATAATGTTATGTACAGTACGATTTTTTTGTTGATTTAAAATGAACAACTATAAATAGATATATTTGAGGTTAAACAACATATAAATATATTGTAATTAAAAACACAAAGTTATGTACAATTAAAATATATTTTGGCAAAATAAAGTTTTATTAAGTGGCATATATATTTGCAAAGTCATCATGATTTATTAGTATATTAAGCTTTTTTAGTTGAAATATTTATTTTAAAATTATATATGTAAATATTAATTTTTATATATTTTAAAGAGTTATTGGTATAGCGCTGTGAAAGTTAAGGCAAGATTTCCAATTATATATATAGATTTAAATTGTTATTGAATTGTATACTTTGATAAATGTGTTGATTTTTTATTATTGATCAGGAATTTTGAAATTTGGAAGCATACAATTTTTTAAAAGTTTATATATAGAATTTTGAGTTCGTAAATGGGACTAATATATATGATAGTTCAATATTTTTCTCTAAAGTATTTTTTTACTGAGAAGAATAGTTGTGTTATTTAAAAATATTATTTTGAACGATTTATTCACAAATATAGAGCAAATATTTTAAGTACATTAATTTTTATTTTTACATCTTTTTAGTTTAGAATTGCCGAAAATTTTATGTAGCATATAAAGATAAATATTATTTTTAGAGGGGAAAATTGAATATATATATATATATATTATTCAATTTATAAGTTTTTTTTATACATGAACAATTTTTAAACTCAAGTATATATATTGTATTTATAATAATAAGCGAAAAAAGAGATAATTACAAAATATTATAATATCCATAGATGTTAAAAATAAATTCGGCTTAAGTGGTCAAAAATATAAAATTATCGTCTGCGAAGCCAAACACCTTGTTCACTCTGCAACAAGAAGAATGCATAAAGAAGGCAAGCATAAACATATATCATTCTAAATGCAGGTAAATTGTGGTCTCTAACTCTTACGAGTTGTTGGAAAAAGGCTTCTAAAGGATTCTCAACAGCTATCACGTGCAAGAACTTGGAGAAAATGCATACCCATCTAACCTCAATATGAGGCAAAAACATTTACAAAGCTACACAGTCAAATCTAAAACAATTCTCACATATATTTATTATATAATAAGTATAAAGGTTCATTCCAAATTTTATAAATATAGAAATCCTCTCACACACATATAAATATTTAAAATATAATTAGAACATGTCATTATATACATTTAATACTATATTTAAAATAGCATAATACGTTTACGATTAACCTAAAATAAATATTTTTGATAATATAATTTATTATAAAAATTTGGAATGAACCTCATTAACAATGCATGCATTTCCATCAATGACTACACACAAAGAATAATCTTTATTAGGATTTGACCAGTAGCTAAGGATAATATCGCATACATCTCTTATCTCTATATCCATTTATAGTCAACACCATAACTATTACATCAATGTGTACTAGTTACACTTCGTCTTGACACTAATATTGGTTTAAAACAACATTTTCTTTCAATCGGAAATATCTCTTTACATAACCAATCATATTAATTTAATATAGATACCTTCATTAAGATAATTTTTCTTCAAATGAATTAAACTTCATTTGGATTTATTTTTCCTTAGGCATGGTTGAAAACCGTATTTTCCAAATTCCAGTAAAAATAAAATCTTTTTGTTAATATTAGGATAGAAAAATATAGAAATATTTTTATAAGTATTCACAGTAAAAATCAATTGCAGAATAATAATAATAACACCCAAAAAATTAAGAGATTGGAGTTCATTTATATTTTGAATAGCTGTCAAAAATTAGAAAAATAATACTAAATAATATTAACAACAAAGTCTCACTATAAAATATCAAGATAAGTTCTTTTTTACTGGAAGTAATAAAACATAATATAAAAGAACATTCTTTAAGAAAGAGGAAAACTGTTTTATAAGCCATCATGTTACTGAAGAGTGTCGAGTTCACCAACAATCCGGGTTTCCTTAATAACTATTCTGATCATTTTATTACATAAAAAAGTATGTCGTAGATAAAAAAAAGGAACAATACTTTCAATCTGTTGTTAATGGACTATAGAAGAGAAAAAATAACATTATCAAGTCCTGTCAAAATCAGAAACGTCTTTATTTACAAGGTTAAGTTTAATTCCTAAATAAAAATATGAAT
This sequence comes from Cordylochernes scorpioides, assembly GCA_030710605.1. Lineage (NCBI taxonomy): Eukaryota > Metazoa > Arthropoda > Arachnida > Pseudoscorpiones > Chernetidae > Cordylochernes > Cordylochernes scorpioides. Next base: position 73,075,226 of record CP092875.1, read on the forward strand.
TTCTAGCAAAGATTCGCAAGTTCGGACAGTAAATTATTTTCGCAATAAATTAAATAATCATTGAATGAGAGCAGGAGTGCCAGGTAAGATTGATGAGTCGTGCCAAAGATGAACAAAGCCTTCCTGAGAGCGGTGAATGGGCTGCCCAATTACATCAGATGTTTATTTCTAGATTTGTATCTTTATTTATCCTGCAGTTTGGCCAGACAGCTGAGTGGGGCTCAGATTCTCCACCTCTTTATCAGCAAAGGCCTCATCTACGATCCACCAATCAGAGAAACTAAAATTACTTCGTATTTTTCAGCCAATAAGCGATCATCTTTATAAAAATCGATTGCAGAAGATATCTATATGATATGCCATAAACTTAAATTATTTCCTTAATTAATATATTAAATTAAAAATCACTGAAAATGATTTAAATATAAATTACTAAAAGAAATAAATTTACAAAATGTTGTCTAAGACAATACCAGTTTCATCAAAATTGTTAAACTTTAAAATGATCACGAAGATGTTGAAGGGTTCTTACCAGTAAATACTACGGTATTTGCAGTTCAAAGATCTCAAAGAATTTCCTTATTTTAGGATCAGAAGGACTAGATATAGATCAGACGAAGATTCCCCGATGACCTAACACTAAAACAAGAAGGTTGGTAGGATGCTAACTAAACCATAGCCTTCTCATATTTTAGTGCTAGATTTATCTATATATTCAAGTTGATACAACCTGAAAAAATGATGAAACATTGATTTAAAATCTAAAACACTAAGTTTTGTTCATTGATCATTATTTAATTATTGATTTAATATTCTTTTAGGTGAGACATACTATATATATATATGAGTAAATTATATTATGTAAATAAAAAGTATTATAAAGTTACATAGTAAAATTATTTAAATACTTGCTGAGTGTGTCAAATAAAAACACATCTCTTAAATTTTATATGAAAGTTCTTGAATTACATTTGAGAGAAAACGTTGATTTCTTTTATTAGAAAGAAAGAGAATAAACCTATAAGATGCTTTTAAATATACGCTGTAAATTTTCATAAAGATTAAAAAAAAAACGTTTAATGGAAAAAATATAAGTGTTATAATGTTTAAAAAGAACAAAATTAAAAAACAGGTAAGATACGAATATCGTTTAGTAATAAAGTTATTACTAAAAAAAAAGAAAAAAATAAATAAAACATCATTGATAACAAAGTCGTTAATGATGCATTTAGAGCGCCATCTGTTATCAAAATTCGAAACTATTATAGAGGCGTATGATTCTTTTTAAAAATAAACAATTTATACTGCCCTTATTGCAATGGAAAAATTAATAAAGTTGTTAATGAAAATAACTTATTTTTGGCTTATAATAGTATTTTTATATCGGTATTTAGTCATCAGACAACTATTTTGTTCGGTTATTTGATAAGATTGCAGAATCTACCCGAGTGACGGCGTCTATTGTTTAGGATAGGCTTATGAAAGGGGGGACCTACTGAATTGTATTTAAAGACTAGAGAATAGGGTAGGTATTGTTAGAGGATAAGAGTGTGGCACACGAGGTTTGGAACTCTTCCAAAGACTATCTTGACCACACCGCGGCTATATAAGCCAAGAAAGAATTCTAGACATTCTTCAAAATTTGAACGTTGCGACTCCAAAGTTTGAATATCAATCCTGTTAAGGAGAGATTCACAAAGAGAGGGAAACAAAAAAAGAGATCTTAACTGGCAGTTGACTGGATGCCATACATACATTAAAAATGAAGAGATTTACAGAGTTGTGATATGATAAAGACAAAGAAAAGAAATGGTTATAAGGATAAGACAAAAAAAAAAAGAGAGAATGTATAGAAAAAGAAGGACAACACGAGGTTTAACATGGAATTACCTGGAAAGGATTTGTTTGAGAAGTTGTACAAGGTTATCCAGGCCAAGGATATAGTCATTATCAGGACCGCTATGGACAAGTGTATCTCCATGGTAGCCTTCATAGGTTGTATGGGCGAAGTCAATCATGCGGATATCTACTCTTAGGTCATCGCTCCCTGGTGCTGGATGATCTACATCCCCAGCATTACCTTCATACGTCACAAGTAGCGAACTCGAGTAGAACCTGAAACTTTCTTGTCTCTGTACTGCAGTACGTAGGTCTCCTATCTTCTCTAGTACACGTTCCAACACATCCGTTCGTAGCGTCGATCCGTTATGGAAGAATTGATGTAAAACCTTGAGTAGACCTTCTTCTGTTAAAGATCTTCCGTAGTATTTGTCTTTTATTAGGAAGGATTTGGAGTCTACTTGATAGACCTGCATCACACACATTAGGTATCAGTTCCAGGGTAGATTCCTAGAGTAAAAACTAACAGTTCATCTTCAGTTCCAGGGTAGATTCCTAGAGTCAAAACTAATAGTTCATCTTCAGTTCCAGGGTAGATTCCTAGAGTCAAAACTAATACTTCATCTTCAGTTCCAGGGTAGATTCCTAGAGTCAAAACTAATACTTCATCTTCAGTTCCAGGGTAGATTCCTAGAGTCAAAACTAATACTTCAGTTCCAGGGTAGATTCCTAGAGTCAAAACTAATAGTTCATTTTGGACAGGGGTCGGTAACCTGCGGCTTGCGAACCACATGCGACTCTTTCGATGTAAAGCTGCGTGTAGTACTCGCATGAATACAATTTTTATTTATGCGAGTACTCTATTTATTATCAAAATTCGAAACTATTATAGACTCGTATGATTCTTTTTAAAAATAAACAATTTCTACTGTCTTTACTGCAATGGAAAAATTAATGTGAGGGCCTAGCTCATCAGTGGTGAACCCTCCCAGCGGTTTCGCCAGTTTAATCTACCATACCGCTGTTATATTGTATTTTTGGAACTTCCTTTTATAGTGATACTGATGCTAGACTCTTTGAATGAGTATTTTAGATGAACTATGGACATAAGCTTTGAGTACAGTAGAATTACATATAATTATAAATATATAAAATGCTTCGAGCAATCGCTCTTCCGCAAATATTAAATTGTGTCTTTTATTATAGCAATTATATTATGATGCATTAGCGCGCCATCTGTTATCAAAATTCGAAACTATTATATAACAGATGATGCGCTAATGCCTCATAGTATAACTCTACTAGCCGAATGACCCGGGCAACGCCCGTGTTTTAATTTAGACACGTGGACCTGTTGGATCATTAACGCCCGTGTTTTACCCGATTGAATGTTTTTATTCAAATACTATTTGTTACAATTATAAATTGGCGCCTTAAATAAATGCATATATTAGTTAATAACTATAGCCTATGTGCTTTATCTGTCTATGTACTGTTGGCTTCCGTAGGCGTCTCTTACTGGGAAAAAGAAAGAGAGGATTCCATTTAGTTATTAACTAATATATGCATTTATTTAAGGAGCGACCCGTTCCAACACAATAGTTACAAAAACCAAAAAGCGAGTGGGGGGGGGGGGGCAAAGTGTCTCGCGCAGTGGCGGCGCCATCGTAGCGAACCAATAGGAGAGCGCCATTCCAAAAAAAAAAAAAAAGCAAACGGTGACAGAGATGAAGAACGCATGACGCTCGTAACTGTATACAGAATTGTTGGCAAGGAAAATATTTTGTGGCTCTTTAAAAACTTCGAAATTTTGTTAATTGAAATTTTTTATTCTTTCGACTCAAAAGGTTTGCCGACCCCTGATCTAAGAGAATGATTTCAAACTAAGGGTAGATAGAGGGCTCTTCATAACCTTGATTGAAAGAGACAACTTTGATTAAAATCCTAAATTTTGTTCTAAAGATCCTTGATACAAGTACATTATCTGCTTCAAAGTCACATAATAGAAAGTTGTTTTAGCTGAGTATGCGAAGAAGCTCTATGATGGCCTGTTGTATTGTATAAAGACTCGTGGACAAAACTTCAGACAATAACTCTGAAAGATACAAGAAAAAAAGACCTAATCCAAATAATTTAATAGTGTGTAACGTTTCGGCAATAGCATTGTCACCATAATCAGACAAATCTTTTTTTTAAATCTTTTTTTTTTCATTTTTTAAATGTAGTATTTTGTCTGATGATGGCGACAATGCTGATACCGAAACGTCACACAATATTAAATTATTTGGATTAGGTCTTATTTTCTTGTTTACCGTAAAGATAGAGGCTGCCTGGCCGGCATTCATAGTTCTTCAAATAAAAAACACTTCAGCCTGTAAATCTTTTTATTATTTTTACTGGCCGAAGTGTCTTTTATTTGAAGAACTTATTTTCTTATATTATAATCTGTAATCCAAATTGTGTTTTATCAACTCTGAAAGATATTTGATACACAGTGACCTAATATTCCCGTAATATTTCCAGGCAAGCTACCAAATCCCTCATTTATCAACATATGCAGAGCACAGGCCACACTTTCAACATAAAAAACCCCACCATACATTACAGGCACATACATATCTTACACCAAAGACTTATCCTAGAATCCATAGTATCCCACAAACTGAACAGCATCAATAGAAAAATAGAGCTTCCAGAAGCTTATCATCCTCTCTTGTCCTTTATTAAAACTTCCCACATGTTTATTTCAATAGCCCTAATCATGCGCCATCTCGTGATTTCAGACTGCAGATTTAATATTTACTTTTCTCAAAATCGGTCTTCTTTAAAGATTAACATATATAAATAGTTTAAAAACTTTCCTTTTATATATATATATATATTCCTTCCTACCATTTGCACCATAGTTCTTATAAGTCGCACTTCAATGCTCTCCTGTTGAAGGGTTTTTACCCGAAAGCTTGCACCTATGCATCAATAAAAGAAACTCGTCTTCCTTCACCATGTTTTTCGTCTAATAACAGTGACCTAAGTTTTGTCAGTGAGTGCATATGAAATGAACCTGTTAAGCATGAAAATTTATTTTTCAAATTAAAAAAACTTATTATACTGTCCTTATTGCAATGAAAAAAATATATTGGGAAAACTTAACTCATTAAGAAAAATAGTAGAAAAGGTGAAATTGTACTGAATTCAGGTGGATAAATTAAGAGAAAGGTTTCTCCTTATCTTGTAACTAAAAGTTGTGACGACTTGTGCAATATCTTTGTACCTTTTTATTATCAGAAAATCTTTATTGTCTTTATTATGTCTGATACATCTTTTGTTGTTTATTTGCAAACCGCCAAAGTGACAAAAACAAATCAAAAGGGGATGATGATAACCTGCGTATTGCAGATTAACATTTTCATAGAAACATATATATACATTTTTATTGCTAGCTATATATCAACTTGCGATATCTGCCCAATAAATATAAACAAATCGTTGATTTTTAACTATTCCAGATTTGGTCGAATACCCTTCGGGAGTAATTCTTGATTAATCAAGAAAATCTAACCACTTAAATAACATTTCAATGAAAAATAGACACTTCGGCCAGTTAGAGTTTTTATTTTCTCAACGTTTCGACAAAAATCTTTTGTTTTCGTCGGGAGAAGTAAATAAAAATAAAGCATTTGACAAGGCGTTAAAAATTGTTCTGAGGTTTCAAGGGCGTTCTCATGTGATTTTTCGAATTTAGTACAACATCTAAAGCACGAGTCAAAAACAAATATTAAACTCGTAAAAGACTATGATCTCTATCTTCAGGATATATTTAAATAACAATTCTTTTTCATTTGTTTGGGAAAGCCTCAAAGAAAGAGATAAGCTTTTTTGGTTGTTAAGTTACAGCTTACACCACGCTGATCATGGCCAAAAGCCTGAAACTCATACGTGGTTAGTTTTTCTTGATTAATACAAAAGGGTATTTAGCCTATTCTGGAACAAATAAAAATTAACGATTTTTTTTTTATATTTATTCCGACAGATGGCGCAAGCCATTAGGAACTTTTAGTTGCATAATCGGAGATATGCTTTTCTCTTAATTAGTGCATTAAGTACATTGTAAACCAACCTTCCAATACCAAAGATTCCAGACAGCCACTCTCCTAGGTATCACCAACATATGTCCAGCATCCCTAGAAAATCTCCCAAGAAAGAAATCTGCCTGGCAACACCTCATTAATTGGACTTCCACTGGCATTGTATATAAATCCAAGAAGACTTAGGTCAGAAGGACATCCCGGGTAGTTGGCGACTTCTGTACGCTCCAGGAACCTGGGTTACTTAAATAAATAATAATAAATAAATAATACATTGTAAATGTGATGGAAGGGACTTGGCGTGTCTTCGTGTTCTAGGTCTTCAGATTAAGCTGTGTTGAATTATTCAAAATAAGAATGCTATTTGAGTTCACAATTCGAGAGATAAAATAATCCATTGTTACATCCAGGCAGACTTTGCATGGATGTTGAAAGAAGACCCAACTTGCTCCATGGCCAAGATGAAGACCAAACCGTGGACCTCTTCACCTGCCCAACCTTCCAATATCAAAGATTCCTGAGGGCCACCCACCTAGGGATCACCAACCTAAGTACAGCATTCCTAGAAAATCTCCCAAGAAAGAAATCTGCCTGGCGTCACCTCAGTAATTGGACTTCCACTGACATTGTAAATAAAACCAAGAAGACTTAGGTCAGAAGGACAGCCAGGGTAGTTGGTAACTTCTGTACGTGGCTCCAGGAACCTACTGGGTTACTTAAATAAATAATAATAATCCCTTGTATAGATAAAGAATTCTTCCCGAATTGAAATTAGACGAAAAACATGGTGAAGGAAGACGAGTTTCTTTTATTGATGCATAGGTGCAAGCTTTCGGGTAAAAACCCTTCAACAGGCGAGCAATGAAGTGTTTTTACCCGAAAGTTTGCACCTAGGCATCAATAAAAGAAACTCGTCTTCCTTTACCATGTTTTTCGTCTAATAATAATCCCTTGTATCAATATTAAGGTTTTTTTGCTTATCCCTAGTATACACGGTACAGGCCATGATAATCATGGTAGGTAGAAGTAGGTGACGGCTTTTATTGTAAATGCACCACATGTCTACACATGTGAAAAGCAGTTCGACTTTGCACTCGCTGGTGGGGTTGAACTTTTACAAGAATCGGGAGCCATTGGAGAATTATTATTTTTTAAATCAGAAAAAAGTGTCCAATGCGGGAATCGAACCCGGGTCTTGTATATACACTGCGTGACATTGAAAATGGAACAACAAGAAATAGTGGCCAGAAAGTGATGAAACTCGGCAGACAGAGAGAGACAGGGACGAACAATAAGTGATCTTTATTTCAAAATGATAGTCATAATACAGAGCGAGAACGGCGTCGGCTTAGTAGCAAGTAGGACCACCGCGGACGGCGATGCACGGAGCAACACGTCTAGGTAGAGAGTCAATCAGAGTACGGATGGCGTCCTGAGGGATGGCTCTCCATTCCCTCTCAACCATTTGCCACAGTTCGTCTTCTGAACGCGGCTGTGGCAAGGCATGCAAACGGCGTCCAATGATGTCCCAGACGTGCTCGATTGGTGAGAGATCAGGAGAGTACGGTGGCCAGGGAAGCATCTGTACATCTTGCAGAGCTTGTTGGCTAATGCGAGCAGTGTGCGGTCGGCGATATCCTGCTGATAAAGGGCATTGGGTATCCCCTGAAGGTAGGGGAGTGTCACCGGTCGCAGCACATCATCAACGTATCGTTGGGCCGTCATAGTGCCCTGAATACGAAGTAAAGGTGACCTGGAATCATACGCGATTGCGCCCCAAACCATGATTCCACGTTGTCGCACGGTGGGGCGTTCCACAATTGCTGCCGGATTGGACCTTTCTCCACGTCGACGCCACACGCGTACACGGCGACTATCACTGGACAAGCAGAAACGCGACTCATCTGAAAACACGACCCTGTACCATTCCGTCATCCACGTCGATCTAGCCCGTCACCATTCCAAACGTTGGCGCCTATTCGGTGGGGTCAATGGCAGTCTTCTTAGCGGACGGCATGAGTGCAAGCCATTAGCAACCAATCGACGGGAAATGGTTCTGGTCGAGATGGAATGATCTAGGGTGTCTTGCACATGTTGCAGGATGGCGGTACAAGTGGCTTGTGGGGCCGCCACTGCTTGTCGAAGGATACGCCGATCCACACGTGCTGACGTCACTCTGGTTGCACCGACATTCCTATAAATTGCCATATTTCCTTGTTCCAACCATCTTCTCCACAGTCGGTGCACCGTGGACGCACCAAGGTGTGTATCAGCTGCGATTTGACGTATGGACCAACCTGCCCTTTTCAGTCCGATCACCATGCCCCTCGTGAAAGCGTCTGTCTGCTTGAACTGCCTCCGTTTACGATGACCTGGCATTCTCTGTTATTACACGTGTCTTTTGACACAAGAACAAAATTTCTACAATGATTTTCCTTGAAGAAATAACGACACGAATACTGTCCTTTCTGCAAGTTCCTTCCCTTATATCTTACTCCATGTGCGCACGAGAGCTGCGCATTTTACATCATTTGCATAACTCGGTTAGGCGCGTCTACCCAGAAATTTGCATAATTTTCTGGCCACTATTTCTTGGTGTTCCATTTTCAATGTCACGCAGTGTATAATATCAAGGTAGAAATATCAAGTATCCAGGGGGATAGTTTCTTTTCTTTTTTATCCTATCCCTGGAGGCTTGATATTTCCATATCAATAAGAATTCTATATGATTACGGGAAGAAACAAGAAGAGTAAGAGAAGAGTATAATCCCTATATATATATATATAAAAGTCAGTGTATGTATGTATATATGTATGTTTGTCGGCTATACACGTCCACAATACGTAACTAATATGGCTGAAATTTTAACAGTATATAGAGTCGAATCTGGAAAACTTATAGGCAAATTTTCAGGCTTCTATCTCGAATATCCTTGGAGTTATTAACAAATTATCGACAATTTTTCCCTATTTCACTCGCAACCAGCGCCTCACTGCGGTAACTTCGAGAAGTAAACAGCCACGTGGAGCCCTCACACGGCGCGACGGGATTGGATAGTGACCTTGAGTGACGTAATGACAGCGTAGGGCCAAGAAATTACTTGCTATCATTTTATGTATATGTCAAATAAAAAATATATTCATATAAAAAATCAAAATAATACAATTTTCAAATATCGTTGTGAAAATTTACATTTTTATTTTTATATTTTAAAAACACACAAAGTTTGGAGCGGGACGTTTCACAAGAGTGACATCCACGGCGCCAATTTATAATTGTAACGAATAGTATTTTAATAAAAACATTTAAACAGGTAAAACCCGGGCGTTGCCCGGGTAATTCGGCTAGTCTATGTGATAAAAACAGATTTAAGACACAACTTCGAATTTAATTTGTTACATAGATTTAGTGGATTGCAAGGAAGGAAGGAAGGAGCGGAAAGAGGCGCGGTTGGTTGAAGATTGATCCAAGAAACAATTTCCTGAGAGAGACGCCCTCATCAAGGATCCATCATCCACAAATCAATTATCTAATCGATCAACTGCTAATCGAGTGGCCGTAAAATCTATCAATCGATTTAGGGGGGTGACAAGAATAGACCTGTGGCTGACAATTTTGATGGGACAGGATTGACGGCAGTTCATCGTGTCGGTTGTCAACGTTGGACTTTGGTGTGGATGTCTGCTGATATTGCTAATCCATCTTTTTATCCTAACAGCCATACTGTAGTCTTTATGAACATATAGATCTATTAACACAAAGCAATAATGTAATTCTACTGTCCTATAAGCTTATGTTCATAGTTTTCTTGAAAACTATTTCTGAGATTCCACCCTTCAACGCTGCGTATATAAGTAGAATCGTCCAATACAGTATTAGAGCTCTGAGAAGCGGTCTGGTAGATTATATTGGCGAAACCGCTGGGAGGGTTCATCACTGATGAGCCAAGCCCCTCCCAATTTATTTTTCATCGCAGTAAGAACAGTAGAAGTTTGTATTATGTATAAAAGAAAAAATCGTGCTTTTAAATCCTTTCATTTTATATGTATAGATCTCTCTCTCTCTCAACCAGGGCAATCTTGGTCTTGAGTTGGGTAACACCAGCCATCACATCGACCTGCCCACTCTGTGGGAGAGAAATCTCGCAGTTCACCGGTGGCGGAGTCTTTCCCGCAATGGGCGCCACCAATGAAGACCTTGTATATATTTATATACAGTATATGTATATTTATCAATTTATATATTAAATTTATCCATATTATCTATATTTAATCTTTTTTATTCATATTCATTCAATTTTGTATTTAACCATATACAGTGGTACCTCGACATACGAGCGCCCCAACATACGAGTTTTTCGAGATACTAGCCGACGAGCAAGTGATTTTTTGCTTTTAGTTACGAGCGAAATTCGAGATACGAGTTCGGTTCGGTAGTAACACGCAGTCGCGCCATCACGATCAGTTAGCAGCGTGCTTCCGCTGTGATAAGTTGTGTTTTGTGTTGCGTTTACATTTACAGTTTTAGTTCATTTATTTTTATAACCATGGATCGGAAGAAAGTTTGTAAAAAGTCAAGTGCTAAGAAAAAGATGATGAGTATTGAATTAAAACGTGAAATTTCTACAAGTGAGATAAAGGAGATCTTAGGAATGTGGGAGAGTTTCACAGTTCGTGGAAAAAAAACACCCAGAAAAAGTTGCAACAGGTCGTGCATCTGACCTTTTTAATGATACTTGCCTAACTCATTTCCGGAACATTCTGAGAGAAAGGAAGAAACAAACCTCCTTGGACATGTTTTTTTCTAAACGGCCTACAAGTGAAAGCGAGAAAAATGTAGCGAAAAAGGCAAAGACCAGTGAGGATATCTAATTTATTTCTTTACATTCTCATTTTTGTTTTTGTGCAATAAATATTTGATATTTATAAATACGTTTTTATTATTTAAAACCACGTAACAAAAATAACTGGGGTGACATTTTGGAGGTTGGAACGGATTAATGGTAGTTCAATTGTTTTGTATGGGGAAATTTGCTTCGAGATACGAGTAATTCAAGATACGAGCAAGGTTGCGGAACGAATTAAACTCGTATGTCGAGGTACCACTGTATAATCATATATGGACGTTGTAATAAATCAGTTTCAATCTCATTCTCTCAACCAGGATGATATTCAAAATGATAACTGTTCATCTTTCACCTCGAGCGGGAATCCTGGAATTCTCAGATGTCTACTGCACGGTGAATGACAACCTTTGGTGTTGATAGTAAAGGGAAGAGGCCGGTTCAACGGTTCAAAATCACTTTATTAGGTACCGCTCAACAAGAGCAACCTAATTAATGATAATTGAAACAGTGAATAATATGTGAAGGTTATTCACATATTAAACAAAATGTTAAAACTCCGTCCTTGCCGGTCCCAAGCCTGGATGAAAAAGGAGGAGGGGGAGCAGTAACAAGCTCGCTAAAAAACCTGGGCTCAGTTGGCCCGGCTGATAGTACCCTGTAAGGGCTCCAGGGATACAGGATGAGCAGCGTTTGTACTCCATGTTAGGAGCGGCTGCACATGGCGTCTGTTCCTCATGTCAGAGGCGGCCATTTCTTTTGGAGCTAAGTCAGCCTGCTACTGAGTATTGTTCCCAGTCTTAATGACAAAGGCAGACGCATTCTACTTCACCCAGTGTGGAGATAAGAAAGAAGAAGAAGACAAAATGTTAACGCGGGATTCAATCCCGGTTCATGACTGTGAAATATCGAGGGAGTTATCCACTCGTCCACCGACTTCTATTAAGGGAAGAGGCGGCAGAACGGTATCTATTAGAACAAATTTTAACTATATATAAACGATGATTTAAGTTTGTTTCGTTATATATTTGACCCATTTCTTAATAAATAAAGGAAAAGCTAACCACTACGCGTTTCGGGCTATTGGCTCTCATCCGCATAATGCAGGCTGTATCTAAACAAAATTCTGGTTAAAGAAGTTTCCTGAGAAATTAAGAAATGGGTAGTAAAGGCAAAATTTCCATCTAATATACAAGGTAGGATCAAAAAGTTCCCGAGCTTTTTTAAAATAAATTATTTATTCAAAGTATAGTAATTTAAACATCAAAATCTTCAAAATAGAAGTCTTGGTTATCTACACATTTTTACAGCGTGAAAAAAACTGTTGAAATGCTAGTTCAAAGTCAATTTTTCTATGCTTGTTTAGCTCCACCGTCGCATTTTTAATTACTTCTGATGGTGATGAAAAGCGCCTCCCTTTTAACGTCATTTTAAGTTTTGGAAAGAAGAAGAAATCACATGGGGCGATATCAGGAGAGTAAGAAGGATGCGGTAAGACAGATACAGAGTGTTTGGCTAAATAGTCTTGAACAATAATGGCTCTATGAGCAGGGGCATTGTCATGTAGCAATTTCCACTGTTTTAATTTAAAGAGTTGGTTTCTTTTTCTTCTTATCGCATCACGAAGGCGCACAAGTATTTCTTTGTATGCCTGTTTATTAATAGTAATCTCCTCTTTAATAAATTCATAATAGACAAGTCCTTGATAATCGAAAAACACTACAAGTATTACTTTTCCTTTGGACTTGTCAAGACGAACTTTATTCTTCCTTGGAGAACTTGGTGTGTGCCATTCGAGTGATTGTTTTTTTGGTTTGTGGATCAAAAAGAAGGCACCATGTTTCATCACCAATTATTATTGTTTTTAAAAAATCAGAATACATTTTTTGCAGTTTCAATTAAATCTTTGCAAATTGATAATCTGGTTTCTCTTTGTTGATATGTTAATTTTCGTGGGACAAAATAACCACAAAATTTTTTCATGTTTAAATGTTCACCAATAATTTTTTGGAAACTACCATACGAAATTCCAAGTATTTCTGATATATTATCAATAGTAATTTTTCTATCAGCAACAATTAAATCACGTACCTGTCCAATATTGCGACCTTTTGTTGACGTCAATGGCTGACCTGACCTTGAATCATCTGCGATGCTCTTACGGCCATCTTTAAAACGTTTATACCAGAAGTAAACTTGCGTTCGTGACAATTTTTTGTCTTCATAAGCTTCATTCATCAATGCTAATGTCTCTGTGAAAGACTTTTTAATTTTACACAAAATTTAATATTTGCCCTTTGCTCAAATGATGACATTGCAGAAACCGACGCGAGCTAAATACTTACAACAAAAATATGACTAAAATGAAAACTACGCATGCGCATTTACTGGTGTTGCTAAATTAAATTATAGTTTAGGCTTTGTTTTTACTCTAAAATTGATTTTACATTTTCCAAAAGTTGTTTTATATTTTATTTTTTAAAAGTTCGGGAACCTTTTGATCTTACCGTGTACATACAGGGTCCAATACATAGTGCAGCATTCTAATCCATGGCGACAATAAAGTGAGAATTAATTCAAGCACGCAGTATCCAGTCAGGGTCATGGAATGACTGATCAGTGACTGGAAGTAGGGCAGAACTTGCTGACACGGATTTTGGAGATCGATAAAGTCGTCAAATTGTCGTTCTCCCTCCATACACTCTCGTCTGTTATCCATGTGATGATGGCTGCCATACCCAGGGTTGTACATCCCCGTAACACGTTCTTCCAGCCAGGTTATAGGTCCTATGTGACGTCAAACCTAAGAGACATAATCCGACAGGCAAAATCCCTACAAACTCAAATCCCGACTGAGACGAAATCCTTGCTGTAAATACACCAATGACATGACCAATGTCCAGTACAAGTTCAACAAGTGAGTACAAGTAACCAATGACACCAGGGAAGTACGTAACTCAATCTGTAGATATGTGAGATACTTACAGTATAAGCTGTTACAAGGTACTGAAGACCAGGATTACCATACATGTATTTGTGATAAGAATCAGGGAATACAAGACTCTATTCTAAAAAATCTCTCTCTCTCTCTCAAGAGATAGTGATGCATGCTCGTGCACTGGGCGACCATTTACACTAATATGGAGATGTGATAGAGAAAAGAGATGGCATAATGACATTTCTAGACCATCAAGATTATCAATTCAGTTTACAGTAGGCGTCTATAATGGGTATTGATGTTTTTGAAACTAAATTTGGAACTTTACCGTCAACAATACTAGGTGTTACATTGGATCGCAACAGAAAGATAGCTACATAAACATTCATGTAACACCTAAATATCCAAGAGTCTATCGCACCAAGATCCCAACGATATGAGGTGTCACATTGGATAAGGTGATCGCTACAAAGACATTCGGAGTTACCCTCCTAAAACTTTAGGAACATATTACGATAACACAAAAAGAATGAAGTGGCGTATCAGATAAAGAGCTAAGCTATTGAAAACCTGCGCCAATAATTCACAATCTAAAGAGATAAGACATCAACATGAATAAGATGTGATAATAAGGATAATCATTAAGAAGACTGTTAGATACACAATTGACATAACACCTAAAACTTCAAGAATCTAAAGAGTCAAGACATCACGAAGAATGAGATGTAGAAGCTAACGGCCTAAGACACCAACAAAAGAAATACATTAAGATTTTGCCCAGGATTTCAATAAGAATTTAATTCCATAAGTATTCGATGTGTTACGCAAGGATCAAACGAACTAAGACACCAACAAGAATGTTGTGTAGCATCTAATGCGCCAAAACACCAACAAGAGAAATAAAGAGAAGGTTTTAAACATGTTATTTATTTTCTGTCTCAGCTATTCGTTCACAACTTGGTTTTCATCGAAAAACGTCCAAGAATCGCTTTCCATTCGATCAATTTACATTTCATTGAAACCAATTTCTCTTTGGGATGGCCCATAGGCGACGTGCTAGAGAATGGAGTCCGTGTTCTGCGGCTCCAAAGTAGAGAAGGAGGTCCTAGAGAGAGAGAGAGAGAGAGTGAGGTGTTAAATAATATTTAAAAAAGAATTACGTTAGCTAAACCTTCGCTGTAACACCTAGAATTCGGACATTTAATGGGCCAATACACCAAAGAGAGAGAAAATGAGGCGTTATATAAGATTTCAAAAAGAATTCCGTTAGCTAAACATTCGCTGTAACACCTTGAATTCAGACATCTAACGGGCCAATACACCAACAAAAGAGAGTGAGAGAGAATCAGGCGTTAGATAATATTTAAAAAAGAATTACGTTAGCTAAACAATCGCTGTAACACCTAGCATTCGGGAATTTAAAGGGCCAATACACCAACACGAGAGAAAGAGTGAGGCGTTACATAAGATTTCAAAAAGAATTCCGTTAGCTAAACCTTCGTTGCAACACCTAGCATTCAGACATCTAACGGGCCAATACACCAACAATAGAGAAAGAGTGAGGCGTTAGATAAGATTTCAAAAAGAATTCCGTTAACTAAACATTCGTTGTAACACCTAGCATTCAGTCAGCTAACGGGCCACCAAGAATTCTACGTCATAAACCACGCAGAAGATCATGCCAGCCTATATAAAACCTTCCCCGTTAAGTGAGCTACAAAATATGAAGACGGATATAGACAGTCTCTATGTCGACCGTTGCCAAATTAGCTGCCGGCAAACATCAACAATCCTTCAGGTCGTAGATGACAACACAGGTGCATTCTTGGGAGAGGCTTATTTTTTTATCATGCCGGGAATAGCTCTTGCACGGCTGGCTGGTGGGTATAGGTCTACGTGACGTCAGATCTAAGAGACCTAATCCGACAGGCAAAATCCCTACAAACTCAAATCCCGACTGTGACGAATTCCTTGCTGTAAATACACCAATGACATTACCAATGTCCTGTACAAGTTCAACAAGTGAGTACAAGCAACCAATGACACCAGGGAAGTACGTAACTCTATCTGTAGATATGTGGGATACTTACAGTATAAGCTGTTACAAGGTTCTGAAGACTAAGATTACCATACATATATTTGTGATAAGAATTAGGAAATACAAGATTATTCTATAAAAATCAAGAGATAGTGAAAAAACTTGCTCTGTATATATACACACATGGACAGAATTTAAGAAGAGAGAGGTAGAAAGTATTTAATGTCGCTAGTATATATTTATTTATATATTTATTTTTTAAGGAGACAGAGTCAATTTTGTTCACACTTGGTTATCTCGTGTGTCTTCAATAAATATCACAGTATATAAAATATCTGAATCACGATATACATGATAAAAGGTACAACTTCCTTAAGTTTTCTATGAAAAATAGACACTTCGGCCAGTTAGAGTTTTTTACTTTTCTCAACGTTTCGACAAAAATCTTTTGTCTTCGTCAGGAGAAATAAAAATAAAGCATTTGGCAAGGCGTTAAAAATTGTTCTCCTTCCTTAAGTTTTGTCCATGAATTGTGTTGTATATAATAGAGTCATTTCAAATTCATAAGAAAGAAGAAATCATTTGAAAATTCATAGACCCCGCCACACACGAACACACCCCACGCACGTAAACAAATAACCCCCAAAGTGAATGTTTATCTAATCAATTTTTTTACACACAAACATTTAAACATATTTAAATAAGTATTATTAGTAATAGTAATCATAATGGGATAAGTAATTTATATTATTAATATAATTATTGTCATCTACCTAGAATATGCAAATAGTATGCGGTTGAAATTTGACAGCGACTTCTATACCTAACTCTATATCTTGTCTTATCCTGATAGGTCAAATATTATATGAACGCATAGGGACCACCACACAAACACCGTTTTCTATTATTTAAACAGATATAACCTCTCTTTCTTCTTCTTCTTTCTTATCTCCACTCAATCATATTAGGATATCAAGTTGTGACCCTTGATGGTGTCTGTTTGACAACCATCATGACTGGGTGAAGTAGAATGCGTCTGCCTTTGTCATTAAGACTGGGAGCACTACTCAGTAGCAGGCCGACTTAGCTCCAAAAGAAATGGCTGCCTCTGACATGAGGAACAGACGCCATGTGCAGCCGCTCTTAACATGGAGTACAAACGCTGCTCATCCTGTATCTCTGGATTAGGAGCTCTTACAGGGTATTATCAGCCGGAACAGCTGACCCCAGGTTTTTTAGTGAGCTTGTTACTGCTCCCCCTCCTCCTTTTGCATCCGGGCTTGGGACCGGCAAAGGCGGAGTTTAACCTCTTTTTGACTTCAAAGTATTACAGATTGGTATACTGGTAGAACACACAAGGTAGTGTCATTTTATACCACTATCACGCCATTGTTATAAAGAATGGGGTTTTATCTATATGTTTGGGAATGAGTAGAATCGATAACGTCGCAGACTTCTCATCCAACATACAGTCATGGTCCGAAAGTGGAAGCGCGCTAGCTTGGAGACAAATGAAATCCACACGCATAGTAGAGACGCCGGTTATGTAATTTCTTTTTGCTTATTCAGCCAGAAAATTTACATATTTGTAAATATAATTCTGTTTTTAATGATGTGTAAGTTTAATAAACGTGTGTCAGTTATAAATCGGGTGTTGGTGAATTATTAGTGTCATCAGTGTGTTGTGGACACTTTTAAGGAAGCAAATAGGCTTCAATTAGGTTAGAGACCAGAAGAAGTCTGGCAAGAAGATACAGTCAAGCTCTGCCATAACTATTTAGATAAGGCCAGACATATCCAGGATGCGGCAAGATTTTCGAGCTTAGTAAGTGAGGTAGTGATCGTATCCGAAACACATAGGAACATGATTACCTTGGTTTAGGGGGTGGTACCAGGGAAGGTGAGATGGCTTAAGGGGAAGTCCTGGAACCGTTCTGGTCAATCAGGCATCATGGCGTCCTAACTACATGACTCCTCTGTCTCCTTCTAGGCTCAGAACCACTCAGCTTATATGCTGATGGTGACGTCAGAGTGGTTGAACGTCCGCGTCCAATCAAGGGCTGATACTGCCAATATGTTTATATAATCTCTTGTTACTTGGGCAGTGTCAAAGACCTGTTATACTATCCTTCCCGGCTCACGGTTTCTCTTCCGGGTATCCGTTTTATTCGCGCCATTTTATACTTACACATGGGCTTGTTGTTTCTATATACCACATACCTTTATATAACCGTCAAATCATAATTCTGTTTCTAAAGAGAGGTCGTAATTCAGATAAAACAACATGCACAAATTCATTATGACAAGTTTACGGATTTCGACAAATTACAGAAAAGGCATAAGACGCCGTAACTCTTTTATTTACTTGATTGAAGAGACTTTCAGGCAAATCCTTCTATCGTTTTAGTTAGCTGAAGTAGGGATTGTACAAGAGCTTTAATTTTGAATTTAAAACTTAATGAAGGAATGCCATTTGGTTGGCATCAAAATGATGCTGTAGAAAGGAATGCCCCCTTATTCCATGTGTTGGATGGAAAATGGACAAAGGGCATTATAAACAGTCCAACCTTGATGATATTGGAATTCAGTTTGAATTCGTTTTTATTCGCCGCTATAGGCTGCTAAGCGCCAAGCTAAGAAGAAGGCGAGCACGCTATCCTGTCTGAAGACCTCACCACTTATCAAGAACTGCCATTCTAATAAATGTTTTGTGCTGTGAAAAAAACTTCTTTAATCAAGTAAATAAAAAGCGTTGCGGTGTCTTATTGCCTTTTTTGTAACATGCCCAAAGTCTGCTAAGCATTCCAGGATGGTCCCACCTGCATGCCGCCCAGCCGTACTCCGAGTGTCCCGGACGTACTGGCCGCACACTTGGCTCGCTGCCTGTTGCGTTTGTCCGCAGGAGCGTGGTCGCCATGCTGCCTCGTGCCCATCTTCAGGTCCAAGATACAAGGCCTCTGGAAGCCGTTTGTGACGTTCTCCAGCAGGAGGAAATCTGATGGAGATGTCAAGGTCATTTCAACCGAGAGGCCAGTAGCGCTAAGCAGGAGTATTTGGGACAGTACAACCTTAGTGTGAATACACCATGTTGACTTTCGGAACTCTTTGAATGACAATTAATCTTTGTGTTGTAAAAAAATGATAAAAAGTAAAGAGAGTCAAGGATTTTTTGGGGACACACATACACACCCTACAACACATGTATGGTTAGGATTTCCCTTGACAAGGATGGAATGGTCTTCGGACTCAATCCATATACAGTTAGCACTCCCCTTGACAAGGATGGAATGGTCTTCGGACCTAACACATATACAGTTAGCACTCCCCTTTAAAATAATGGAATGGTCTCTCTCTGGACCCAACACATATACGGTTAGCACTCCTCTTGACAAGGATGGAAGGGTTTTCGGACTCAATCCATATACAGTTAGCACTCCCCTTGACAAGGATGGAATGGTCTTCGGACCCAACACATATACAGTTAGCACTCCCCTTGACAATAATGGAATGGTCTCTGGACACAACACATATACGGTTAGCACTGCTCTTGACAAGGATGGAATGGTCTTCGTTCCCAAAAAATATCAGTGTTAGAATCCCCTTAAAAAGGATGAAATGCGTTTTGGCCTTGAAAGGGATGGAATAGTTTTCGGAACCAAGGCATATGCAGGGTTAGCCTTTCCCCATGGCAAGGATGAAGTTATCTTTTAACCTAACACATAGGTGCAACAATGTCAGTTTATGGAATACATGTAGCCACACCGGGAAGCTGAGTCAGCTCAGAGGTAAACAAAGGAAGTCACAGCTGGTGACAGATGAAAACAGGAAGTTTACGCCTAGGTCATCGACTCCTGAGAACTTGACAATCTGAAACTTTGTTTCAATCCGCGGAGATTCCCCTACATATACCAGCAATATACATCCACACACACCGAGCTCTATAAAAAGGCTACAACCCTTAAAGTATCCACTTTGGAATTTATCGATAAATTTGAGGTAATCGATAGACAGGTCGTTCCAGCGAAGAGGCCAACAACACTCCAAGGAACGCGAAAGTCTTAGATATCTTATTCCCCACATTCGTCTAATTTGAAATAAACCTCTCTGAAGCAATCAATATTCCTGAAGTGACCACTGATGCTATACTTACTATAGGACACAACATGATAACCAAGGGGGTCGGTGGAAGGATGGTCTAAACCGTTGATTTTCGACGGATACGACCCGGGTTCGATTCCCGCATTGGACACTTTTTTTCTGATAAAAAAATGTTCCAATGGCCCCCGATTCTTACAAAAGTCCAACCCCACCAGGGAGTGCAAGTAACCAAACGGGACTCTGGCACATTTGTAAGTGCAAAAGTCGAATTGATTTTCACATATGTAGACATGTGGTGTACTTACAGTAAAAGCAGTCGCTAACCTCTACCCACCATGATTATGATGGCCTGTACCACGTGTACTAGGGATAAGCAAAAGCAAAAAAAAAAAAAAACACGATAACCATGATAGAGGATTGCAGCACTTCATATGTCTATATATTAACGTATTTCATATGGATTACTTTATATTTCATGTCTATACATGTCAGAAGCAATTTGGCATTGTACACCTATCCCCCGATTTACACGGTAGATACGTTCCTGAGAAAAACGTGTAAATCGGGGGATAGGTGTACACAGAAATAAAAATAAAATGCATTGACAGGTTAAAATATGTATTCAGCACATAAGCTCGGGATTCCTCGTGAGATGTGTACACAGCGCATGTGTTCAATCACAGTAGCATTTAGTATAGTGCGATAAAAAAAACTTATTTGGAAAACCGTGTAAAAGCGAAAACGTGTAAAACAAGTACCGTGTAAATCGGGGGATAGGTGTACTTGCAATATGCTAGTGTCTTGTATAGCTACTCATATTTACAGGCAGATTTATACTCGAATCGCTGGTCATATGAAGAATTGGATTAAAAACATATTTCCATGTGAATATGAACCTGCGCTTCTCTAGGGTATAAGACAAACAAAGTTATAAAAATGTAAAACAGAATTTGAGAATTATACCGCAAATGTTTCTTTTGAACGAAAAATTTATTTTAAGGTGAAATAACGATTATTTCTAACCTTAGGGATGAAGTATGAAAGGATGAATTGTGAAGAGTAATGATAAACGGAAAAATAAAGTGTCTAGGGATGGATACTTATATTGTATATTTTATTGTATTATAGATTACCTCATATAATATTTACGAACGGAAAAATATGTCCAGGGTAGCCTAGTGGACATGGCATCTGCCCGGTAAGCGAAAAACACTGTGGGTTCGTTTCCCATCCCTGGATACTTTTATTTTTCCGTTTATGATTACTCTTCACAATTCATCTTATCATACCTCATCCCTAAGGTTATAAATAATCGTTATTTCACCTTAGAATAAATTTCGATTTTTCGTTCAAAAGAAACATTTGCGGTATAATTGTCAATAGCCGCATTATATTGTATTATAAAGTTATAAATGATGTATCAATTATAAAATTACACTGGACATTAGCTTAGAGCCAATTGACGTGTTCATCCGTCTCAGATGGAAAAAGAAGACGGAAGAATCAAAATAAGAGTCAAAGATAAGAGTAAGCAATAATAAGATTAAGATAATCATCTTTCTATCAGCATCTGTGTTCATGTAAGAAGCGGCTGGAAATATCTTTATTTACTGGGCTAAAGAAGCGGCTGTGAACATCATTTGTCTCCAAAAAGAGACTGATAACTTCAAACTTAACAAAGAGTTATTAAATTTAACTTCCAACTTGTTTTTTTGGGGCATCGTGAAAGAGTGAGTGCATATACCCCTTCTTTTCGTGATGGCTGGAATAGGAAACCGAGGCTGGTAGATACTGACAATGGCAATAGGATGAATCTAAATTGTTTCACGCTATGATAAAGATCAACCGGTCAAGTTCCAGCTCTACAATCTTTGTTCTACATTGCTGCAAATGGAAGGATAGCATTCCCATCGTTACATTCCGCTGTACTGCCGGTATTAGCGAAGGATAAAAATAAATTCTCTGGATGAGGAGGACCTAGCTCATCAGTTCCGGGTATAGCAGGGCCCATCCATTTTCCTGTAAATTTGGAACATGCTGTCAGGAGGATCTAGAAGACTTGCTGATGTTTCTACCGCCCTTGACAACAAAGAGTGAAGTATGTTGTAGCCTTCTGACAGATTGGAGGTTGAAAAAATACAAGGTCACTGAGATTCTTTCATTTTGTAAAGGTACATTAGAAACTTCAATGATAGGCCACTTGAAATATGGAATTCTTAATGATTTTAGATGTTATCCCTGCACATGAGCTATGCTGACTAGCTCATCTGTACATATATAAAATATCTTTCTTTCTTTTCTCTCTCTTTCAAAATTTTTGTCCATTTTTAAAGTACAAGTGTCCCTAGGGGGACATAACGCTCTAAGTCCAAATAAAGAATAAAGAATGGCTAGCTCTGTATCACTCCAATTTTAGCATATATATAGACGAACAAGCTTGTAAAAGCAGTTTTAATGGTATTTGAATCTATTTCGCAATAAACATTGGATGAAAATTCGAAACTATTATAAACGCGTCTGATTCTTTTTTAAAAATTAAACAATTTCTACTATTCTTACTGGAATGAAAAAAATAATGGGAGGCTCATCAATGGCGAACCCTCCCAGCGGTTTCATTAGTTTAAGGATGGTTTAGAAAACATTTCTAGATTATGATGCACTAGCGCACCATCTGTTATGAAAATTCGAAACTATTTTAGACGCGTATGATTCGTTTTTTTTTAATTAAACAATTTCTACTGCCCTTACTGCAAATGGAAAAATTAATGGGAGGGCCTATCTCATCAATGGTGAACCCTCCCAGCGGTTTCGTCAGTTTAAGGATGGTTTAGTATACATATCTAGATCTTCATATCAAAGGATACGTTTATTCAGGGGTCTGCTGTCATCTGGGGAATCAGTCGTCTGTTCCAATCCATCCTCCGACAGTACCACTCTGTACCAGGTGAAGTCAGAACGTCTGTCTGTCTATCTGTATAACTTACTTCTGTTGGGATTCTTCTGGGGGATTTCTGTCCAGGCTCTTCACCCTGATAACCCCTGGAAGCATCCCATACATTCCATTGTGTTGGAAACCATTCTCATTTATAAGACAATTGGAAAAATTCAAACAATCTTATTGATTCTTCTATAATCAACAGAAAGATAAATTAAGATCAAATAAAGATTTTAAATGAGTAGAGAGAGAGAAAATAGAGGTTACCCGGGCTCCTGGAGCGTAAATCACCAACTACCCGGGCTCCTGGAGCGTAAATCACCAACTACCCGGGCTCCTGGAGCGTAAATCACCAACTACCCGGGCTCCTGGAGCGTAAATCACCAACTACCCGGGCTCCTGGAGCGTAAATCGACAACTACCC
Source organism: Cordylochernes scorpioides (assembly GCA_030710605.1). NCBI lineage: Eukaryota > Metazoa > Arthropoda > Arachnida > Pseudoscorpiones > Chernetidae > Cordylochernes > Cordylochernes scorpioides. The sequence goes on from CP092875.1 coordinate 73,098,427, forward strand.
GGGCTCCTGGAGCATAAATCGCCAACTACCCGGGCTCCTGGAGCATAAATCACCAACTACCCGGGCTCCTGGAGCGTAAATCACCAACTACCCGGGCTCCTGGAGCGTAAATCGCCAACTACCCGGGCTCCTGGAGCATAAATCGCCAACTACCCGGGCTCCTGGAGCGTAAATCGCCAACTACCCGGGCTCCTGGAGCGTAAATCGCCAACTACCCGGGCTCCTGGAGCGTAAATCGACAACTACCCGGGCTCCTGGAGCGTAAATCGACAACTACCCGGGCTCCTGGAGCGTAAATCGACAACTACCCGGGCTCCTGGAGCGTAAATCGACAACTACCCGGGCTGTACAGCTACAGCCTAGAAGAGAAGTCTAGTCATGGGGAGGACAGATTGCTGAGGTGAACCAGGTAGTTCCAGGCCGGCAGGGAGTCAGGAAGTAGAGGCTGTCGAGCTGAAGTCTTGTATCTTGAGTATGGTAGATAAAATGTGTAGGGAAATCAAATTACCGAGTAGACCAATTAATATTAATTTTATTAAACTTTTCGAGTATTTTTCAAGGGACTGGGAAAAAAAATTCAAATTATCGAGAGTATAGAAAACTATAGAGTTAGTATAGGGATTGGATATTTGCTAGAATTGTTTTAACAAATGTTCGTTAGGCAAACTTTTACTCGGGTAAAAACCGGGCGAAGCCGGGAACATTCGCTAATACTGTATATTTGACATATGTGGCGCTGAGTTTGTTGTTGACACACATTAAAAATGTATCGTTAAAATTTGTAACATATAAATTTACTGGCAATGTGTTTCCTTTCAATAATTTTATAAAATATTATTCTACAGACCTTACTGTAACGATATAAGTTATTGAATGAGAGAGATTGGCTCATCAGTAGTGACCCTCTCAGCGGTTTCGCCAAATTAATCTCTAGACCGCTATACTATTGGATTGGTTTGATTTGGGATATACCCTGTATTTTCTTTGGTAGGCAGCTTAGGGGTGTTTAGTGAACCTATGGACATAATCTTATAAGGTATAGGGTCTGTAGAGGTATTAGAAATGTTATTGATAAAATAAATGATATTTTGACCCAATATATGCCTTTTTATTTAAAAAAACAGTTGTATATGTACAAATTATACTTATTTATAAGATATTCATTGAAACTATATGGAGGATGAACAAGGTACGACTTAAATACACAGAAAACTTACATTTATAAATTAAGAAAGGATACCTGAATGACCAGTTTTTTTGGTCGTTGAGGTACAGCTTGCACCAGGCTGATAAGGGCCAACATTTAAGATCCATATGAATATTGACAATTTTTAAGTAATTAGGCTTTTTTAATTTGTCGCGCGTTGTGTATTGATAAGATAAATTTATTCGAATTGTCATTTTAAATTGTTCGAAACCAACGCGTGTTTGAAGGGAATCATTTTTTACTCTCTGTTTAATACAATGCTTGGAACTAACTAATAGAAATAGGAGACTTGTGTGTTACAAAAGGTGAACGAAGTCTTTGTGATCATATCTTTCTGGCAGGAAGCAGACAAAGGATGGTGGACTCTTGTGCAATCCTCCTCCTTGTTGTAGTTCGCGGTGTTGTCCTCTGAGCTATTTCAGTGCGGTTGGGGTGACGGACCTTTGCTGTGTGGAGGCCACTTGAGTCTTGTAGCACGTTGGCCACTCTAGCTGACGTTGCTGTGTAGAGGGCACTAGAGTCCTGTTGTAAGTTGGTCACTTTTATCTGACGTTGCTGTGGGGAACCCACTAAATCTGTAGGTTGGCCCCTATCTGACGTTTCTGTGGGGAGCCCACTAGAGTTTGTAGATTGGCCACTCTAGCTGACGTTGCTGTGTTGAGGGCACTAGAGTCCTGTTGTAGGTTGGTCACTTTTATCTGACGTTTCAGTGGGGAGCCCACTAGAGTTTGTAGCTTGGCCACTCTAGATGACGTTGCTGTGTTGAGGGCACTAGAGTCCTGTTGTAGGTTGGCCACTTTTATCTGACGTTTCAGTGGGGAGCCCACTAGAGTTTGTAGCTTGGCTACACTAGCTGACGTTGCTGTGTTGAGGGCACTAGAGTCCTGTTGTAGGTTGGTCACTTTTATCTGACGTTTCAGTGGGGAGCCCACTAGAGTTTGTAGCTTGGCTACACTAGCTGACGTTGCTGTGTTGAGGGCACTAGAGTCCTGTTGTAGGTTGGCCACTTTTATCTGACGTTTCTGTGGGGAACCCACTAAATCTGTAGGTTGGCCCCTATCTGACGTTTCAGTGGGGAGCCCACTAGAGTTTGTAGCTTGGCCACTCTAGCTGACGTTGCTGTGTTGAGGGCACTAGAGTCCTGTTGTAGGTTGGTCACTTTTATCTGACGTTGCTGTGGGGAGCCCACTAAATCTGTAGGTTGGCCACTATCTGACGTTGCTGTCGGCAGCTCACTAGAGTTTGTATATTGACCACTCTAGCTGACGTTGCTGTGTTGAGGGCACTAGAGTCCTGTTGTAGGTTGGTCACTTTTATCTGACGTTGCTGTGGGGAACCCACTAAATCTGTAGGTTGGCCACTATCTGACGTTGCTGTCGGCAGCTCACTAGAGTTTGTATATTGACCACTCTAGCTGACGTTGCTGTGTTGAGGGCACTAGAGTCCTGTTGTAGGTTGGTCACTTTTATCTGACGTTGCTGTGGGGAACCCACTAAATCTGTAGGTTGGCCACTATCTGACGTTTCAGTGGGGAGCCCACTAGAGTTTGTAGATTGGCCACTCTAGCTGACGTTGCTGTGTTGAGGGCACTAGAGTCCTGTTGTAGGTTGGCCACTTTTATCTGACGTTGCTGTGGGGAACCCACTAAATCTGTAGGTTGGCCCCTATCTGACGTTTCAGTGGGGAGCCCACTAGAGTTTGTAGATTGGCCACTCTAGCTGACATTGCTGTGTTAAGGGCACTAGAGTCCTGTTGTAGGTTGGTCACTTTTATCTGACGTTTCTGTGGGGAACCCACTAAATCTGTAGGTTGGCCCCTATCTGACGTTGCTGTGGGGAGCCCACTAGAGTTTGTAGCTTGGCCACTCTAGCTGAAGTTGCTGTGTTGAGGGCACTAGAGTCCTGTTGTAGGTTGGCCACTTTTATCTGACGTTTCTGTGGGGAACCCACTAAATCTGTAGGTTGGCCCCTATCTGACGTTGCTGTGGGGAGCCCACTAGAGTTTGTAGCTTGGCCACTCTAGCTGAAGTTGCTGTGTTGAGGGCACTAGAGTTCTGTTGTAGGTTGGTCACTTTTATCTGACGTTACTGTGAGGAGCCCACTAAATCTGTAGATTGTCCACTATCTGACGTTGCTGTGGGGAGCCCACTAGAGTTTGTAGCTTGGCCACTCTAGCTGAAGTTGCTGTGTTGAGGGCACTAGAGTTCTGTTGTAGGTTGGTCACTTTTATCTGACGTTGCTGTGAGGAGCCCACTAAATCTGTAGATTGTCCACTATCTGACGTTGCTGTGGGGAGCCCACTAGAGTTTGTAGCTTGGCCACTCTAGCTGACGTTGCTGTGTTGAGGGCACTAGAGTTCTGTTGTAGGTTGGTCACTTTTATCTGACGTTGCTGTGAGGAGCCCACTAAATCTGTAGATTGTCCACTATCTGACGTTGCTGTGGGGAGCCCACTAGAGTTTGTAGCTTGGCCACTCTAGCTGAAGTTGCTGTGTTGAGGGCACTAGAGTTCTGTTGTAGGTTGGTCACTTTTATCTGACGTTGCTGTGGGGAGCCCACTAAATCTGTAGGTTGGCCCCTATCTGACGTTGCTGTGGGGAGCCCACTAGAGTTTGTAGGTTGGCCACTCTATTTGACGTTGCTGTGTTGAGGGCGCTAGAGTTCAGTTGTAGTTTGGCTATTATCTGACGTTGCTGTGGGGAGCCCACTAGATCTGTAGATTGGCCACTATCTGACGTTTCAGTGGGGAGCCCACTAGAGTTTGTAGCTTGGCCACTCTAGCTGAAGTTGCTGTGTTGAGGGCACTAAAGTCCTGTTGTAGGTTGGCCACTTTTATCTGACGTTGCTGTGGGGAACCCACTAAATCTGTAGGTTGGCCACTATCTGACGTTTCAGTGGGGAGCCCACTAGAGTTTGTAGCTTGGCCACTCTAGCTGACGTTGCTGTGTAGAGGGCACTAGAGTCCTGTTGTAGGTTGGCCACTTTTATCTGACGTTTCTGTGGGGAGCCCACTAGATCTGTAGGTTGGCCCCTATCTGACGTTGCTGTGGGGAGCCCACTAAATCTGTAGGTTGGCCACTATCTGACGTTTCAGTGGGGAGCCCACTAGAGTTTGTAGCTTGGCCACTCTAGCTGACGTTGCTGTGTTGAGGGCACTAGAGTCCTGTTGTAGGTTGGTCACTTTTATCTGACGTTGCTGTGGGGAGCCCACTAAATCTGTAGGTTGGCCACTATCTGACGTTTCAGTGGGGAGCCCACTAGAGTTTGTAGCTTGGCCACTCTAGCTGACGTTGCTGTGTTGAGGGCACTAGAGTTCTGTTGTAGGTTGGTCACTTTTATCTGACGTTGCTGTGAGGAGCCCATTAAATCTGTAGATTGTCCACTATCTGACGTTGCTGTGGGGAGCCCACTAGAGTTTGTAGCTTGGCCACTCTAGCTGACGTTGCTGTGTTGAGGGCACTAGAGTTCTGTTGTAGGTTGGTCACTTTTATCTGACGTTGCTGTGAGGAGCCCACTAAATCTGTAGATTGTCCACTATCTGACGTTGCTGTGGGGAGCCCACTAGAGTTTGTAGCTTGGCCACTCTAGCTGAAGTTGCTGTGTTGAGGGCACTAGAGTTCTGTTGTAGGTTGGTCACTTTTATCTGACGTTGCTGTGGGGAGCCCACTAAATCTGTAGGTTGGCCCCTATCTGACGTTGCTGTGGGGAGCCCACTAGAGTTTGTAGGTTGGCCACTCTATTTGACGTTGCTGTGTTGAGGGCGCTAGAGTTCAGTTGTAGTTTGGCTATTATCTGACGTTGCTGTGGGGAGCCCACTAGATCTGTAGATTGGCCACTATCTGACGTTTCAGTGGGGAGCCCACTAGAGTTTGTAGCTTGGCCACTCTAGCTGAAGTTGCTGTGTTGAGGGCACTAAAGTCCTGTTGTAGGTTGGCCACTTTTATCTGACGTTGCTGTGGGGAACCCACTAAATCTGTAGGTTGGCCACTATCTGACGTTTCAGTGGGGAGCCCACTAGAGTTTGTAGCTTGGCCACTCTAGCTGACGTTGCTGTGTAGAGGGCACTAGAGTCCTGTTGTAGGTTGGCCACTTTTATCTGACGTTTCTGTGGGGAGCCCACTAGATCTGTAGGTTGGCCCCTATCTGACGTTGCTGTGGGGAGCCCACTAAATCTGTAGGTTGGCCACTATCTGACGTTTCAGTGGGGAGCCCACTAGAGTTTGTAGCTTGGCCACTCTAGCTGACGTTGCTGTGTTGAGGGCACTAGAGTCCTGTTGTAGGTTGGTCACTTTTATCTGACGTTGCTGTGAGGAGCCCACTAAATCTGTAGGTTGGCCACTATCTGACGTTTCAGTGGGGAGCCCACTAGAGTTTGTAGCTTGGCCACTCTAGCTGACGTTGCTGTGTTGAGGGCACTAGAGTCCTGTTGTAGGTTGGTCACTTTTATCTGACGTTGCTGTGGGGAGCCCACTAAATCTGTAGGTTGGCCACTATCTGACGTTTCAGTGGGGAGCCCACTAGAGTTTGTAGCTTGGCCACTCTAGCTGACGTTGCTGTGTTGAGGGCACTAGAGTCCTGTTGTAGGTTGGCCACTTTTATCTGACGTTTCTGTGGGGAGCCCACTAGATCTGTAGATTGGCCACTATCTGACGTTTCAGTGGGGAGCCCACTAGAGTTTGTAGCTTGGCCACTCTAGCTGACGTTGCTGTGTTGAGGGCACTAGAGTCCTGTTGTAGGTTGGTCACTTTTATCTGACGTTTCTGTGGGGAACCCACTAAATCTGTAGGTTGGCCCCTATCTGACGTTTCAGTGGGGAGCCCACTAGAGTTTGTAGCTTGGCCACTCTAGCTGACGTTGCTGTGTTGAGGGCACTAGAGTCCTGCTGTAGGTTGGCCACTTTTATCTGACGTTTCTGTGACGTTGGCCACTCTAGCACCCCTTCCTTTTTTATAAAAGTTTTCAAATTTTTAAACATTATTTTGGCTGATTGTTCCTTCGCCAAAACGTTTGTTGATATAGCGAATATGTAGAATATGAATAGAATTGTTTCTACGCACACAATTACTTTCTATGAAAAATTATTTTTATTGTTTAAAAAAAGATACGGAAAAGCGCTGCAACAATTAGGCATTGACCTTAGGAATATTTATATTGTGGTTTCCGTAGCCTACCCCCCCCCCCCCCCCCCCCACACATAACATAGTGTGGTATCTATTGCTCTATTCTTGCTTACATTAGTCTAGTCAGTGGTCAATATCTTCACTTTCGCTTAATGTCAGTACCGGAGATTACATCTGCCACTATCACAGGGGTTGTTTTATCGATATACACCAATATCACAATATTTTTAAAAACAATATATACATTTTTAGAAGTTATTATACTATTATAGATGTGCCTAACGTTTTCTTTTAAATCTCTTTAAGCTGTAATAGTAAATTTTAAAGTCTCAAGAATAGACAATTAATATAATTTTATTGATATCTTGTCAATGCATGCAAAAGTGCACAGTCTGCACTATTATTACTCTACAACTATGTACCATGTATATGTACATGGCGCCTCTGCCACCGCTGCAGAGTTTAGTGGAGAATCACCAGCAGGTCTCCAGCGACACCACGTATTTCGCGATCTACGAAGAAAACGTAGATCGCGTACTTCACCGCTGAGGAAATGGTGATGGCATGGTCCTCGAGACCAACTGGAAAGATCCAGGACTGCAGGTCCGGCGGACGGCCGTTGATGGAGAACACCTCTCGGATGACTGGGCGAACGGCGCTGCAGGACCAGTAGCAAGAATAGATCCATTTGATTTTATAACGACACAATTATTCAATGCTCAACTATACACATTAATTTATTTCTGTCAAAACACGAAAAGTCACATTTTTCAGCTTGATTATCCTGAAAAATTCCGTATTATATACACAAGTGATGATACACTTATGCTTTAGTAGATAGACTAAAATTAAGCGCGTCACAAGAATAATGAAAAAAAAAAAAAAAAAAGATGCAAACATGTGGGTTCGAACTGGTATCTCAAAGACCTCAACCGATCATCTACACAGTAGACCACTCGGCTAAGTTAGCTCCCACATACCAACCTACCAGAAGTGGCATATAAAGAACGATACCATTCCAGGAAGCAAGGCCAGTATAGGTCGTTCAACCGAATGTTCCAAATAGCGCTGTAGACTTCCACGCACCTGGAACCATTAGGCAACTGTCTTGGACAAATCCCAGAAGTTCGGTAAGAAGGTGGGCGTGAAAGCAATCTGCCAACGCGCGAGATCAGGTTCCCTGCTCGACAAAGATCCTTTTTTCTCGAGAAAGTTCTAAAAACCGCAGGATCATCTTTCTTTCTCTAAAATACTTTCCTTTCTTATCCAGATTTTATCGCTTAATTCCTGGAAGGCTGTTATAAAAATTGTACGGGGCTCTCTCTCTTAGCAACAAAAATCGGCATGCTTGAGTCCACAGGATTTCCAGATTCTACAGTAGAATATAATGACAAATACGTTTAAGACAAATTTTCTACAGGAAGAGGCAGTGACCGTCTGATTTGTTCACCGCTAGACAACAGACAATAATGTTGTAGATCTATATCAATTTGTAAATAGCAGAGAGAGAGAAAATAGAGGTAACCCGGGCTCCTGGGCTCCAGAGAGAATTATCACAGGTTTAACTATTTTTGTAAATATATTTATGATTATCTTTCTAACCTGAAAGGTTCAGGTTCCTAATATATATTATTGTTTCTCTTTTTTATTTTTGATTACCTTTTCTTGTATAATATGTTTATAACTGTTTCTGGTTTTAAAAAATGTTAATCGACGCAATTATCCCTAGCCGGGATATCGCGGTTTGTGTGTTGAAATCTGATTTAAAATTGAAAACTACTGTTTTACCAGGGGACAGAGAGAACCTACGAGACCATCACGGAACAAATGAGGTCCTTCAGGTGGAATTGATTCCAGACCTTGAACGTGGTCCATCAAATATTCAGCCATCTCGGAGCAAAAACAGATCGAATAAGTCAATGGAGTTCAGAATATTCAACGTAAGCCTTTCCATTCATTCTCCATTACATCTTTTTTCATTTACAAACTTGTACCCTCCCTACAATCTATTTAAATATAGTGATTTAGAATAAAATTGCCCGTGTTCTCTCATTTTATTCAAACATAATTCTAAAATATATTACAGAATTTCAGATATTTCAAAAATTAAATCATGAAGAGAACAAAAACAGACATTTCAAGAAATAAAGATCAAGATAGTTTGATAGTGATATATATTTCATATGAAGAACTGAACATTTCATGATGGTTACTGCCATTCATCAGCATAAAACAAATCTATCTTTCTATGATATCGGCCTTCGCATGAGAATCCTACGTCGCCTGAGCTCATGTGATCTGTCGCTGGTCTTCCGGTTCTGACCATGTATATTATTAACGCGATAATGATAAGAAGAAGACCAACAGTCCACTACTGACAATACATCAACCATATCTTACATCTCAATAACTGATCACCAATAAGAGACAAGGGTCGCCTCTCCAGACGCCATCTATTGACCGTCGCCGCAAATTAGCGGCCTCGGGTCGGTGACAAAGCCACAACACCAGCTTTGGCAAACTGAGAAGCGTCCACCTAAAGACCATGATTTCGGGCTAATAGCCCTCGTCAGTCTAGGGCGGACTGGTCTCTAGATGGACGCTTTTCAGTTTGCCAAAGCTGGTGTTGTGGTTTTGTTACCGACCCGAGGCCGCTAGTTTACGGCGACGGTCAATAGATGGCGTCTGGTTTTGACGTCTATTTTGACGGGAGAGGCGACCCATGTCTCTTTAGATCAATATCTTCCCGGCAAAATTTCATCTATAATCACCAATAGATTATCCATAAGATCCCATTTGACAAATAAAGTTGAAGAAGCATCATTCACCAGATCTCCGGAGAATTGTAGAATTGTACATAGCTTCCCTATTTTACATATATTTTTAGAATTTGAATGAAGTTTGAGTTTGAGACGACTAGAAAAGACGTCATACTTTATTGCTTACATATCCCATTGTTTAAATTACGATATATATATTTCAGGAAGGAAGAAATTTAAATCCAGAATAGAATATTATTTACGATTATATAATATTATTTCTTAATTTCTTTACACACCTTTCAGTAGGGAAATAGAAAATAGTATATATATGTCGTAAACCCGGGTAAGCCAACAAGTGAGTTGGAAGCAGTCGGGGTTGAGTGGCAAGGTGTGCAGAGTGGGAAGTCCGCACGGGACAGTAAGGACAAAGTTTGGGATCAAAAGACGCTCTCCTATACGTATCACATGGCACCAGGACCAGGGGAAAGTTGAGGATTAACTGAGGAAAGCTCGGCGTCCTGCATGAAGCCGCGGAGGCAGAGAGGAGCCAAAACGGCAGCCACGAGGGCCGCCGTGAGATCTAGCACTAAGCGGCCTGTCCGAAAATACCCACTGTAACCTAACTAACTGTCAACATCCGGACCAACGCCCCTTCTTTGTCCCTCTCTGGATCCTCCGGGTGTCCAGTGGCAAGCTGGTGTCACTTTGAGACGACTAGAAAAGACGTCATACTTTATTACTTATATATCACATTGTTTAAATTACGATATATATAATCTTTTATAATTTATATTAGCATATATATAGCATGTATATATACTCTTAGCAGAATATTGCGCATATACAGTAGAACCTCCCTGTAAAGGGCATCTAATTGCGGAGCCAAAGTGGCCTTTAGGGAGAGAGAGATGTCCTCTTACCGGAGAGTCGCTAAATAGTAAAAATGGTAATTTTTCAAATGAAAACTGTCCTTTGTAGCGAGGTGTTCTTTAGCGCGAGTGTCCCCTCATAGAGGTTCTACTGTATTTTGCACTTTTAGTATAGTTTTGATGCGATTTCAACCAATACGAAAATCTTCCTGCTAAGAAATAACATAACAGTTTGACAATTGACAATTTAAACAATTTTATTGATTATTTTAATCAAATTTTACAAATGGTAGAATAGTAAAAGGGTATTTATAAATGACTGCGGCGTTTAATTATAAAGCTATACAACCAGTTTAACCGCATAAGTTTCTTTTTATTTATGAAAAATCATTTTTAATTTCAAAGAGAAATAATTTAATATTTCTAACTTTTGGATGACGTATGAAAAGGTTGAATATATGAAGAGTGATGGTCTATATATGAATGGATGACGTATGGAGGGTGAAAAATATGAAGAGTAATGGCGAACGGAAAAATAAAAGTGTCCAGGAGCGGGAATCGAACCCACAACCTTCTGCTTACCGTAAGTAAAAGGGTATATAAAGTGTAGGGGAATCTACTTATATAATTGCCTTATTCTGAAGCTCACGGATAGAATGCGCGCCCATTGGCTGCCGCCGGCGAACACGTGTCCTCCCTGCCCCCCTCTAGACAACCCTGTTATCAGCTGTGTGATACATACACCTGTCTATAGCGGCCATTCTAGACAACCCTGTTATCAGCAGTGTGTTACATCCACCTGTCTATACAGACCACCCTGTCTATAGCGGCCACTCTAGACAACCCTGTTATCGGCTGTGTGATACATACACCTGTCTATACAGACCACCCTGTCTATAGCGACCACCCAAGACAACGTTTTTAAAATATATTCGCACTCGGGTAAAACCCGGGCGTTGCCCGGGCCATTCGTCTAGTATATATATAAATATCTTCAGCAAGGAAGGCTTCCCCACCTTGAGAGAGTCCTCCTCCAGACAAGGTCTTCTTGTTCACTCCTCAGTTCAACACCGAGTGGATCATAACAGTTTGAGGAATTTTCCAATTATCAAAAATAAGTGGCCAAATATTGTACCTAATTTAAACTAGGCTATAAAAGGAATATTTAGCAATGATTATTTATAGCAGACGATAGATGCTGAGAGCATTGCAATATGGCGACTGTGGGAACAGCCGAATTGATCGATGGTTCATTAAGAGGTTTAAATTTAGCGCTAAGGCGCCAGGTGATGGCACTTCAAACTTGTTTGGTGCACATTCTTTTCTTCACACGTGCACATGGATTTCACACGACGTGCTTCAAACTGGCTTGGTGAACATTCTTTTCTTCACACGTGCACATTGATTTTACACTACATGCTTCAAACTTGCTTGGTGAACATTCTTTTATTCACACGTGGACATGGATTTTACACTATGTGCTGCAAACTTGCTTGGTGAACATTCTTTTATTCACACGCGCACGTTGATTTTACACTACGTGCTTCAAACTGGTTTGTTAGACTCTTTTCTTCACACGTGCACATTGATTTTACACTACGTGCTTCAAACTTGCTTGGTGAACATTCTTTTCTTCACACGTGTACATGGATTTTACACTACGTGCTTCAAACTGGTTTGGTGCACATTCTTTTATTCACACGTGTACATTGATTTTACACGACGTGCTTCAAACTGGTTTGGTTAACATTCTTTTCTTCACACGTGCACATGGATTTTACACTACGTGCTTCAAACTGGTTTGGTGCACATTCTTTTCTTCACACGCGCACATAGATTTTACACTACGTGCTTCAAACTTGCTTGGTGAACATTCTTTTCTTCACACGTGCACATGGAATTTACACTACGTGCTTCAAACTTGCTTGGTGCACATTCTTTTATTCACACGTGTACATTGATTTTACACGACGTGCTTCAAACTGGTTTGTTAGACTCTTTTCTTCACACGCGCACATTGATTTTACACTACGTGCTTCAAACTTGTTTGGTGCACATTCTTTTATTCACACGTGTACATTGATTTTACACGACGTGCTTCAAACTGGTTTGGTTAACATTCTTTTCTTCACACGTGCACATTGATTTTACACTACGTGCTTCAAACTTGCTTGGTGAACATTCTTTTATTCATACGCGCACATGGATTTTACACTACGTGCTTCAAACTTGCTTGGTGAACATTCTTTTCTTCACACGCGCACGTTGATTTTACACTACGTGCTTCAAACTTTCTTGGTGAACATTCTTTTCTTCACATGTGTACATAGATTTTACACTACGTGCTTCAAACTGGTTTGGTGAACATTCTTTTCTTCACACGTGTACATAGATTTTACACTACGTGCTTCAAACTAGCTTGGTGAACATTCTTTTCTTCACACGTGCACATTGATTTTACACTACGTGCTTCAAACTTGCTTGGTGAACATTCTTTTATTCACACGTGCACATGGATTTGACACTACGTGCTTCAAACTTGCTTGGTGAACATTATTTTCTTCACACGTGCACATTGATTTTACACTACGTGCTTCAAACTTGTTTGGTGAACATTCTTTTCTTCACATGTGCACATTGATTTTACACTACGTGCTTCAAACTTTCTTGGTGAACATTCTTTTATTCACACGTGCACATTGATTTTACACTACGTGCTTCAAACTTGTTTGGTGAACATTCTTTTCTTCACACGTGCACATTGATTTTACACTACGTTCTTCAAACTGGTTTGGTGCATTCTTTTCTTCACACGTGTACATAGATTTTACACTACGTGCTTCAAACTGGCTTGGTGAACATTCTTTTCTTCACACGTGCACATAGATTTTACACTACGTGCTTCAAACTGGTTTGGTGCATTTTTTTCTTCACACGTGCACATTGATTTTACACTACGTGCTTCAAACTTGCTTGGTGAACATTCTTTTCTTCACACGCGCACGTTGATTTTACACTACGTGCTTCAAACTTGCTTGGTGAACATTCTTTTCTTCACACGTGCACATCGATTTTACACTACGTGTTTCAAACTGGCTTGGTGAACATTCTTTTCTTCACACGTGCACATTGATTTTACACGTCGTGCTTCAAACTGGCTTGGTGCACATTCTTTTCTTCACACGTGTACATAAATTTTACACTACGTGCTTCAAACTTGCTTGGTGAAAATTCTTTTCTTCACACGCGCACGTTGATTTTACACTATGTGCTTCAAACTGGCTTGGTGAACATTCTTTTATTCACACGTGCACATGGATTTTACACTACGTGTTTTAAACTTGCTTGGTGAACATTCTTTTATTCACACGTGCACATTGATTTTACACTACGTGCTTCAAACTTGCTTGGTGAACATTCTTTTCTTCACACGTGCACATTGATTTTACAATACATGTTTCAAACTTGCTTGGTTAACATTTTTTTTCTTCACACATGCACATGGATTTTACACTACGTGCTTCAAACTTGCTTGGTGAACATTCTTTTATTCACACGTGCACATGGAATTTACACTACGTGTTTCAAACTGGCTTGGTGAACATTCCTTTCTTCACACGGGCACATGCTTCGACAGCCGCTCTGGCACTTGCTCTGTCCTCCCGTTCTGTTGTATCTCTTGGGCGACCGCTACCGTCTTTACACACTGCCGCGCCGAATATTGAGTCTAGAATACTCATGCTGGATGCGCAGTTAAGATGCACTGAAACTTTTGATTTGCACAAATCGACCACCAAATATCAATCATTTGCATATTTGGTCGAAACATCTTTGCATACATATTTTTTTATATGAAACGGACAACTCTCTACTTCTTGGTGCGTCGATTCTTTTGTTAAATAGTGTATTTAGCAAATATTGAGCCAATTACATTGATATAAATAAAAATAAAACGATGAGAAGTGAATAGTTTATTTTGCTATAAAACAAATCTTTAAAAAAACTTATCATTGTTGGATTAGTAATGATGATTAATAATAATGATCAAAATATGGGATTATAGATGGAGAATTCTCTTAGTTCAGGGATCGGCAAACTTTTAAGTCGGAAGAATAAAAAATTACAATTTACAAAATTTCAAAATTTTTAAAGAGCCACACATTTTTTCTTGCCAACAATAAATAGTACTCACATAAATAATATTTACATATGGAGCTATATAAAGAGCCTCAGATTTACACCCAAAGAGCCGCATGTGTTTCGCGAGGCTGCAGTTTGCTAACCCTTGTCTTAGGTCATTATCACAGGTTTGTGGATTTCGATCAATTACAAAAAGGTATAAAACGCCACAACTATTTTTTATTAAAATTGCATAAAGAATCTTTCGGGAAAGCCTTTCTTCAGTTTTAGTTTTCTGAAGAAGGACTTGCCCGAAAGTTACTTTATACAATTGGCAACTCTGTGCTTCACTTCCATCAATAATTGACAATATGACCCAGAATAAGTATATTGCTACGGCGTTTTATGGTTTCCACAAGTCAATATCTCAGAAGAAGGCAAAGTGACACTCACTCCTCACTTTCTTACTGCTACTCTTTTTGTGTTGTTTTTCTTGATTCCCTCTTTCTCTTTCTTGTTTTTTCCCCCTTTTTCTTCTGTCTATATCGTTGTTTCCTTTGTCTCACTGCTTTGTTCTTATGCATACCTCTGCTGAATCCTGTATAGGGTCAGTGACCCTAAATAAAGGCTTTTGTTGTTGTTGTTGTACTCTAAACAAATAATAAAAAAGAGTTACAGCGTCTTATACCTTTTTGTAATTCTCTTATCAGTATAAAATTAACATTTCGGCAGGATTATTTATTGATGCAAATCATATTGAAAAACAAATATGTTGAGCTTGGCGGTATGCCGGGTAGTTGGCGATTTATGCCCCAGGAGCCCAGGTTACCTCTATTTTCTCTCTATTGTTGTTTTTGTCGTGTCCAAAGAAAAGTCTCAGATGTCTCCACGCATCTCCATCACAGCAGCAGCAATATCCACTATCTTGGGTGTGTAAAGCTGCTGCTCTGGGCCCATGTCAATTTACTGTTGTTGTTGTCGTGTCCAAAGAAGAGTCTCAGATGTCTCCATGCATCTCCATCACAGCAGCAGCGATATCCACTATCTTGGGTGTGTAAAGCTGCTGCTCTGGGTCTATGTCAATTTTCTGCAAGGTTGCGGCCATTGCTGGACATGAGAATATGTGGGTAGGTGTTAGTTCCACACCAGGACAGCTGTTGCATGCTTTATAAGTTCTTGTGCTATTTGGATGTATTGTCTCTATGTTAAGCTTATTATAAAAAGGTATATTTGGGTTGTAAATAGAAAGTATTAAACCTCTTATTGGGAACATCAAGGATAGTTTAGTCGAGTTTATAATTCTCTTAGTCTCTTTGCTAGGTCAAGAATCGACTATGTATCTCATTAGGTCGTTTTTGGCACATATCTTGGAACCATTGCCAAACATTCTTCCAATCCATTACCATCTATTTTATCAACATTCCACGTGTCAAATTTCAAGGTGACTTCAAGACTTATTTCGAGAGGTTCTTGAAACGTCATCAGAGCTATTGTGACGGCGTTTTTAAAGTAATAAAAAAATATACGACGGAAATAGAGATACCTCACGTACGCCAAGAGGGCGTTAAAAATATGAACTGAAAAATTCGCCTCTCCCATCTCACCGTCGAGCGATGAAGCAACAATTGCTGATTGAAAATGAGAAAATACAGATTATAGATGTATCCGTATTATAGATGCGTATGATTCTTTTTAATATCAAACAATTTATACTGTCCTTACTGCAATTGAAAAATTAATGAGAGGGCCTATCTCACTAGTGGTGAACTCTCCTAGCGGTTTCACCAGTTTTTCTATATTGCACTAAAGACAGTAGAAATTATTTAATTTTTAAAAGAATCATACGCGTCTATAATAGTTTCGAATTTTCATAACAGATGGCTAGCTAATGTATCATAATAAAATTGTTGATTGGGAAACATTGATAGGAAGTTGAGTGGTAAACATTAGAGACATTTATTTTTGTTTAAGACCCATGTCTAATGGATATAAAGTTCAGCAAAAAAATCAGAGAATATTGTTAAAAATGAAAAGGATTACTATAGAAGATACACACGCGTATTTGACGTTGTCTCTCAACCAAAACTGATTAATATTGTCACATCATGTTTGATGCCCTCTCCATTTATTCAAATTAAACTCTAATATTTTGAATTTATTTTAAAGTAATATTAACAGATTATGTACTATAGCTGCATTTCCTTTGTAACATTGTTATAACGTAAAGATAGAGGCTGCCTGGCCGACATTCATAGTTCTTCAAATAAAAGATACTTCGGCCAGTAAATCTTTTTATTATCTCGACGTTTCAACAAAAATCTTTTGTCCTCTTAAGGAGCGAACAAAAATTAAAGCTGTTGGCAAAGCGTTAAAAATTAAGCGTTAAATTTTTAACGCTTTGCCAAATGTTTAAAATTTGTTTGCTCCTGATGAGGACAAAATATTTTCGTTGAGACGTCGAGATAATAAAAATATTTATTATAAAATAAAAGGATTTAAAAGCGCGAATGTTTCTTTTATACATAAAACGAACTTCTACTGTCCTTACTGCGATGAAAAAATATATTGGGAGGGCTTGGCTCATCAGTGGTGAACCCTCCCAGCGGTTTCGCCAATTTATTGGCCGAAGTATCTTTAATTGAGGGTTACTGTGTTGATACAATAACTTTGAAAAATATTGCAGTGTGACCTTTATTAAAACATACGAGATGACCAAGTGTGAACAAAATTGTTTCTGTCTCCTTAAAAATGATCTTGGCTGTCAAACCTGGGTGGAGTCAGGTCATTCCTGTAGGAAAAAAAGATTTTCGTCAAGACGTCGTGATAATAAAAAGATTTATTGGTCGAAGTATCTTTAATTTGAAGAACATTGTTAGAGTTTGTATCTTGATTGTTTGTTTTGGAAAGAGAGGAGATACACGAAGACTGAATATCACCAATGACATGGAAAACAACAAATAAATGAACACAATAACTTTATTTGAAACTATTATAGATGCGTATGATTCTTTAGAAAATTAAACAATTTCTACTGCCCTTACTGCAATGGAAAAATCAAACGCGACTATAATAGTTTCGAATATTCATAACAGATGGCGCGCAATGCATCATTATACAATGACTTTAAAAAATGTAATTTACTTTTTCAATAAAATAATACCTTGTTTCAATATTGAGTAAAAAATACCAGGCTTACAGGGAAAATTATCTTTTAAAAAATCTTTTTAAGCTTTAGCTTTATACCATGATTTCTTCTGTAGAAGGGCGTTCGTACCCGAAATCTAGAGATTAAAAACGTTTTTGAAAAGATCCTTTTTCCTGGAGGCATGATATTTTTACTTAATTTACTTTTTATTTACTTTAATTATGGAAACCCGCTCGTAGTAGTACTGACCTTTATAGGTGGGGGTGAAGTCCCGCATCTCGGGCGGCGTGTTGAGATAGAAGTGCAGCTCCCGCTGGATGAGTGGCTTACACAGCGTCGTCCTGTCCAGTACCATGAACCTCGTGTGGCCGGCTACCTGATGGGAGAACGGAGATAGATCTCCGCGGCTGATCTCCTCGTCTCTGGAGGCCATGCCCCTCCTGTACAGTCACAACACATACTATAGAGTTGTCTTTTATTATCCCTAGTACCCGTGGTATAGGATATGCTTCTACTGTGAGGTCATGTCACAATCTAGGATTGTATTTTATTATTCCTGGTACATTTGGTACATGCCATTATCTTCCTGTACCTATAGTAAATGGTGCTGGGACAGGACATGGATTCATATGGCACGGTACAGTCACAGGACAGGTGGAAACATGTTATGTCACAGGACAGGTGGATACATGTTAAGTCACAGGACAGGTGGATACACATGGCACGGTACAGTCACAGGACAGGTGAATACACATGGCACGGTACAATCACAGGACAGGTGGATACATATGTCACAGGACAGGTGGATACATATGGCACGGTACAGTCACAAGACAGGTGGATACACATGGCACGGTACAATCACAGGACAGGTGGATACATATGTCACAGGACAGGTGGATACATGTTATGTCACAGGACAGGTGGATACACATGGTTCGGTACAGTCACAGGACAGGTGAATACACATGGCACGGTACAATCACAGGACAGGTGGATACATATGTCACAGGACAGGTGGATACACATGGCACGGTACAGTCACAAGACAGGTGAATACACATGGCACGGTACAATCACAGGACAGGTGGATACATATGGCACGGTACAATCACAGGACAGGTGGATACATATGGCACGGTACAATCACAGGACAGGTGGATACATATGTCACAGGACAGGTGGATACACATGGCACGGTACAGTCACAGGACAGGTGAATACACATGGCACGGTACAATCACAGGACAGGTGGATACATATGGCACGGTACAGTCACAGGACAGGTGAATACACATGGCACGGTACAATCACAGGACAGGTGGATACATATGTCACAGGACAGGTGGATACACATGGCACGGTACAGTCACAGGACAGGTGAATACACATGGCACGGTACAATCACAGGACAGGTGGATACATATGGCACGGTACAGTCACAGGACAGGTGAATACACATGGCACGGTACAATCACAGGACAGGTGGTTACATATGTCACAGGACAGGTGGATACACATGGCACGGTACAGTCACAAGACAGGTGGATACACATGGCACGGTACAATCACAGGACAGGTGGATACATATGTCACAGGACAGGTGGATACATGTTAAGTCACAGGACAGGTGGATACATATGTCACAGGACAGGTGGATACATGTTAAGTCACAGGACAGGTGGATACACATGGTTCGGTACAGTCACAGGACAGGTGGATACACATGGCACGGTACAGTCACAAGACAGGTGGATACACATGGCACGGTACAATCACAGGACAGGTGGATACATATGTCACAGGACAGGTGGATACATGTTAAGTCACAGGACAGGTGGATACACATGGCACGGTACAATCACAGGACAGGTGGATACATATGTCACAGGACAGGTGGATACATGTTAAGTCACAGGACAGGTGGATACACATGGCACGGTACAATCTAAGGACAGGTGGATACATATGTCACAGGACAGGTGGATACATGTTAAGTCACAGGACAGGTGGATACACATGGCTCGGTACAGTCACAAGACAGGTGGATACACATGGCACGGTACAATCACAGGACAGGTGGATACATATGTCACAGGACAGGTGGATACATGTTAAGTCACAGGACAGGTGGATACACATGGCTCGGTACAGTCACAGGACAGGTGGATACACATGGCTCGGTACAGTCACAAGACAGGTGGATACACATGGCACGGTACAATCACAGGACAGGTGGATACATATGTCACAGGACAGGTGGATACATATGTCACAGGACAGGTGGATACATGTTAAGTCACAGGACAGGTGGATACACATGGCTCGGTACAGTCACAGGACAGGTGGATACACATGGCTCGGTACAGTCACAAGACAGGTGGATACACATGGCACGGTACAATCACAGGACAGGTGGATACATATGTCACAGGACAGGTGGATACATGTTAAGTCACAGGACAGGTGGATACACATGGCTCGGTACAGTCACAGGACAGGTGGATACACATGGCTCGGTACAGTCACAGGACAGGTGGATACGTGTTAAGTCACAGGAAAAGTGGATACACATGGCACGGTACAGTCACAGGACATGTGGATACACATGGCTCGGTACAGTCACAGGACAGGTGGATACACATGGCTCGGTACAGTCACAGGACATGTGGATACATATGGCACGGTACAGTCACAGGACAGGTGGATACACATGGCTCGGTACAGTCACAGGACATGTGGATACACATGGCTCGGTACAGTCACAGGACAGGTGGATACATATGGCACGGTACAGTCACAGGACAGGTGGATACATATGGCACGGTACAGTCACAGGACAGGTGGATACATATGGCACGGTACAGTCACAGGACAGGTGGATACATATGGCTCGGTACAGTCACAGGACAGGTGGATACATATGGCTCGGTACAGTAACAGGACAGGTGGATACACATGGCTCGGGACAGTCACAGAACAGGTGGATACACATGGCACGGTACAGTAACAGGACAGGTGGATACACATGGCTCGGTACAGTAACAGGACAGGTGAATACATATGGCTCGGTACAGTCACAGGACAGGTGGATACATATGGCTCGGTACAGTAACAGGACAGGTGGATACACATGGCTCGAGACAGTAACAGGACAGGTGGATACATATGGCACGGTACAGTAACAGGACAGGTGGATACACATGGCTCGGTACAGTAACAGGACAGGTGAATACATATGGCTCGGTACAGTAACAGGACAGGTGGATACACATGGCTCGGGACAGTAACAGGACAGGTGGATACATATGGCACGGTACAGTAACAGGACAGGTGGATACACATGGCTCGGTACAGTAACAGGACAGGTGAATACATATGGCTCGGTACAGTAACAGGACAGGTGGATACACATGGCTCGGGACAGTAACAGGACAGGTGGATACATATGGCACGGTACAGTAACAGGACAGGTGGATACACATGGCTCGGTACAGTAACAGGACAGGTGGATACACATGGCTCGGGACAGTAACAGGGCAGGTGGATACATATGGCACGGTACAGTAACAGGACAGGTGGATACACATGGCTCGGTACAGTAACAGGACAGGTGGATATATATGGCTCGGTACAGTAACAGGACAGGTGGATACACATGGCTCGGGACAGTCACAGGACAGGTGGATACACATGGCACGGTACAGTCACAGGACAGGTGGATACACATGGCTCGGGACAGTCACAGGACAGGTGGATACACATGGCTCGGGACAGTCACAGGATAGGTGGATACACATGGCACGGTACAGTCACAGGACAGGTGGATACACATGGCTCGGGACAGTGACAGGACAGGTGGATACACATGGCACGGTACAGTCACAGGACAGGTGGATACACATGGCTCGGGACAGTCACAGAACAGGTGGATACACATGGCACGGTACAGTCACAGGACAGGTGGATACACATGGCACGGTACAGTCACAGGACAGGTGGATACACATGGCTCGGGACAGTCACAGGACAGGTGGATACACATGGCTCGGGACAGTCACAGGATAGGTGGATACACATGGCTCGGGACAGTCACAGAACAGGTGGATACACATGGCACGGTACAGTCACAGGACAGGTGGATACACATGGCTCGGGACAGTCACAGGACAGGTGGATACACATGGCTCGGGACAGTCACAGGACAGGTGGATACACATGGCTCGGGACAGTCACAGGACAGGTGGATACACATGGCACGGTACAGTCACAGGACAGGTGGATACACATGGCTCGGTACAGTCACAGGACAGGTGGATACACATGGCTCGGGACAGTCACAGGACAGGTGGATACACATGGCACGGTACAGTCACAGGACAAGTGGATACACATGGCTCGGGACAGTCACAGGACAGGTGGATACACATGGCTCGGGACAGTCACAGGATAGGTGGATACACATGGCTCGGGACAGTCACAGGATAGGTGGATACACATGGCTCGGGACAGTCACAGGACAGGTGGATACACATGGCTCGGTACAGTCACAGGACAGGTGGATACACATGGCTCGGGACAGTCACAGGACAGGTGGATACACATGGCTCGGGACAGTCACAGGATAGGTGGATACACATGGCACGGTACAGTCACAGGACATGTGGATACACTGGCTCGGGACAGTCACATGACAGGTGGATACATGTTAAGTCACAGGACAGGTGTATACATGTTAAGTCACAGGACAGGTGTATACATGTTAAGTCACAGGACAGGTGTATACATGTTAAGTCACAGGACAGGTGTATACATATGGTTAGGTACAGTCACGGGACAGGTGGATACATGTTAAGTCACAGGACAGGTGTATACATATGGTTAGGTACAGTCACGGGACAGGTGGATACATGTTAAGTCACAGGACAGGTGGATACATATGTCACTGTATTATCACAGGTCAGGTAGATACAGAGTATTCAAGATGATTACAAGTTGAAGTTAAGACAGTTAATTGGACAAGATAACAGGACACAACACAGTGTTTCAAGCCTTCACACGCCACAAATGAAGTACACATTAGACTTTCTGATCAACAGAAAATGTATTGGCATGCTTCAAGTTCGCATGGAAATGAAAAAAAAGAAAATATTTTTAATGATATTATTACAATTATATGAAACTAATTAAATTTGTTTGTTTGTATTTTTAAAACAACGAGCAATGTCTTCACTTAAAAAATATCATGTTTGTATTGTTAGAAAGCCAAATTACAGGCGTTTACCTTCGTGACACAAACTGACAAAAAGGGATTGAAATATATTTTTAAAAATTTGAACATTAACGATCAGGTTTTGTAATAAAAACGGAATCTTTATGTTAAACTACGAGCCTATTCTGGTAATATTACAAATTAAATACGTAAGATGTTCCTTATTAGGTTAGGACTACAATATTAAGGAAGTATATGATTCAGAATAAAATCTCTATATTTTTCCTTAAATAACTGACCCTATTTGTTCCTTGTTCTTCTCGCGTGAATATTGTATGAAATATTTCAATTATTATTAGGTCACTCTCACCAATATCCTATTGTTTCCAGAGATTTTAGACCTGAATCATTGTGATATTGTGTCACAGAATCCAGAAATGTTGTCTGTTTTGTTCTATCAGCTCTTAATTTTAGAGATACATACTCTACCTAGCTTCAATGAACCTCTAGTCAGGATAGTAACAGAACAAATACGGATTTGGATAGTCTTTAATTTAGCAGCACGTCTGTATTTTTGAAGAAAGAGTCAATTTTGATCATACTTGATTATATCTTGTGTGTATTTAATAAAGATCACTGTGTATCAGATATCTTTCAGAGTTATTGTCTGAATCCCGATATATGTACATGCTAGAAGGTACAACTTCCTTAAGTTCTGTCAATGAGTGCATTTTTACCAGCCTAGCTGTCGAGCTAATATATAGCACAAGATACTTTTTTAGGTATAAAGATGAGCTTTTTAACTCAAAAGCTCTCCTCGTGAATAAAATAATAAAAAAAACATAATGTTTTTTTAAATGTTCTTTCGTTTAATTCTTGATTTTAACCTAATTTGCAATTTATATGGATAATATTATGGAAAATACAACCTGGAAATACCTAGATCTTCCATTTGTCTAGTTTATTTTATTATATTTTTGAGGAAAGATGCGCCATTGATTTGTAAAAAAGAGACAATGACAATTAACAACTCTATTGACTCCTAGACAATAGCAGCATAATAAATGTAGATAAAAATTAAAATACAGTATTGTAATAAAAATAGAAAATATTTACACTAGACGAAGCCTGAAGGGACGTCGGGATCAGGTGCTACAAGCCGCCCTGAGTGTGGACCTTGCTTATTGTGTAGTTTTTGTCCCCAACATTACAATTCTAATTATTTTATTTCTAAAGCGCTATATCCCGCAAGGGATACTTGCACCAAACAAGGAGAAAAGTTTATTTACATAAGTTATTTACATTATTCAACGCATGAAAACATTAGAGATCCAGATTTTGTAGAAAGTTTAGAATGTATTTACAAAATCATGGCAATGTTGAGAAGGAGAGAGAAAGAATCCCGCTCCGAGATAAAGACCTGTTGGAAATCTGTGATTAGACAACAACTGGATCGTTAGAGACGTGGCTCTATTCATCCTGAATCCAAGAATGATGTTGATGACACTGATTAAGGCGGATTGCTTCGTGAAAGAATTAAAAAGATATTTAAACCCTCGGTTGCGTCTCCCATTAAGATAATTTCTTCAAATCTTCAAAATAAACTTAAACAAAATAATAAGGAATCTAGGGCTAAGTTTCCTTATACAATTTTCTATTTCTCGAGCATTCAGGTTAACATGTCCTTCAACACGTTAGCACGGGCATGTTACCCGAAAGCTAGAGAAATAAAAAAGTTGTAAAAAGAAACTTAATCCTCTAGATTTTTTATTGATTTTGTTAAAGTGTAATCAGGGAAGAACCTTTATTGCTTCAATGTTTTTAAGAATTTTATTGAGAGAGATGAGATATTTAGACGATAAAAACATGGCGAAGGAAGACGAGTTTCTTTTATTGATGCATTAGAGCAAGCTTTCAGGCAAAAGCCCTTCAACAGGCGAGATAAAAAGAGCTTTTGCCCGAAAGCTTGCTCTTATGCATCAATAAAATAAACTCGTCTTCCTTCGCCATGTTTTTATCGTCTAAATTCAATCCAGGAAGAATTTTTAATCTATAGATGAGATATTTCTTTGGGATTTAGAACCTGTGATTTATCTTTGGCGATTGATGTAATTGGAACCAGATAGTAGATTTGCAATGCTATGTAGCGATAATTGTCACTGAATAATTTTGTAAATACTCTGTTATCAGTTTATCAACTAGAATATTTGACTACGTCACTACCTTTTACCATTCTTGTGGATTATCACTTGTAAATTCACTTGTAAAATATCACGTTTTGCATTCTAAAATAGTGTGTGTTTATTTATATCTGCTTAGGACACTAGCCTGTTCAGTGATACGCTAACCTTGATGTATGCACGAAGGAACGTGTGGCCATTGGACATGTGTCGGATCTGGAGGCTCTTGTTGGGTGCTTCGCTGCCTGGAGTATAGGAGCTCCATCTATGCTTCCTTCCTGTGGTGAATCTGTATAAGACTGATGGTCTTAATAAATCTGTGCGTGTTATATATGCGTAGGACGCGAAAACGTGTATCTGCAATGCGACATTAATGGATATCCTTTGACAGATTCGGACCATTATGTGACTTCCTTAACGGTAGTTACAGAGTTTTTATATCTCATTGTTACTTACCCAGGCTACACACGTTGTACAAAAAGTTTTATAAATATATTTATACTATTAGATAGTAAAAAGGCATATAGCTCCAGAACACATTTTGGCTTGCATTAGATGCACTAAACAGGACCTTTGGGAGAGGCCACTGCTTATCATAAAACAGCTTGAGGAACATGAACTCATGGAATTCGTGTAATCTTTACACAAGGGGATAAGAAACAACAACAACAAAAAGGTATATATTGAATTGAATAACAAATTCATTCGCCAATATTTCGGTTGGCTGAACGCCAACCTTTATCAAGGAGTTACATTTTTGTATACACAAACTCAGCGTCGCATTTGTATATACAAAAATGTAATGCCTCGATAATGGTTGGGGTTCAGCCAGCCGAAATATTGGCAAATAAATCTATTATTCAATCCAATATATGTCTTTTTATTATCTAATGATTTAAATATGGATTGCTCTATTTTCAGATAAATATTTATACTATATCAGCATAATTTTGATTCGTTTACTTCCAAAAGTCTCGGCGGATCACTATCACTCTCTTCAAAGAAATAAAGGGAAGAGTTCTGTGATAGATTAGAATATATCAAGCTGTGTTCTGATATAACACCCGTAAACTAAGAAGAAATAATTAAATAATTATTCGAATGTTAAATGTTGATTAAAAAGATGATTCAAATATTTGTAGACTCAATATTATCAATAGCAGTGATTACAATTGTGAAATTAAATAAAATTGGAACATTTTGGATTATAAAGGGGAAATATAAAAAAACAAATCCAATACCAAAACAACATAAGCTCTTCAATGATTTAGATTTGGCACTTTCGTATTAAAGATCTTTTATATTGAAGTAATACTTAAAAAGAGGGATTGTTTATTGTTCAAATGTGGGAGAAATGACCTTGGTATCATAGTGCTGGTAAAGATAATTAATTATTTTTGATGCAATTCTCAACCTGCAACCTCAAAACACATTATTGACTGTATTGGCTTATCCTTTGATGAGCTCTACTCATCCCCAGCAGACACCATCAACAAGCTCTACAAGCTTGATACCCTAATATGATTGAGTGGAGATAAAAAAGAAGAATAATTATTTTTGAAAAAATACAAATATAATTCTGTGTGCATAAAATGAAATTAAATTTGACTGAATGTGTTTACGAAATCTTCATATAAATGAAATTACGTTAAAAGTTTTATATTTTTAACGTAAAGATGCATAATAAACCATTTATTTAAAGATAATAAAACGAAAAGTAAAAATTACGCTACTTTTTCGATTAAATATTTATATATAATGCACAAGAGAGAATTAATAATAATAATAAAATATGGAATCCACCCACTTGGAATGAAGAAACCAATTCGTCTGGTATTAAATGGTGAGAGAAGTAACCAATCAGAGTGAAAGTTGGCAGCCGATTCTGGCAGGGTTGCCGCACCTTTCTCAACGGTCGGCAGACGAACAATGCCAGACACACCTCCTACTAATTTGGATCGTACCCAAGTCTGCGCATGGGCACTGGAAAGTTTTTGGAGGAATGCACTAAAATAAACCACTCCTCGGTGATAGGGGACAAGATGTTTACCTTTCTCAAGTTCTCAACATAAACGATATGATTTTTATTGATTTATTACTCGCTTCTGTGATTTTAATTTCGTATTTTTTTTTAACACGTAGGTATTTAACATAAAGTATATATAATATATCGTTTGATATAATATTTATGTATTTTTAGAATTTTGAAAAACAAAATATTTGGTGAATTTGAACGTTTTACTTAGAATAAATTAAGAATTTATTTCTGTGTTGGCAATGAATCAACAACAGTGTAACGGGATCTTCCTACCTGTGGGCGAAGAAATGACGGTCTGCTTGATTATCGACAGCGTTCTGAAGATGTCTGGAATCACACAGAGTCGTGTTGACACAAAGAGGTACTGGAATAGATGAGGCATCTTTCAAGCTGTTTACCACCTCAGCAGGACCTTGTCCCAGTTCCCAGCACGTGCATTCTGTCACAGCGCTGTCAACTCGCCTGTCGTCCCTTTTTTTAGCCTTGCTTTTGTCCTTTTGCTGCATTTAGACTTCCTACTTTATCTTCGTCAGAGGCACCTCGATCAATTACCTTTTTACCAAGTGTCTTAGTACGCTCCAGGAAAACGGGTTATGATTAATTTTCTTCCTATCTATATTAGTACTCCATATCTTTCTTTAATCCTTCCTTTGTACAGACAACTCAACGCTCCATCTCTTCCCTTAGTTCTTCCTTTGTCCAGGTAGTTCGGTATTCTATACCTTTCTTTAATCCTTCCTTTGTTCAGATAATTCAGTATACAATATCCCTTCCCTTAGACTTTCTTTTGTATAGATAACCTAGTACACTACACCACTTCCCTTATTCCTTCTTTTGTACAGACAACTCAGAACTCCATACCTTCCCTTAGTTCTTCCTTTGTCCAGGTAGTTCAGTATTCAACATCCCTTTCTTTAGTATGTATTTTGTCCATGTAATCCAACACTCCCTCTCTTCTTATAGCCTTTCCTTTGTTCAGGTAGTTTAATACCTCATCTCTTCCCTTAGTTCTTTGTACAGATAATTCGGTATTCCATTCCCTTTGTCCAGGTAGTTTAATACTCAAAACCTTCCCCTAGTCCATCCTTTGTTCAGGTAGTTCAGTATTCCATATCTTCACTTAGTCCTTTGTACCTATAACTCACTATTCCATACCTTACCCTAGTCCTTCCTTTGTCCAGGTAGTTTAATACTTAATCTATTCCCTTAGTCCTTTGTCCAGATAATTCGGAATTCCATCTCTTCCCTTAGTCCTTCCTTTGTCCAGGTAGTTCGGTATTCCACTCTTCCCTTAGTCCTTCCTTTGTTCAGGTAGTTCAGTATTTCATACCTTCCCCTAGTCCTTCCTTTGTACAGATAATTCGGTATTCCATCTCTTCCCTTAGTTCTTCCTTTGTCCAGATAATTCGGTATTCCATCTCATCCCTTAGTCCTTCCTTTGTTCAGGTAGTTTAATATCTCATCTCTTCCCTTAGTCCTTTGTACAGATAATTCGGTATTCCATCTCATCCCATAGTTCTTACTTTGTCCAGATAATTCGGTATTCCATCTCTTCCCTTAGTTCTTCCTTTGTCCAGATAATTCAGTATTCCATCTCATCCCTTAGTTCTTCCTTTGTCCAGATAATTCGGTATTCCATCTCTTCCCTTAGTTCTTCCTTTGTCCAGATAATTCAGTATTCCATCTCATCCCTTAGTTCTTCCTTTGTCCAGATAATTCGGTATTCCATCTCATCCCTTAGTCCTTCCTTTGTTCAGGTAGTTTAATATCTCATCTCTTCTCTTAGTCCTTTGTACAGATAATTCAGTACTACATATCTCTCTCTCTTAATATTATTCCAAATTACACTTATTATATCACAATAATATATAAAATTGTATTTATCCTATATAACTAATCTTTATACACTGCGTGACATTGAAAATGGAACACCAAGAAATAGTGGCCAGATAATTATGCAAATTTCAGGGTAGACGCGCCTAACCGAGTTATGCAAATGATGTAAAATGCGCAGCTCTCGTGCGCACATGGAGTAAGATATAAGGGAAGGAACTTGCAGAAAGGACAGTATCATCCCATAGTTCTTACTTTGTCCAGATAATTCGGTATTCCATCTCATCCCTTAGTTCTTCCTTTGTCCAGATAATTCGGTATTCCATCTCTTCCCTTAGTTCTTCCTTTGTCCAGATAATTCAGTATTCCATCTCATCCCTTAGTTCTTCCTTTGTCCAGATAATTCAGTATTCCATCTCATCCCTTAGTTCTTCCTTTGTCCAGATAATTCGGTATTCCATCTCATCCCTTAGTTCTTCCTTTGTCCAGATAATTCGGTATTCCATCTCATCCCTTAGTTCTTCCTTTGTCCAGATAATTCGGTATTCCATCTCATCCCTTAGTCCTTCCTTTGTTCAGGTAGTTTAATACCTCATCTCTTCCCTTAGTCCTTTGTCCAAATAATTCAGTACTACATATCTCTCTCTCTTAATATTATTCCAAATTACACTTATTCTATCACAATAATATATAAAATTGTATTTATCCTATATAACTTATCTTTATACACTGCGTGACATTGAAAATGGAACACCAAGAAATAGTGGCCAGATAATTATGCAAATTTCAGGGTAGACGCGCCTAACCGAGTTATGCAAATGATGTAAAATGCGCAGCTCTCGTGCGCACATGGAGTAAGATATAAGGGAAGGAACTTGCAGAAAGGACAGTATTCGTGTCGTTATTTCTTCAAGGAAAATCATTGTAGAAATTTTGTTCTTGTGTCAAAAAACACGTGTAATAACAGAGAATGCCAGGTCATCGTAAACGGAGGCAGTTCAAGCAGACAGACGCTTTTACGAGGGGCATGGTGATCGGACTGAAAAGGGCAAGTTGGTCCATACGTCAAATCGCAGCTGATACACACCTTGGTGCGTCCACGGTGCACCGACTGTGGAGAAGATGGTTGGAACAAGGAAAAGTGGCAATTTATAGGAATGTCGGTGCAACCAGAGTGACGTCAGCGCGTGTGGATCGGCGTATCCTTCGACAAGCAGTGGCGGCCCCACAAGCCACTTGTACCGCCATCCTGCAACATGTGCAAGACACCCTACATCATTCCATCTCGACCAGAACCATTTCCCGTCGATTGGTTGCTAATGGCTTGCACTCATGCCGTCCGCTAAGAAGACTGCCATTGACCCCACCGAATAGGCGCCAACGTTTGGAATGGTGCCGGGCTAGATCGACGTGGATGACGGAATGGCACAGGGTCGTGTTCTCAGATGAGTCGCGTTTCTGCTTGTCCAGTGATAGTCATCGTGTACGCGTGTGGCGTCGACGTGGAGAAAGGTCCAATCCGGCAGCAATTGTGGAACGCCCCACCGTGCGACAACGTGAATCATGGTTTGGGGCGCAATCGCGTATGATTCCAGGTCACCTTTACTTCGTATTCAAGGCACTATGACGGCCCAACGATACGTTGATGATGTGCTGCGACCGGTGACACTCCCCTACCTTCAGGGGGTACCCAATGCCCTTTATCAGCAGGATAACGCCCGACCGCACACTGCTCGCATTAGCCAACAAGCTCTGCAAGATGTACAGATGCTTCCCTGGCCACCGTACTCTCCTGATCTCTCACCAATCGAGCACGTCTGGGACATCATTGGACGCCGTTTGCATGCCTTGCCACAGCCGCGTTCAGAAGACGAACTGTGGCAAATGGTTGAGAGGGAATGGAGAGCCATCCCTCAGGACGCCATCCGTACTCTGATTGACTCTCTACCTAGACGTGTTGCTGCGTGCATCGCCGTCCGCGGTGGTCCTACTTGCTACTAAGCCGACGCCGTTTTCGCTCTGTATTATGACTATCATTTTGAAATAAAGATCACTTATTGTTCGTCCCTGTCTCTCTCTGTCTGCCGAGTTTCATCACTTTCTGGCCACTATTTCTTGGTGTTCCATTTTCAATGTCACGCAGTGTACATTCAATTAAACATAGTCTTTATACTCGTGATATATCAAAATTCTAATCAATACATTGTTCAACAATTTTAGCTCTCTTCACAGTAACACTGTACATTGAAAACTTCCCTTTAAGATAAAAAGACAACATGTTAACCTTGGTTTATTCATGAGATGATATTTCATTAGAGGTCGAGTTATAGTGAATCAAATATTCATTTCTCTTACAAAGGTGGTTGCTCAGGTGATTGGCATTCAAAGGGTCGTCCATAAGAGATATCACATTCCCTATATACACTCATGGATCAAACTTAAGGAAGTTGTACCTTTTAGCATGTATATCAGGATTCATACAATAACTCTGAAAGATATTACAGTGACCTTTATTGAAGACACACGAGATAACCAAGTTGTGAAAAAAATTGCTTCTGTCTCATTAAAAAAGAAGAGTTTTATCCATGAGTGATATATTACTCTAATATTGCCCAGAGAAGACAAACTTCTACCTCTTTCACTCATTCTATCTTAGCAAATATGCAATTATGTACGTTCCACACCCACGTTCAAATTATAGCTCTGGTTACCATAGCAACGTCATTGTTATTACGTTCATATATCATCTCGTGGTCTACATCTCTCTAAAATTAACTCCAGATAGCTACGGTCGGTGGAAGGATGGTCTAAACCGTTGGTTTTCGACCGCTACGACCCGGGTTCGATTCCCGCATTGGGCACTTTTTTCTGATAAAAAAAAGCTCCAATGGCCCCCGATTCTTGCAAAAGTTCAACTCCACCAGCGAGTGCAAGTAACTAAACGGGGCTCTGGCACATTTGTAAGTGCAAAAGTCGAACTGCTTTTCACATGTGTAGACATGTGGTGCACTTACAGTAAAAAGCAGTCGCTAACTACCCACCATGATTATCATGGCCTGTACCACGTGTACTAGGGATTAGCAAACGAGAACGGTGAATTCTGTTTTTAGAATATCTTCATAACCGTGTTTGGTTTGCTATTATATTAAGTTTTGGAAATATCCAAAGTTTAAATGTTAAATTTTCTTCAAAATGTGTAAAATATATACGGATTCTCTTTTCTAAATATTTGTTGTTTCTTATCCCCAACATCTGATATCATGGAATGGGGTTTAAGGGTGCAGCTTCGTTGATCATGGCTCATGATCCAGGCACACCTTGGTGAAAGTCTGACTTTGCCTGCAATTTGAGGCCGTTCCTAACATGGAAGCCTTTGCTACCGACTCTAACATGAGTACAGACGCAGCTCCTCCGTATCCCTGGAGTGAGACCCTTGCTGAGGTCCATCAACCGGGTCAGTTGAAGTCAGGATTTTTAAAGAGGTCTACGCCTCTTCTAACTATGCTGCTGTTGGTCCTGCTTATTTGTCAGAGTTATTCTGCTTGTTTCGCAGCTGGCCTTCATAACTGAAGGTCGTTCCCCTATCCGCCACCTGGGGACTCGCCCTGTAGCAGTCAGCTCTGCCAAGGGTATAAATATTTGATACATTTCTAAGATATATTTACTAATAGACACACTGATAACGATGTCTACAAACTACAATGAGAATGTCAAGATTTCTACTGTGAATTCTACTGCACTTCAACTAGT
The DNA here is from genome assembly GCA_030710605.1 of Cordylochernes scorpioides. Lineage (NCBI taxonomy): Eukaryota > Metazoa > Arthropoda > Arachnida > Pseudoscorpiones > Chernetidae > Cordylochernes > Cordylochernes scorpioides. Next base: position 73,130,660 of record CP092875.1, read on the forward strand.
CTATCCTCTACTGCCTAACTGAGGCCGTAAGGAAATACCAACAGTCCAATACATACTCAGAACCTACCAGAACAAAAAGAACCTACTCAGAAATTTAACCCAGTATACTTTATAGATTTAATTAAATTATAAGTCAGTGGCTCTCTGGCAAAGGCTGGAGCTCTTGGCCTACCTGAAGCCAGAGAATCTACCACCCAACCAGACGTAAGAGACCTCCTCCGTACCATCAAAACCCAATGCCTGCAGGAATGGAAATCTAATGCTTCACATGACTGGTTCAGAGCAGGAGGGACAAGCACCGGTTCTGTCCTCCCAAGAGAACAACAGTCTTTGATTTCCAGACTTAAGTCTGGTCATCTACGGACAATGACTTTCCAGAATGGTTGCCGGGTTTTCCCACTATGTACTAAGTGCAATTCTCAACCTGCAACCCTAAAACATATTATTGACTGTATTGACTCATCCATTGATGAGCTCTACTCTTCCCCGAGAGACACCATCAACAAGCTTTACAAGCTCGATACCTTAATATGATTGAGTGGAGATAAGAAAGAAGAAGGATAAGTCAGTGGATAGATATTTTTAATTTTTACTCAAAAAATCAATCTTCTATGTAGTAAAAAGGATAAAGGCGCAGCGACGAATGGCTATAGAATTTTCAGCAAAGTTTCTACAATGGGTCTATTTGTATAATAGCTGCAGGGTTTTCATACAGAGGCAAATTCGGAATTAGAAAAATTGACAGATCTGCAGAACCTAACTCTTCTAATCACCAAACCAATATTTTGCTTCACGCGAGACATCTCTTGTGTTTTTTAACCGAAATGAGATGAAAAAGTAACTTTAAAAAGAGTCTTTGAATTTTTAATTTTGAAAGAATTTACAAGGATAAACCTCGCGGAAAATGGAATTGCCCCAGCAATTCGTACGAGACTTCGTTACTCTATACTCTTGCAGACAGATAAAACGCTAGTCTTGTGTTTTAACCTATTCTTCAGCATTCTAAATGAATATCTTCTGTCTTACAGGTCATTTTCTATTTTCATTAATGTGTGTAGGGGGTCGGTGGAAGGCTGGTTAAACCGTTTGGTTTTCGACCACTACGACCCGGGTTCGATTCCCGTATTGGACAGTTTTATTGTTTAAAAAAATATATTAAAAAATGCTCCAATGGCCCCCGATTCTTGCAAAAGTCCAACCCCACCAGCGAGTGCAAGTAACCAAACGGGGCTCTGGCACATTTGTAAGTGCAAAGTCGAACTGCTTTCACATGTGTAGACATGTGGTGCGCTTACAGTAAAAAAAAGCAGTCGCAAATACCCACCATGATTATCATGGCCTGTACCACGTGTACTAGGGATAAGCAAAAAAAAAATTAATGTGTGTATCCCGTCATAGAGTGTTCCTATTTAAATATAATTATTTCTGAAGGACAGGCAGAATTTTGTTATCGCGAAGGTTAGAGAATATTAGGAGGCTTCAAATATCCCAAATGTTGCAGTGGATTACCTGATCATGTAGAAATCAGATTATAATTGAGAGATGTTTATTGAGAATGTACGAATATAAACTCGTTTTCTCTTGTGTTCAAGAAACCTGGCCATCTGGTCGAATCGTTTGACATCAATGTTAAAGTGATGCATACAATTTTTGATTGCTGTTCCTTGGAGAAACAAAGAGGGGAACTCTTGGGTGATTTATCCTTGTCTCAATCCGATAGTCAACAAATTTATAACTGGATGAATGTAATGACGTTTGATCAAGGTCTTCTTTTTGGTTTATATAAATTCTACAAGGCCGCAGTCACCGTTCGGAGGAGATTAATAGAATCGCCGAATGTCGTGGTCCATTTGGACGAGGAAAGTGAAGACTAGAACGTGGCTGATTCCACACTAGCCTGTTCAGTGATTCGCTAACCATGACGTATGCATGAAGGAACGTGTGGCCACTGGACATGGGTCGGACCTGGAGGCTGTTGTTGGGTGTTGCGCTGCCTGGTGTATAGGAGCTCCATCTATGATTCCTTTCTTCCTGTGGTGAATTTGTATAAGACCGGTGGTCTTAATAAAGCTTTGTGTGTGTGTGTTAAAGTGATTGGTGTTACCGAGAGGTTACATGGAAGTTGCATATACAGAACATGATGCAACATGGAACTTGAGGAATAAGTATAGCAGGAATTCTGTCAGAAGATTGTTCTGGCAAATGTCCAGACCTTCTGTCACTAATTGTGTGCGACTGCCTTCATAAATAGTCGCACATGGGGTGACACTTCCTGTGTTACATAACAACGTCGTAATCTTCTTCACATCTTTGCATATTGGTTATCTTTTATATGTTATTGTTGTTGATATTTCCATTTTACACAATATGGAAATATCAGATCAACTTGATGAGTCGATGTCTAAGAAGCTTGACAATTTCTCCCCTTGAATGTCTCAAATATCTTAGGAGATGTTGGGGACTTGTTTTAACGTTTTATCGCACTTGGTTCCTGTTTTAAATGTCTTGGTGGCGTCTTTAACAAACTTCTTGTGTCACATAACAACGTCGAAGTCTTCACATCTTTGCATATTGGTTATGTTTTCTATGAATGTTGTTGTTAGTTTCATTTTACACAATATGGAAATATCAGATTAATTCGATAAGTTGATGTTTAAAAAGCTTGACAATTTCTCTCCTTGAAGGTCTCAAATATCTTATTTTGAGCTCTGACTACAATCAAGGGGATATTGGGGACTTGTGCTATCGTTTTTCGCACTTTGTGCCTGCTTTAAATGCCTTGGTGCTGTCTTTAACACACTTCCTGTGTTAAACAACAACGTCGAAGTCTTCACATCTTTGCATATTGGTTATCTTTTATATGTAATTGTTGTTGATATATCCATTTTACACAATATGGAAATATTAGATTAATTCGATAAGTTGATGTTTAAAAAGCTTGACAATTTCTCTCATTGAAGGTCTCAAAGAACTTATTTAGAGGCTTGACTAGAATCAAGGGATATTGGGGACTTGTGTTATCGTTTTTTGCACTCGATGGCTGCTTTAAATGTCTTGGTGTTGTCTTTAACACACTTACTGTGTTACATAACAATATTGTAATCTTCATATATTTGCATATTGGCTATCTTTTATATGAATGTTGTTGTTGTTATTTACTTTTTATACACAATATGATTCTGGAGATATATCAGATCAACTTGATAAGTTGATCTCTAATAAGCTTCACAATTTCTCTTTGAGAAAAAGGGAATTTCCTGATCGTGCAACTAAAGGTTGCTGATGGTTCCACGCTGACGAGGGCCAACAGCCCGAAACGCGTACGTGGTTAGCTTTTCTTGATTAATCAAGAATGGGTATTTGGCCAATTCTGGGATAATTCCCATAGATGGGGCAAGCCATCAGCAACTTTAAGTTGCACGATAAGAAGATGTCTTTTTTCCTTTCCTAATTTATGAACCTTAGCTCAGTACAAAATCACCTTTGTGTACTATTTTATCACACAATATAATAATTCTCGCCGATAAGACATGAGTTATAATCAGATACTGTTTTATCGGTGATTTATTATATTGTGATTCTCATGTAGAAGAGGTATCATGGCCGAAAGCTGGAGATTTGAAATAAATTTTTCTAAAAAATATTTATCCCTGGAGAAGCCTGATGTTTTCACCTTTATATTGTAACATGGTGTGAATTTATTGGAGAGGCAATTTTATTAACACTTGGCTATCTCGAGTGTCTTCAATAAAGGTCACTGTGTATCAAATATCTTTCAGAGTTATTGTCTGAATCCCGATATATATGCTAAAAGGTACAACTTCCTTAAGTTTTGTCCATGAGTGTGTCTTTCAGAGTTATTGTCTGAATCCCGATATACATGTTAAAAGGTACAACTTCCTTAACTTTTGTCCATGAGTGTATCTTTCAGAGTTATTATCTGAATCCCGATATACATAGTAAAAGGAACAACTCAATTAAGTTTTGTCCATGAGAGTATACACTCTTGGTTATCTCGTGTGTCTTCAATAAAGTCACTGTAATATCTTTCAGAGTTATTGTCTGAATCCCAATATACATACTAAAAGGTACAACTTCCTTAAGTTTTGTCCATGAGTGTATACACACTTGGTTATCTCGTGTGTCTTCAATAAAGGTCACTGTAATATCTTTCAGAGTTATTGTCTGAATCCCGATATACATTCCTTTTGAAAGAGACAGAGGCAACTTTGTTCACATTTAGTTATCTTGTGTGTCTTCAATAAAGGTTACTGTAATATCTTTCAGTGTTATTGACTGAATCCCGATATACATTCCTTTTGAAAGAGACAGAGGCAACTTTGTTCACATTTAGTTATCTTGTGTGTCTTCAATAAAGGTCACTGTAATATCTTTCAGAGTTATTGACTGAATCCCGATATACATTCCTTTTGAAAGAGACAGAGGCAACTTTGTTCACATTTAGTTATCTTGTGTGTCTTCAATAAAGGTTACTGTAATATCTTTCAGTGTTATTGACTGAATCCCGATATACATTCCTTTTGAAAGAGACAGAGGCAACTTTGTTCACATTTAGTTATCTTGTGTGTCTTCAATAAAGGTTACTGTAATATCTTTCAGTGTTATTGTCTGAATCCCGATATACATGCTAAAAGTTACAACTTCCTTATGTTTTGTCCATGAGTGTATTTTTAAATAGAGAGTCTGTATTGATTACAGCACACGTTAGGGATAAAAAAAGCAATTTCAAGATAACTCTATTTATTTTAAATCGATAAATTCGAATAGAAATTGCATGGAGCCTACGTTAGAAAATATCTGATTAAAAAACATCTCACATTCCAGCAACAAATAAAAAAGTTTTTGGGTAGTTGCCAGCGGAGTTTGAACCAATTTGTGGGGAGGCCAAACACGACATAATTTTGATGTATGATTGTTTACGTCCATAACATCTGGTATAATGACGCCATTCTTTCTCCTTCTTACATTGTGAGATTATAACGTTAAATGTTTCCTTTTATATACGCTGTCCAGATGATATGGAGCATTATAGAACATAGAACTACTTGGAGAGTGATTCCCTTTATATACAGGGTGATCCAAAAGTCCCGCACAACTTTAAAAATTAATAACTCCGCGAATATTTGAGCTAGAGCAATGCGGTAAACACCATTGTGTTCGGGATGCAATGGGATTTTTTATGGCAAATAATGAAAATTTCGAAATTGATTTTAGTTACAACTTTATTCGCTAGATGGCGCTCTACCAGAATCAGCGATTAAGCGGCCAAAATGTTTTGATAAATTGAAAAATATAACTGAACGACAAGTATTTTTCCTTTTTGAATACCAGGAAAGAACCCTAATAATATCAAATGATAAAAATAATAAAACACCACTTCGCCAAAAGTTATAAGAAATGGTTAACGATTTTTAAATACAATCTATGATATGTAAAATAGGTATATGCAAATTAAAACATGTAGCAAAAAATATCTATATTTTAGATGGAGTTTTGTGAAATAGATTGAAAGTTTGAAAATGACTAGTGATATCAATACACGATTTTTGAAATGTTAATATAGTACCAAAAATTATGATGGCACTACTAATAGGATTTCGTGCTATAAGGAATGTATATTTTCTTGACTAATTGGCGACACTTGACTATTTAACTGGATATTTGTCAGGATCCAAATAATGAAATATAGAGGGGAGTGACAAAATATATTTGTCGTACTTTATTCCAAATATCCTATGGGTTTGTCAAATGTTATCATTGTTTATTATACTGTACATAATTTTGAAAATGTATTCCTTAAAAAAAAAAAAAAACATTTTTAAATCGACCTTTTGCGTTTGAAAAAAGTGGTAGTAAAATCATTTTGTATTATTTTTTGCGCAAAATTTCTAAAGTTGAGGGGGGGGGATACAGAGAATATTCCTTATGCTATTTCTTCTAATGAGCGAAAAGCGATAAACTAAACATAAGGGGTAAAATTGTGTATACCAGTGTTATTCGAGAAGTTATAACACTTTAGCCTGCATGACATAATATAAGATGTGGGCAAATGACAAACAAAAAAATTACCGTTTACAGGAAAAAAAAAAGAGTCAAGATGTGAGGACAGCATTTATTATTCCCATAACCCAAAACAAAGAGCTGCAAAATATAACACATGAGGTAACTGCCTTCTCTCTTGTATTAGGTCACAATCCTTTCTCAATGTGGCGCCCTTCATTCTCAAACACCGCCTGCAGACGATAGATGACAGAATGGTCACAATTAAATAGTTGAAATTTATAAAACGTGCAATCTGATAGAAGCCTTCAACATGGCCAATGTGGTAGGCCGGCATCGATAAAAACGCGACTTAATATACCCCCATAACCGAAATTGTAAGGCGTCAAGTCTGGGAATATTGGACGCCACTGGTATATAAAGTGGCGACTTATCAACGAATTTCACCGAACGTATCCTTCAGCAATTGTTTGGCACCGCGGGAGATATGAGGAGGTCCTCCATTTTGCATGAATGTTATTTCGCTTAGGGCTTCTCTGTCCTGCAATATGGGAATAACCTTTTCTCTCAAAAGTTGAACATAACGTTCACCAGTTACAAAAACGGTTTTAAAAGTTCTTCCATTTATTTTTTCAAAGAAAAATGGCCCAATAATAAAAGAAGAAGTGAACCCACACAAAACTGTAACTCAGGGCTGATGAAGTGGTATTTCTGTAAAAATCCCAGGGTTTTCTGTTGCCAAAATGAGGCAATTTTGAATGTTAAATTCTCCCTTTAGATAAAAGTGAGCATCATCTGTTCTTAGAACATTTGACAGCCAGTTTTCATCAATATCAATTTGCCGGAAAACCCATGCAGCGAATTCTTGACGCTTCTCAAAATCGCTGACTTTCAACTCGTGAAAACTTTGAATTTTGTTAGGATATTTTCATAGAAAAATTCTAAATGTGTGTTCTCTCCAAACTGTTGCATAGGAAATCCCCGTTTGTCGAGAAACTTGTCTAGCACTTACTTCTCCATACGTGGATAACGTTTCAATAGCTTCAGCATTATACAAAACCGTAACAGCCACTGACTTGCATGTCAATGGTCTTCCACTCCGAGGTTTTGCTTCCAGAGATCCAGTTTCCTCAAAACTTTTAATCAATCGATTTAGAGAGTAGCAACTCATTGGACCTTTACCGCTTCGAAAATCTTTAAAGGAACGAAACGCTCGTAAAGCTTCAGTGGCAGATTCTGAATCACAATTAAAAATTTCACCAAGAGTGCTTTATCCTGCAGTGACGGCATTCCAGGGGGAAGGGGAGAAGTCCGACCGCCCTCCTTGCGGTCCCCCCTGGACCCTTGGAATATTTGACCAAATTCTGGTTCGTTTCCAAGATGAATAACGTTGCAACGGCACCCATTTTCAAATGAAGAGCAAAACTGATATCTCCAGTAATGCTACCGCGTCCGGGGTAACCGCCGCGTCAGGAGCTGCAGCTCGAGCTCATGATGAGAAATCTACTACCAGGACACAATTCAATCTACTACAACTCAATATAAATGTTACCCAGAGGAAAATAAAGAGCTGACTTGTCTTCTCTGTGACAACAATGTACATATTACTTGTCCTCAGGAGACAAAATTGAATCAGAATCTGGTATTCAATATCAAAGATTATACAACACTACGAAAGGACAGACCGAGAAAATTCGGAGGAGGCCTTGCCGTTTTGATTAAAACTCTAGAAATCAAATTTAAGGAAATCGCCTTAAATCAGAGTAAGCCTAGAGAAAGCACGACAGAAGCTCAGGAAATAGAAATCTATCTTACAGATAAAACAATTCCAATCATAAATGTTTATCACCACGATAATACTAGCATCAATACAGGCCTGATAGAGACATTAAGTGAAGCGTCTTCGGATATCGCAATCATACTTGGTGATTTTAACGCCGAAAGACCAACTTGGGGATCACCTGTCCAGGATAACAAAGGTCAGCAGGTTGAGGACATGCTAACCGACCTCGACCTTACACCGTTAAATAACGAAAAGAACACCTATTTATCCAAGTCCACAGGCACAGAATCCGCAATAGACATCTCAGCGATAAATTACAACATCGCACCCACAACACAATGGAAAATTCTGAAAAGTGCAATCAGTGACCACCGACCAATTTTAACAACCCTAAAATTCAAAATTGAGAATTTCCAACAGAATAAAAGAACACTGGAAAAAATTCACAGAAAAGCTTGAAGAACTGTTCAACGAAGAATTAAATCACAGAACGATTGACAAAAAATTGGAAAAATTCTCTTCGAACATATCCAAAGCTGCAAAAGTATCGATACCTAGAGGTAGACGTAAAGACCTGTGAATACTTTACTGGAAGGACCACAATATCGAGGCAATGATTACAGAGAGAGACAATATCAATGAACTTCTTAAAACAAATAAAACAGAAGAAATCATAAAGGAACTTATTGAAATTAGTCACAAATTAGAACAGGAAATTTGGATATTCAAACAAGAGAGAAAAATTGGCAGAATTCTGCGATAAAATTGATCCAAAAAAGGAAAGCCATCACTGGAATATAATTAGTGTTATAAAACAATAAAAACCAACACTAATCCTCCAATACTCTAACTGATATGAATAGCGAGAACGAACAAACAGATGGCTGAAATAATTGCTGAATATCTTTCAATCACTTCCAGACTCAGCTATACGAATGAAGGCAGGACTCTAAAAAATAATGTAAACAGGTTAGTTAAACAAGCAAGAAATTACCATCAACAAGATATTTACTCGAGAGACTTCCTACTGAATGAGCTAAACTCATCATTAGAAAAGTTAAATCCAAGATGTCACATGGAGATGCTCTAATCTTTGGTCATATGATTAAACACTTTGGAGACGAAGCTAAAAATCAACTCCGACGAATACTGAACATTTCATGGCAAACTGGTAAACTACCAAAGAATTGGAAGATATCAATTATAGTGACAATACTGAAACCAAACAAAGATGCCAAGGAATGCAAGAACTATCGGCCAATTGCTCTTACCAGCATACTTTGTAAAATAATAGAATGAATTATCCACTCTAGGCTCATAGTCTGGCTCACTAACAATAATAAAATAAACTTCTACCAAACTGCCCAAAGTTCCATACACTGTACAACTGATAAACTGTTCTACTTCTGTCAATCAATAATAGATTTCTAGGAAAAACCACCAAAGAAGACAACGGCCGTATTCCTGGATATGACCTCAGCTTTTGATCGAGTGTAGAAATTATTTGAAAGGCTGCACAACATCGGAGTAAGAGGAAAAACCTTAATCTGGATTGCAGACTTCTTAAGGGGAAGAAGGATAAAGGTTCGGGTCAATGGAACATTTTCCAAGGACCGAAGAACATGGGCTGGTGTACCTCAGGGATCTGTACTCAGTACTCTACTCTTCTCGCTATATATTTACTGTTGTTTATGTAAATATATGAATATTATTTGTATTATTTAAAGCCTCATTATGTAAAAATATATGTATATATAAATTGGACGTTTGTTGTTGGCCAAACTGGAAGAATAAGAGCTAAATAAAGATTCATGGTCAAGTTTGAGCTGTTGTACGTCTAATTACGACACAAAAAAGTGGCAATGAGGATGCGGGATCTACAGAGCCAGTAAAAATCTGAGGAAAACGGCGTCTACGCAAGTATAACTACTTCATCTTTGAAACCATCTGGATCAAGAAAAAAAAGGAGTAGAAAAGATCAGTATGACAAGTTCAAAGTTAATAGTACCTTTTAGATGCTATAGCCCAGTGGAGGATACCATCGATCTTTTTGTACAAAAAATTGAGGCTTCCTCTATGGCAAATGATCTGAAGGAGGAGAGTAAAGTGCCGATTTTTAGCTCGCTACTAGATTCTGAAACTTTGAAGCTGGGAAACGACATTTTCTTCCCGGCCTAATGAAAGATCAACCCTATGATACTATCATTCAAATAATTAAGCTGCCTTTGGATCCAAAGAAGAAAGTGATACCACAGCTATGCAGATTTTTAAAGAGAATTCAACAGGAAGGAGAAACAATTTTGGAATATCTTAGAGATTTGAAACATTTAGCAATAAATTGTAATTTCGGCGATATGCTGGGAACCATGATGCGAGACCGTTTTGTGGCTGGAATCAAGTTGGAAAGCCTGCAAAAGAAGCTACTACAAAAAACGACGATGTCACCCTGGATAAAGTTTTGCAGTGGCGATCTCGTTCGAATTGGCGGAGATAAATACAAGAGAATTACAAGATAAATTAGTGGCCAAGATATCCCCTGTGAATGGAAAAGATAAAAAGGGTGAGTGCAATAATAGCATGGTGCAGCATAGGCCTTTCAGGCAAAGGGGAGAAATAATGTGTTATAGATGTGGTGAAAGACATTCACACGTGGCCTCTGTTTGCCCTCATAGAACAAAGACTTGTTTTAAAATGTAAAAAACTGGGTCATTTAAGTAGGGTCTGCAAAGCTAGTAAAAGAATGTGGGGATGTGAATTTGTACAAGAGGACTCTATATATTCTGCACAGGGCGAAAATGATGCCACAATAAATTTAACAGTAGATGATTATTCTTTGTGCTTTACAATAGATACAGGAAGTCCAGTTACGTTAATACCTAAAGATATTTATAAGATTTATTGGCAAGGTAAAAAATTATTTCCAACAAATTTAAGATTAAAATCCTTTTGTGGTAAATCAATAGTGATTATAGGGCAAAGAAACGTTTTTGTAAAAGAAGCCAACCAATATTTACGATTAATAGTTGTAAATGAAAAATCCAGGTGATTTTGTTAGAAAGAGAATGGCTTAAACAGTTAAAACTTGATTATTCTAGATTGTTTAGCATTAAAAATTTAAAAAATGAATCTAATACAAATAGTTTGATTGATAGATATGCAGATTTGTTTAACAAAGATTTGGGCTGTCTAAAGGATGTTAAAATAAATTTCAATTTAAAAAAGGATGTGACTCCTGTGTTTTGTAAGGCCAGAAGTTTACCTTTCTCTCTAAAAAACAAAGTAGAAAATGAAATTGATCGTACAGTGAATTCTTGCATTTTGTAACCTATAGTTCATGCATATTGGGCCGCTCCAATAGTACCGGTATTAATAAAGGATGGTAGTGTAAGGATATGTGGTGACTTTAGATGTACAGCTAATAAAGCAATAGAATTAGATAGGTATCCCCTTCCATCGATCGATGAGATCTTTTCAAAATTATCTACAAGCACTGTACTTTCGACTCTAGACCTATCACAGGCTTACTTGCAAGTAATGTTAGCGGAAGAAGCCAAAGCTGTTGTTGATATAAACACAACAAAGAGGTTGTTTTCTTATAAAAGACTACCATATGACGCAGCGGTAGCACCAAATAAATTTCAGAGGATTATGGAAGGTCTATTTGCTGATTTGCCAGGTGTGGCCTGCTACATCGATGATATTTTGGTTGCAGGAAAATACTTTGAAGATCATGAACAAGAGTTGGATCTAGTGTTTAGAAGATTTCTAGAAAAAGGTTTAAAGTTAAACAGATATAAATGCAAATTCAAAAAGAAATCGGCGGAATATTTAGTGTTTAAAATGGATAAATATGGACGGCATCCCTTAGAAAATAAAATTAAAGCAGTGATAGAGGCGCTTGAACCTAAAGAATGTTTCGCAATTAAGATCTTTCATAGGACTCTTAATTTATTATTATAGATTCATAAAGAATATAGCAAACATTTTTGCGCTATTCTATCAACTTTTGAATAAAAATTGTAGATGGAATTGGACGAAAGAATATCGAATGTTATTTTTAAAATGTAAATAATTATTAATGGACTATGGACTAGGCGTAATTCTGAGTCATAGAAATGATAGAAAGGAAGAATGCCCTATAGCTTTTGCTTCTAGAACATTAACTGAAGCGGAAAAACGTTTCTCTCAACTAGAAAAGAAAGCGTTGAGCATAACATTTAGCGTTGAGAAATTCAGACAATACTTACTGGGGCGAAATTTGTATTGGTCACAGACAACCGACCCTTAATTCATATATTTTCACCTCATAAACCAATTCCCTTATGTACATCATCCAGAATTAAAAGATGGTCCTTAAATTAGCTGCATGTAATTATACTGTGGAATTTCGAAAAACTAGTGATAATTCCAATGTTGACGCATTGTCACGTCTTCCTTTAGAATCGAGTTTCAGGGAGTCTCTTGATGAAGACCAGGTACTTCTTCTCAGGAAGTTGAATGAGGTACCGTTCTTTTTTATGGAGGTGGCATATGAGACGCCCCAAGATAAAATACTGTCTATAGTATTAAGGAATGTTAGAGAAGGCAACCGCGCGCGAGCGCGCGCGTGTGGAAATTCCAAAGGGTACCGAGAGAAAAGCCACTAGCTCCTCATTATAAGATCAATAAGGAATTAAGTTTGGAGTTCGGTTGTCTTCAATGACGTGAAAGAGTGGCAATTCCCCAAAAATTAAGATATTTAATTTTAAATGACTTGCATGAAATGCACATGGAGATTGTTAAAATGAAGATGATTGCCAGAGGGTATTTTCTGGTGGCCAGGCATAGGCAGTAACAACGAGGAGTTAACTAGAGAATGTAGAGTATGCCAAGAATCGGCAAGCATGCCCCCGGCTACCATCTCGGAATGGACTTGGCCCGAAAACCCGTGGCATCGACTTCATCTTGATCTAGCGGGTTCGTTCATGGGAAGAATGTTTTTGGTTCTCGTGGATGCATGCTCAAAGTGGATAGAAACTTTTATCATCAAAGATATTACCAGCAAAACGATTATAAATCATCTTAGAGAAATTTTTGCCAGATTTGGATTGCCCTAATTTTTGGTTACAGATAACGGAAGACAGTTTGTCTCCGGTGAATTCGAGCAATTTACCAAAATGAATGGTATACGGCACACTAAGACCGATCCGTATAATGCTAGTACAAATGGTTTAGATGAGAAATATGTAAGAGAGTTTAAAAACCTTTTGAGAAAGAATATTGAGAAGGATGATTTAGAGACGAATCTACAAATATTCCTATTTGCTAATAGAGCATTCCCCCAAACTGTAATAAAGGAATTCCCCCGCGGAACTGCTAATGAAGAGAAGTTTAAGATCAAGATTCTCGAATTTAATACCAAGATGGGAAATCCGCGAGAGGTATTTCATGAGGCTGTAGGAAGGCAGGAGCAGTTTACTACAGGTTGCGAGGTTTATTTCCGCAACTATGCAACTGGACCTAAACGGGAAAAAGGTATCATTTTGAAATTATTGAGCTACCGTCACTACCTTATAAGTTGCGAGGGCGTCGTGTATAAGAGGCATATCAATCTATTGCGACCTGTGAGAAAGAAACAAGTGGAGACAAGAAATTTGATACTTCCTCGAACATCAGGAGAGAAGCCTGTAGGTGGAAGTCAGAAATAAAGTGAAGAGGAGGTTCCAGAGATTACATCAGGAAACAAGGAGGAGATTGCTTCTGTGCACGTACCCTCTTGCACTCCTATACCAGGGCCTGTTGCTGTGCACGTGCCCTCTTGCACTCCTATACCAGGGCCTGTTGCTGTGCACGTGCCCTCTTGCACTCCTAAACCGGAGCCTGCCGCTGTGCAAGTGCCCGTCCGCAGTCCTAGACCTCAGAGATCCAGGAAACCCCCAGACCGACTGGAGTATTATTAAGGGGGGAGATGTGTTGTGTATGTAAATAGATGAAGAATATTTGCATTCTTTAAAGTCTCATTATGTAAGAATATATGTGTATATAAATTGGACATTTTTGTTGGCCAAACGAAAAGAATAAGAGCTAAAAAAAGAGGCATGGTCAAGTTTGAATTGTTGTACGTCTAATTACGACACAACCTTAACAACATCCATCCTCACTGAAGACACAAAAGTTGCCTGTTATGCAGATTATATAGCCATATGGCACACAAGTAGCAGTATAGAAATATCAGAAAAATACCGAACATATCAATGAGAGGACTGGAGAAGTGGGCAATGAAACTCAAAATGACAATAAACCCAATAAACACAAACCTATAGGTCTCCTTCACTGACAGGAAAAAAAGCATGAATTTAACTCCAAAATAAGCATAAACAACCATATAATTGATAAAATTAGATCTCCAAATTACCTAGGTGTGATACATGATGAGGAATTGCGATTTACAGAACACATAATTAGCACCTCAAATAGAGCTACCAGAAACCTAAACATTCTGAGAAGGCTATGTGGAACAAATTGGGGAGCAAAACCCAAAATTCTCAGAACAACATATATCACCTTAATAAGGCCAATAATGGAATATGCAACACCTGTTTGGGCTCCCTCAAGTTCATCACTAAAAGGAAGACTAGACAGTGTTCAAGCAAAAGCGGCCAAATTAATCACTGGTTCTGTTTCAAATACCCACAATTAGAAAATTCAGAGAGAATGTGGTCTAGACCTACTTGAAAGCAGAAGACAATTAAAAACAATAAAATTCACCAATAGCTTAAAAACTAAAGAAACCGAACACATATCCCATAGAACCTATTTAAACTGGACACAAATAGAGAAAGGCTCAAAAGATCTTCAACACTTCAGTACGACAGCAATATTAGAAAGAACATAAATATGAAACATAATGAATTTCAAATTCTAAAATAACCAATATTTCCTACCCTATTGCCATCAAATGTAATCATCAATCTTAACCTGAATGAACCCTGCAATAAAAAAAAAGAGAACAAAAACATACTTTAAAAGAAACGACTTGACACAATTGGTTTATGCGATCAGATAAATTATTTAACAACATATACAGATGGATCATCAGACCTTACCATAAGTAATGGAGGGGCTGGAATTAACATAATACTGCAAGATGGAACATATATCAAAATCAAAGAAGGAGCAAGAAAAATTTCGTCAAACTTCACTTGTGAACTGACAGCTATCTGGAAAGCTCTTGATGTATGCCTTAACCAACCATCCCTGCATCAAGCAGAAGGAATTATAATATACAGCGACTCCAGATCCGCTCTGAGGAGCAATTCAGAAGGGCAATACTATAATCACACAGAAAATACATTCGTTACTTACTCAACTGATATCATTGGAGAATAATTGCATTTTACAATGGATTCCTGCCAGTGTTTGGATCGGGGGTAATGAAATGGCAGTTGAATTTGCAAAGGAAGCCAGAAAGTTGAGCCAAAGGAAAGAACAAATGTCATTATTTAACGATAATGCTTTTGCAAAATACAAGATAATTAAACAAAAAATAAGAAAACACCAAAATGTGAAATAAACTCCGAGAGAAAAATGACAAAACTATAACAAGATTTAGAACAAAACATTATAAAGGAATGACAATACATCCAGATGGCACAAGAACCTATAGAACATGCAACAACTGTCCTGGTGTGGAACTAACACCTACCCACATATTCTCATTCCCGCAGCCTTGCAAAAATTGACATAGACCCAGAGCAGCAGCTTTACACACCCAAGATAGTGGACAATGCTGCTGCTGCTGTGATAGAGATGCTTGGAGACATCTGAGACTCTTTATTGGGCACGACAAAAACAACAACGGCATTCCAGAGTAAAATAAATCATCAGAGATAGATAAATATTTTTCAAATGAATTAAAATAAATAAACCTATCCCCCGATTTACACGGTACTTGGTTTACACGTTTTCGCTTTTACACGGTTTTCCAAATAAGTTTTTTTTGTTTATGTCGCACTATACTAAATGCTACTGTGATTGAACACATGCGCTGTGTACACATCTCACGAGGAATCCCGAGCTTATGTGCTGACTACATATTTTAACCTGTCAATGCATTTTATTTTTATTTCTGTGTACACCTATCCCCCGATTTACACGTTTTTCTTAGGAACATATCTACAGTGTAAATCGGTGGATAGGTGTATAATCGATACTGAGAGATTTGGATTAAAAAAAAAATAGAAAATTATTATTTTCGAAATTTAAATAGCTGAGAGGATTCCAGCAAACCGCATCTAAAATATCAGTTTTTTTTTGCTACATGTTTTAATTTGCATATACCTATTTTACATATCTCAGATTGTATATAAAAATCGTTAACCATTTCTTCTAACTTTTGGCGAAATGGTGTTTTATTAATTTATCATTTGATATTATTAGGTTTCTTTCCTGGTTTTCAAAAAGGAAAAATACGTGTCGTTCAGTTATATTTTTCAATTTATCAAACATTTTGGCCGCTTAATCGCTGATTCTGGTAGAGCGCCATCTAGCGAATAAAGATGTAACTAAAATCAATTTCGAAATTTTCATTATTTGCCATAAAAAATCCCATTGCATCCAGAACACAATGGTATTTACCGCACTGCTCTAGCGTAAATATTCGCGGAGTTATTGATTTTTAAAGTTGTGCGGGACTTTTGGATCACCCTGTATATATATATATTGTGTTTTATCATATATATACGTGGTGTTTTATTATATATATATGTGGTGTTTTATTATATATATGAAACGAATCTAAGGTTTCGCACACGCCAATATGCAGGGACTTATTGTTAGCGTGAATGAAGAAAGAAACGTTACAATTTTCTGACTCAATTTATTTCAATCACGCGTCTCTTTTATATAGTTACAAATATTTACATAAATCCTAACAGTGTAAAATTTACATCTACAAATAATTTATAAGCAGAATGTGACATATATATATTAAGAAAAAGGAATCTCTTTATCGTGAAACTTAAAGTTGCCGATGACTGGCGCCATCTATCAGAATAAATATCAACTATTCGTTGATTTTTAATTATTCCATGAATGGCCAAATACCCATTCTTGATTAATCAAGAAAAGCTAACCGTGTACGCGTTTCGGGCGATTCTTGATTAATCAAGAATGGGTATTTGGCCAATTCTGGAATAATTGAAAATCGACGAATAGTTGATATTTATTCTGATAGATGGCGCTTGCCATCAGAAACTTTCAGTTTCACGATAAGGAGATGCCTTTTTCTTAATTCATCCACCTTATCCATTGCTTGATTTTTCAAGAAGCCATTGGGACCAAAAAATATTTTGGTCGCAGTGGTTACAGTCTACTCCACGCTGACGAGCGCCAACAGCGCGAAACGCGTTCGTGGATGACTTTTCTTGATTTATCAAGAAACTAGCGGACGTACCCGGCTTCGCCCGAGGTTTGACCCGAGTAAATGTTTGTCTAACGAACATTTGTTAAAACAATTCTCTATAAACTTATAAAAAGAAAAGATATATTTTGATAATTTGAAACTCGTAAATTTTAATCTCTCGATAAAGTGAACATTTTTTCCCGGTCCCTGTGTGCCGTGTCATCCTGAATTTTGTCTTTCATAATTTTCTACATTACAAAACCATCGTTTTATCTAGTGAACATATTTTCCCGGTGCCTTGAAAAATACTCGATAAGTTGAATAAAATCATGGTCGTGAATCTCTCGATAAAGTGATTATTTTTTCCCGGTCCCTGTGTGCCGTGTCATCCTGAATTTTGTCTTTCCTAATTTTCTACATTACAAAATCATCGTTTTATCTACATATTTTCCCGGTCCCTTGAAAAATACTCGATAAGTTGAATAAAATCATGGGACGAATAGTTGATATTTATTCTGATAGATGGCGCTTGCCATCAGAAACTTTCAGTTTCACGATAAGGAGATGCCTTTTTCTTAATTCATCCACCTTATCCATTGCTTGATTTTTCAAGAAGCCATTGGGACCAAAAAATATTTTGGTCGCAGTGGTTACAGTCTACTCCACGCTGACGAGCGCCAACAGCGCGAAACGCGTTCGTGGATGACTTTTCTTGATTTATCAAGAAATTGGGTTGGCCAAATATCACGGAGCAAGCTAAATAAACGTTTAGTTTATTCTTGCTCCACTAGATGGCGCTCTGCCATCTAAAAAGCACATGTGCTCGTGGTCAGGAGATGCCTTCTTTATTTTTAATATCAACACCTGACCCACTTATCTTTTATTTTTTTCTATTGTTTTTTCATATATATATATATTAAAACAACTTCTTAGTGTTCTTACTATAATGGAAAAATAATTGGAAGGCCTGGCTCATCAGTGGAGAACCCTTCCAGCGGTTTCTCCAGTTTAATCTACGATACCATTATAGTATTGTATTTGGACTGTTCTCCTTATGTATATATGTCCCGCATTATATCCGGGATTACTGAATATTTAAACAGAAAAGTTCAGGTCAATATTCAACTGGTGAAACTGCTGGGAAGGTTCATTACAACCAGGCCCTCTCAATATTTTCCCATCTCAGTAAAAGCAGCAGGTAGCTGCTTTATTTGAAATAAAAGAAGAAAATTCCCGCTAGGTAGTTTAATTTTTTTATATATAGATGACGTGATGATGTATATTATTGATGTATATTGGGTATTGTAGCGTTTATTCACAAAGTTGTATTTTACTTTATGACTCCTGGCTTTTTTCTTCGTATTTTATGGGAGACACCTGTTCGGTGAGTCGTGGTGAGTTGGACTTCTTTTGGCGAATTGTAGAAAACAATAAAATACGGAAAACCTCGACAAAAACACAACAATACTACGCTTTATCAACTTAACTGCGGTGATCTATAGTGACATTTTCGAGAAAGATCACCTGCTCTAAAGCCTGAGTTAATAAAATTTCTCTAAAAGCTCCTATGATTTTCTTAAATGAGTCCAACCTCACTAGCGAGTGGAAGTAGCTAAACCTGGCTCTGGTACCTCTCTTACATGCAGATTTCCAACTTCTTCTTCCTCTGTGTAGACATGTGGTAGTGTACTTACAGTATAAGCAGCCGTATACCTCTACAAACCATGATTATCATGGCTTGTGGCATGTAAACTTGGAAAATCTTCCAAGAATCAAAACCTGACATTAGATTTAAAATCAAGAGACTTTGTCTGAATGACATTCTAAATAGCTACCGACATACATGACTACAGAAAGTAGATAATAAGTCATTAAAAATACAGTTGACCATAAAGAAATCTCATGCGGTATCATGTAATAAGTAAGTGATAACTTTAAAAAGTGTTTATTTTTGAAATAGGAAAACACAAAGCTATTTATAGCTGTAATGAATTTGTAAATATTGTGCGGATTTATTGCAGACACATCTAGAGAATATATGAATTTAAGGTTTTGTTCTAATCAGTGTTCGTTGCTTTTTAAAAAGGGTATTGTTAATTTTTTTCTGATATGTGAATAACAATTTGTTGAACCATACAAATTAAATCAGCATTACATTGATGTAAATTCATCAAATATATATAATGCGCCTTTACCTTTAAAAATGGGGGTCGGTAGACCGTTAGTTTTCAACCGCTACGACCCGGGTTCGATTTCCGCATTGGGCACTTTTTTACTGATTAAAAAAAAATGTTGCAATACCCCCCACCCCCATTCTTGCAAAAGTCTAACCCCACCAACGAGTGGAAATTAACCAAACTAGGCTCTGGCAGATTTGTAAGTTCAAAATTCGAACTGATTTTCACATATGTAGACATGTGGTCCACTTAAAGTAAAAACAGTCGCCTACTTCTACCCACCATGATTACAATGGCCTGTACCACGTGTACTAGGGATAAGCAAAAAAAAACCCCTTTGAAAAATGCATTTGAACAATGCGATTTGGTTTATCACCCTACACTTTGACCGACATTTCACAACTCGTCCCTTAGGTTGTTTTGAAATTGAAGCCGCCTCTGTATTGATGATGGTCATAGCTTCAAACCATGGTATACAGATTGGTCTTTATCTTAATCTACCAAAGCTGGTGTTGTGGCTCATTCTTTTATCACTAACATTACGTTCTGTATTGTGAGTATGTGGAATGATAAAACAAAATTCAATCCTTTAATGCTATGCTGTGGTAGTTATAAATTATGTGAAAGACACAATCAAGGTAATGAAAATCCATCAATAATATAATAGCATTGATAAATATAGCTATACAGAAATTCTTCAAATACCTGTAAAAAACGACATATGGTAACTCCGCCTTTGCCGGTCCCAAACCCGGATGAAAAAGGAGGAGGGAGAGCAGTAACAAGTTCATTAAAAAACCTGGGCTCAGCTGGCACAGCTGATAGTACCCTGTAAGGTCTCCTAATCCAGGGATACAGGATGAGCAGCGTTTGTACTCCATGTTAGGAGCGGCTGTACATGGCGTCTGTTCCTCATGTCAGAGGCGGCCATTTCTTTTTGAGCTAAGTCGGCCTGCCACTGAGTAGTGCTTCCAGTCTTAATGAAAAAGGCAGATGCATTCTACTTCATCCAGCCATGATGGTTTTCAAAGCTTGATATCCTAATATCATTGAGTGGAGATAAGAAAGAAGAGAAAGTGTTCAGATAGTTGTACTAACCAGTGAAGGCTTTTCTAGAATGTAAAGAAGGGAGTGGTGCCAACCATCATGTTTACAGACGGCTCGATGGTGAGGTACCACCAGTGTACGTACATTCCTGTGGGGGTTTCATAGACTTCACCATTTCTCTCTGTGTTGAAGGGAAAGGTGTCCTTTTTTTAAGTCTGTTCCTCATGTCAGAGGTGACCATTTCTTTTGAAGCTAAGTCGGTCTGCCACTGAGTAGTGCTTCCAGTCTTAATGACAAAGGCAGATGCATTCTACTTCACCCAGTCATGATGGTTGTCAAACAAGCTTGATACCCTAATATGATTGAGTGGAGATAAGAAAGGAGAAAGAAGAGAAAGTGTTCAGATAGAAAAATTATCAATATATCATCCATTTATTTGGCTTAGCCACACTTTACCAGTTAAACAGATATGTAACACAATCGAAAACATTCATGAATTACTTGTACTTGTGGATCACATGAAATCAAAATTACCTTGGCTTGAAAAAGGCCATAGCAGAAAACGATGGTCTCTTAGCAGGTAGGTTTATAAATGTTTTCAATGCTGGTGTTGTGGTGTTGTGCGCATTGTTTTTACTTATTTTGACTGGAAATATGTTTTTATTTTAATAAATATATGTGAATCCTCCTGAGAGTACTCAATATGTCATCTTAGATACTGTCAAATACTTTGATTAATTTATGAATCAACCAGGCTCGATATTGAGATATTTGGGCCTAATACAGAGAAAACAAAACAACAAACAAATTAGAACTTAGAATTAAATATTTACAAATTTAAATGTATTATTCTACAGAGTTCATAAAATGTATATAGACAAAGTGGCTGATGTTAAGAGAGTTAAATCATTTAGATCAGGGAACAATCGATGTCTCACTTCTGTAAAGTTCAGACAGTCATAGATAAGGTGAAGAGCTGTTTGTTCAGGTTCTCCGCAGGAACAATTTAGTGTTAAATACTGTCAAATATTGAGATAATAGTGTCCATTGTAGTAGAGAAGAACACTGTGTCAACCAGGATCATACCCAGAAGTTAGGTGACAGTTTGGGCAGATGGATCGTGTATGTCGAGTCCGTATAAGTCCGGGTACAACTTGTTCTAGGTTTTGTCAACAGGTTTGTAAAACAAAGCTGTCGTCGATCTTCCATATGTAGCAAGTACATAGAGTAAACATTGACACTCATGGATTAAACTTAAGGAGTGTGATATGTTTGAGGTCACCGGTAATCTGTTTTTTTTTTTTTTTAAGGAGACAGAGATAATTTTGTTCACACTTGGTTATCTCGTATATCTTCAATAAAGGTCGCTGTAATATCTTACAGAGTTATTGTCTGAATCCCGATATACATGCTGTAAGGTACAACTTCCATAAGTTTTGTCCAGGAGTGTATACATACTTGGTTATCTTGTGTGTCTTCAATAAAGATCACTGTAATATCTTTCAGAGTTATTGTCTGAATCCCGATGTACACGCTAAAAGGTACAACTTCCTTTTTTCCAAAAGTGTATATTGAAAATATATACAATTTATAGCGCGTGAGTTTCTTTTTAACATAAACAAATTTCCCGACTGCTCTTACTTCAATGATAAATTTATGGGATAACCTTGCTCATCATTGGTGAACACTCCAAGTGGCTTCGTCCAATTTAATCAAGAATTACTAATATACTAATTACTAATATTTTATTGAGCTGTTTTTGTTTTCTATATTTGGGGGCAAAGGTATTTTAAACGAATTCTTGGCATGAGAGCTTTGAGGACGGCAGAAATACATACAAATGTAAATACATGCTTCGAAAGTATCTTTCCCGTAAACAATTATAAGAAAGGTATTTCAGAAACATTTAAACTCATGGACGTTTTAGCATGTATATCGGAACTCAGACAATAACTCGGAAAGATACACTCATGGACAAAACTTAAGGAAGTTGTACCTTTTAGCATGTATATCGGAATTCAGACAATAACTCGGAAAGATACACTCATGGACAAACTTAAGGAAGTTGTACCTTTTAGCATGTATATCAGGACTCAGACAATAACTCGGAAAGATACACTCATGGACAACACTTAAGGAGGTTGTACCTTTTAGCATGTATATCGGGACTCAGACAATAACTCGGAAAGATACACTCATGGACAAAACTTAAGGAAGTTGTACCTTTTAGCATGTATATCGGGACTCAGACAATAACTCGGAAAGATACACTCATGGACAAAACTTAAGGAAGTTGTACCTTTTAGCATGTATATCGGGATTCAGACAATAACTCTGAAAGATATTGATACAGAGTGACCTTTATTTTAGACACGAGATATCAAAGGGCGAACAAAACGCCTCGGTCTCCTTCAAAAAACAGATGACCGGCGACATCAAAATATGTGAAACTTCCTTAAATTCTGTCCACGAGTATACATTGAGTAGAGAATGGTTCAAGAGAAACACGCCCAATACGTCTAAGACAGTAACATTGAAGTTAGCGGTGGGTATGGCATAATCCAGGAAGGGATGACTCCGAGTTGACTTAAGTCCTGGGAAATCCTGTTATACTTATGGTAATCATAGCACTCTCTGTCAATCTGATGTAAAAAACGATGAAGATTAAACAATAATATTGATGAAGACTTCATAAGACCCTCGTTGATGTGATCAAAGCCCACTCTGGACTGACGAGGATTATTATCCCGAAGCCATGGCCTCCAGGTGGACATTTGGAAGTCTCCAAAGCTGCTGTTGTGACTTACTCACTGATTCCATTCTGCTATTTTTTCCAGAGATTGTCGATAGGTGGCGCATGCATTTTGTGTCTGTTTTGAAGGGAGAGGTGACTTTTAAAAATAAAATAACATTAATTATGATAAAAGTAAATCAAAGTAAAGCACTTATAAGGTATAGTACGAGCTGTCGTCCTAGAGACCCGTTCATAGAACAGGAATTCTACTATACAGACTCGTACAGTGCTGAGCACTGTATACGTACATCAAATGAAAAAGGTCTCTGGTCATGTTCTGGTTGGTTTGGAAAAATTGAAATAGCTCATAAAAACTTTTAGAAATTTGCCTAGAAATTAATGGGATACTTTTAGAAGCTTTTCTTTGCAAAAAGAGAGCTGAAAAATCACCATTAGCAACCTGCCCTTTGTAGTTATAGACGAAGATTTAATCAAAGCACTTCATCTTTTCTGCCAGGTTGTCTCTATTGCCTCTATGGTGAAGAAATCTGGCAAGTACTCGTAGATGGAATGTCGACCAGATGCCTTTGTTCTGATGAAGACCAAGATAAAAGTTTCCCAGTTATCAGCGAAGATTAACAATCGTACCACTAGAAATACCATACCTGCCTATATATAACATGGTATAAAGTGTTTCAAATGTTTCAAACATCGCTGGGAAATTTAGCCCGTTTACATCTCTCCTTCGCCCATTCAACAGAAGGATTCCTTCAGAAAGAGTGACACTCCTCTAGTTCCTCTTCCAGAATATATCGTTTCCTTCAGGAGTTACAAATGAAAATGAACCTTTGACAAACTACACGCCTTATCAGCTATAAACCCCGGAACCTGTTGCGACGACTAGCATACTGAACGACTTACTGTCTATTCTCTACCATCTACATGTGAAACTACCATTTCAACGTTACAGGCCCGGACGGAGAGTTTTGTTTGGGCCATGAACGCGCCTCCCAGTGGCGTATTGGCGCGGCAGATTTCTATGGGTACCATGGGACTTCTCGACATCCGTACCTAACGTCGATTGTCGTTTTTCAAAAGCGTTCAGGCGGCGTTTCGCGACGAACGGAAAGTCCACCATTGGCTAATCAAAAGTGGTATATGGCCTGCACAAACATCACCTGGCGATTGATTCTACCGAGACGTCCACAAAGTTCATATTTTCGAGGATTCTGCAGAGATCCTTGTGCTA
>CP092875.1:73156457-73293937 GCA_030710605.1 Cordylochernes scorpioides
TCTTCAGTGCTACGTATATAAGCAGAATCGTCCAATACAGTATTAGAGCGCTGAGAAGCGGTCTGGTGGATTAAATTGACGAAACCGCTGGGAGGGTTCACCACTGATGAGCCAAGCCCTCCTATTATATTTTTTTCATCGCAGTAAGGGCAGTAGAAGTTTGTATTATGTATAAAATAAACATTCGTGCTTTCAAATCATTTCATTTTATATGTATAGATGGCGCGTTATTGCTTTGTGTTAGTCTTCTTATTGATATTCTTATTATCACATCTTATTCATGGTGATGTCTTATCTCTTTAGATTGTGAATTATTGGCGCAGGTTTTCAATAGCTTAGCTCTTTATCTGATACACCACTTCATTCTTTTTGTGGTATTGTAATAGGTTCCTAAAGTTTTAGGAGGGTAACTCCGAATGTCTATGTAGCGATCACCTTATCCAATGTGACACCTCATATCGTTGGGATCTTGGTGCGATAGACTCTTGGATATTTAGGTGTTACATGGATGTTTATGTAGCTATCTCTCTGTTGCGATCCAATGTAACACCTAGTATTGTTGACGGTAAAGTTCCTAATTTAGTTTCAAAAACAGCAATACCCATTATAGACGCCTACTGTAAACTGAATTGATAATCTTGATGGTCTAGAAATGACATTATGCCATCTCTTTTCTCTATCACATCTTCATATTAGTGTAAAGGGTCGCCCAGTGCACGAGCATGCATCACTATCTCTCTTGATTTTTATAAAATAGTCTTGTATTCCCTGATTCTTATCACAAATACATGTATGGTGATCCTGGTCTTCAGGACATTGTAACAGCTTATACTGTAAGTATCCCACATATCTACAGATTGAGTTACGTACTTTACTGGTGTCATTGGTTACTTGTACTCACTTGTTGAACTTGTACTGGACATTGGTCATGTCATTGGTGTATTTACAGCAAGGAATTCGTCACAGTGGGGATTTGAGTTTGTAGGGATTTTGCCTGTCGGATTATGTCTCTTAGGCTTGACGTCACGTAGGACCTATAACCTGGCTGGAAGAAAGTGTTACGGAGATGTAAAACCCTGGCTATGGCAGCCATCATCACATGGATAACAGACGAGAGTGTATGGAGGGAGAACGACAATTTGACGACTTTATCGATCTCCAAAATCCGTGTCAGCAAGTTCTGCCCTACTTCCAGTCACTGATCAGTCATTCCATGACCCTGACTGGATACTGCGTGTTTGAATTAATTCTCACTTTATTGTCGCCATGGATTAGAATGCTGCACTATGTATTGGACCCTGTATTTACACGGTAGGATCAAAAAGTTCCCGAACTTTTACAAAATAAAATATAAAACAACTTTTGGAAAATGTAAAATCAATTTTACTGTAAAGAACAAAGCCTAAACTATAATTTAATTTTGCAACGCCAGTAAATGCGCATGCGTAGTTTTCATTTTAGGCATATTTTGTTGTAAGTATTTAGCTCGCGTCGATTTCTGCAATGTCATCATTTGAGCAAAAGGAAAATATTAAATTTTGGGTAAAATTAAAAAGGTATTTCACAGAGACATTAGCATTATTGAATGAATCTTATGAAGACGAAAAATTGTCACGAAAGCAAGTTTACTTCTGGTATAAACGTTTTAAAGATAGCCGTAAGAGCATCGCAGATGATTCAAGGTCAGGTCGGCCATTGACGTCAACAACGGATCGCAATATTGGACAGGTACGTGATTTAATTGTTGCTGATAGAAAAATTACTATTGATAATATATCATAAATACTTGGAATTTCGTATGGTAGTTGCCAAAAAATTATTGGTAAACATTTAAGCATGAAAAAACTTTGTGGTTATTTTGTCCCACGAAATTTAACAGATCAACAAAGAGAAACCAGATTATCAATTTGCAAAGATTTAATTGAAACTGCAAATAATGATTCTGATTTTTTAAAAACAATAATAACTTGTGATGAAACATGGTGCCTTCCTTTTGATCCACAAACCAAAAAACAATCACTCGAATGGCACACACCAAGTTCTCCTAGGAAGAAGAAAGTTCGTCTTGACAAGTCCAAAGGAAAAGTAATGTTTGTAGTGTTTTTTGATTATCAAGGACTTGTCTATTATGAATTTATTAAAGAGGGGGTTATTATAAATAAACAGGCATACAAAGAAATACTTGTGCGCCTTCGTGATGCGATAAGAAGAAAAAGAAACCAACTCTTTAAATTAAAACAGTGGAAATTGCTACATGACAATGCCCCTGCTCATAGAGCTATTATTGTTCAAGACTATTTAACCAAACACTCTGTATCTGTCTTGCCGCATTCTCCTTACTCTCCTGATATCGCCCCATGTGATTTCTTCTTCTTTCCAAAACTTAAAATGATGTTAAAAGGGAGGCGCTTTTCATCGTCATCAGAAGTAATTGAAAATGCGACGGTGGAGCTAAACAAGCTTAGAAAAATTGACTTTGAACTAGCATTTCAACAGCTTTTTTCACGCTGGAAAAAAATGTGAAGATAACCAAGGCTCCTATTTTGAAGATTTTGATGTTTAAATTACTATACTATGAATAAATAATTCATTTTAAAAAAAGCTCGGGAACTTTTTGATCCTACCTTATATATAGATGGAAATTTTGCCTTGACTACCCATATCTTAATTCTCAGCAAACTTCTTTGACCAGATTTTGTTGAGATATAGCCTGCATCATGCGGATGAGAGCCAATAGCCAGAAACGCGTACGTAGTTAGCTTTTTCTTTATTTATCAAGAAATGGGTCAAATATATAATGAAACAATTCTAAATCAACGTTTATACACCTATCCCCCGACGAAAAACGTGTAAATCGAAAATTAGAAATTTTCGCGAAATTTTTATGCGAAGAAATACAGACACAGTGTGCGTGTGCAGCAAGTCAGCACATAAGCTCGGGATTCCTAGTGAGATGTGTACACAGCGCATGTGTTCAATCACAATAGCATTTAGTATTGTGCGATAAAAACAAAAAAAAAACTTATTTGGAAAACCGTGTAAAAGCGAAAACGTGTAAAACAAGTACCGTGTAAATCGGGGGATAGGTGTATATAGTTAAAATATGTCCCAATAGATGGCGTTCTGCCGTCTTGTCCCTATACTATCAACACTAAAGGTTGTCATTCACCGTGCAGTAGACATCTGAGAATTCCAAGATTTCCCACTCGAGGTGAAAGATGAACAGTTATCATTTTAAGATCATCCTGGTTGAGAGATTGAGATTGAAACTGGTTTATTACAACGTCCATATATGATTATATATGGTTAAATACAAAATTGAATGAATATGAATAAAAAATATTAAATAAGGATAATATAGATATAAATAAATTTAATATATAAATTGATAAATATACATACATTGCATATAAAATATATACATGGTCTTCATTGGTAGCGCCCACCGCGGGAAAGATTCCGCCACCGATGGACTGCGAGAGTTCTTTCCCACAGAGTGGGCAGGTCGATGTGATGGCTGGTGTTACCCACCTCAAGACCAAGATTGCCCTGGTTGAGAGAGAGAGAGATCTATATATATAAAATGAAAGGATTTAAATGCACGAATTTTTCTTTTATACATAATACAAACTTCTACTGTCCTTACTGCGATGAAAAATATATTGGGAGGGCTTGGCTTATCAGTGATGAACCCTCCCAGCGGTTTCGCCAATATAATCTACCAGACCGCTTCTCAGAGCTCTAATACTGTATTGGACGATTCTACTTATATACGCAGCGTTGAAGGGTGGAACCTCAGAAATAGTTTTCAAGAAAACTATGGACATAAACTTATAGGACAGTAGAATTACATTATTGCTTTGTGTTAATAGATCTATATGTTCATAAAGACTACAGTATGACTGTTAGGATAAAAAGATGGATTAGCAATATCAGCAGACATCCACACCAAAGTCCAACGTTGACAACCGACACGATGAACTGCCGTCAATCCCATCAAAATTGTCAGCCACAGGTCTATTCTTGTCACCCCCCTAAATCGATTGATAGATTTTACGGCCACTCGATTAGCAGTTGATCGATTAGATAATTGATTTGTGGATGATGGATCCTTGATGAGGGCGTCTCTCTCAGGAAATTGTTTCTTGGATCAATCTTCAACCAACCGCACCTCTTTCCGCTCCTTCCTTCCTTCCTTACAATCCACTAAATCTATGTAACAAATTGAAATTCGAAGTTGTGTCTTAAATCTGTTTTTATTAAATAGACTAGCCGGATTGCCCGGGCAACGCCCGGGTTTTACCTGTTTAAATATTTTTATTAAAATACTATTCGTTACAATTATAAATTGGCGCCGTGGATGTCATTCTTGTGAAACGTCCCGCTCCAAACTTTGTGTGTTTTTAAAATATAAAAATAGTATTCGTTACAATTTTAAATTGGCACCGTGGATGTCACTCTTGTGAAACGTCCCGCTCCAAACTTTGTGTGTTTTTAAAATATAAAAATAAAAATGTACATTTTCACAACGATATTTGAAAATTGTATTATTTTGATTTTTAAATGAATATATTTTAAAATTGATATATACATAAAATGATAGCAAGTGATTTCTTGCCCCTACGCTGTCATTACGTCACTCAAGGTCACTATCCAATCCCGTCGCGCCGTGTGAGGGCTCCACGTGGTTGTTTACTTCTCGAAGTTACCGCAGTGAGGCGCTGGTTGCGAGTGAAATAGGGAAAATTTGTTGATAATTTGTTAATAACTCCAAAGATTTTCAAGATAGAAGTCTGAAAATTTGCCTTTAAATTTTTTTCCAGATTCAACTCTATATACTCTTAAAATTTCAGCCATATTAGTTACGTATTGTGGACGTGTATAGACGACAAACATACATACATTTACTGACTTTTATATATATATATAGGGATTATACTCTTCTTATTCTCCTTGTTTCTTCCCGTAATCAAATAGCATTCTTGTTGAGGTGTAAATATCAAGCCTCAAAGGATAGGATAAAAAATAAAAGAAACCTATCCCCATGCAAACTTGATATTTCTACCTTAATATTATATATATACGATCCATGTTCGATTCCCGCATTGGAAACTTTTTTCTGATTTAAAAAAAAATGCTCCAATGGCTCTCGATTCTTGTAAAAGTTCAACCTCACCAGCGAGTGCAAAGTCGAACTGCTTTTCACATGTGTAGACATGTGATGCATTTACAATAATAGAAGTCGCCTACTTCTACCCACCATGATTATCATGGCCTGTACCACGTGTACTAGGGATAAGCAAAAAAACCTTAATATTGATACAATGGATTATTATTATGTATTTAAGTAACCTAGTAGATTCCTGGAGCCACCACGTACAGAAGTCACCCGGGCTGACATCTTCTTGATTTATTTATAATGTCAGTGGAAGAGAGTCCAATTACTAAGGTATGCAGATTTCTTTCTTGAGAGATTTTATAGGAATTTTTATTTATTTAACAATTACAGAGTACACGCTATATCCACAATTCGGATATTTGCGTGTGAAATATATACATTTGAATGAAAAACAAAAAAGAAAAGGTAGTTTAAAGGGATATATACATATTTACATATCAGTATGCAAATTAATTGCATTAGTAGTCACTTATTTAGTTAAGTACATTCTGCAGAATTTGTTGAATCTTTGGTGTATGTCCTTAGTGTAGACCAGATATTTGTTATGGGAAGTTGATTTAGTTCTCTAAGGTCAGCGGGCAGTCAGTTAATAAGTGTCTGGGGTTCTGTTCTTCGCCTCCACACGAGCATCCAGGTGATTCAGCTTTGCCAATTTTAAACAGGTATGAGTTGAAGTTGCCATGTCCAGTGAAGAATTGCTCATTATAGAAGTTAGGTTTGATATAATTAGGAATTTTTGGGCCACTGAAGAAACTTTTGAAATTTTCATTGGTCGCTTCGTAGTATTCCTGTTGTTTCTGTTTTTTTCTGGGGAAGATTTTCTAGGGATTCTGTACTTTGGTTGGTGATATCTAGGAAGGTGGCCGTCAGGAATCTTTGGTATTGGAAGGTTGGGCAGAGGTGAAGAGGTCCACGGTTTGGTCTTCATCTTGGCAATGGGGCAAGTTGGATCTTCTTTCTGCAAAGTCTGCTTGAATGTAACAAGGGATTATGTTATCGAATTGTGAACTCAAATAGCATTCTTATTTTGAATAACTCAACACAGCTTAATCTGAAGACCTAGAACACGAAGACACACCAAGTCCCTTATATCACATTTACAACTTACTTAATGCACTAATTAAGAGATCATGCAAATAAAAGTTCCTGATGGCTTGCGCCATCTGTCGTAATAAATATCAAAAAATCGTTAATTTTTATTTATTCCAGAATTGACCAAACACCCTTTTTTGATGAATCAAGAGAAACTAAACACGTATAGGTTTCAGGCTGTTGGCCATGATCAGCGTGGTGTAAACTGTAACTTAACAACCAAAAAGCTGGTTTCTCTCTAAGTGAGGCTTTCCCAAACAAATGAAAAAGAATTGTTATTTAAGTATATCCTGAAGATAAAGATCATAGTCTTTGACGAGTTTAATATTTGTTTTTGACTCGTGCTTTAGATGTTGTACTAAATTCGAAAAATCACGTGAGAATGCCCTTACAACTTCAGAACAATTTTTAACGCCTTGCC
This sequence comes from Cordylochernes scorpioides, assembly GCA_030710605.1. Taxonomy (NCBI): domain Eukaryota; kingdom Metazoa; phylum Arthropoda; class Arachnida; order Pseudoscorpiones; family Chernetidae; genus Cordylochernes; species Cordylochernes scorpioides. The sequence continues at coordinate 73,163,150 of CP092875.1, forward strand.
AAATACTTTATTTTTATTTACTTCTCCTGACGAAGACAAAATATTTGTATCGAAACGTTGAGAAAATAAAAAACTCTAACTGGCTGAAGTGTCTATTTTTCATAGAAATGTTATTTAAGTGGTTAGATTTTCTTGATTAATCAAGAATTACCCCCGAAGGGTATTCGGCCAAATCTGGAATAGTTAAAAATCAATGATTTGTTTATATTTATTGGGCAGATATCGCAAGTTGATATATAGCTAGCAATAAACATGTATATTATGTTTCTATGAAAATGTTAATCTGCAAGACGCAGGTTATCATCATTCCCTTTTGATTTGTTTTTGTCACTTTGGCGGTTTGCAAATAAACAACAAAAGATGTATCAGACATAATAAAGACAATAAAGATTTTCTGATAATAAAAAGGTACAAAGATATTGCACAAGTCGTCACAACTTTTAGTTACAAGATAAGGAGAAACCTTTCTCTTAATTTATCAACCTGATCCCAGTACAATTTCACCTTTTCTACTATTTTTCTTAATGAGTTAAGTTTTTCCAATATGTTTTTCATTGCAATAAGGACAGTATTAGAAGTTTTCTTAATTTGAAAAAGAAAATTTCATGCTTAACAGGTTCATTTCATATGCACTCATTGACAAAACTTAGGTTACTGTGTATCAAATATATTTCAGAGTTGATAAAACACAATTTGGATTACAGATTATATAATACAATAAAATATGACCTAATCCAAATAATTTAATAGTGTGTGACGTTTCGGTAACAGTGCTGTCACCATATATCATCATACAAAATAATAAATCTTCTTCTTCTTTCTTATCTCCACTCAATCATATTATGGTATCAAGCTTGTAAAGCTTGAGACTTTTGATGGTGTCTGCCGGGGAAGAGTAGAGCTCATCAATGGATGACTCAATACAGTCAATAATATGTTTTGGGATTGCAGGCTGAGAAAATATTTTACACACTTTACCCAAAATAATAAATAAATTTAAAAAATGAAAAAATATTTTTTTTAAATTCTTTTGTCAGATGATGGTGACAATGCTATTGTCGAAACGTTACACACTATTAAATTATTTGGATTAGGTCTTATTTTCTTGTATCTTTCAGAGTTATTGTCTGAAGTTTTGTCCACGAGTCTTTATACAATACAACAGGCCATCATAGAGCTTCTTCGCATACTCAGCTAAAACAACTTTCCGTTATGTGACTTTGGAGCAGATAATGTACTTGTATGAAGGACCTTTAGAACAAAATTTAGAATTTTGATCAAAGCTGCCTCTTTTAATCAAGGTTATGAAGAGCCTCCTATCTACTCTTAGTTTGAAATCATTCTCCTAGATCAGGGGTCGGCAATCTTTTTGTTGGATCTTTTTTAAGACAACTCTCAGATTTATAAATTTTATTTATTAAACTTTAAACATTTTAGATATATAGAGAGAGAAACGAGTTAATTATCTCGTATTTAAGGCAACAAAAGAATCATCTAATTTACATATTGTTCTAACCAGATTCAACTTGGGCAAAACAGACAACAAATAAAATAAACAAATCAATGGTAGAAGGTAAGTTTTTATTTTTACAATCTTTCAAACTCAAAAAAATAATTATTTTCTTGCTTCACTTTTGAGTCGAAAGAGTAAAAAATTACAATTAACAAAATTTCTGAGTTTTTAAAGAGCCACAAAAATACTCTTGCCAACAATAAATAGAGTACTCGCATAAATAAAAACTTTATGCGAGTACTACACGACAGCTTTACATCCAAAGAGCTGCATGTAGTTCGCGAGTCTCAGGTTACCGACCCCTGTCCAAGATGAACTATCAGTTTTGACTCTAGGAATCTACCCTGGAACTGAAGATGAACTATCATTTTTGACTCTAGGAATCTACCCTGGAACTGATACCTAATGTGTGTGATGCAGGTCTATCAAGTAGACTCCAAATCCTTCCTAATAAAAGACAAATACTACGGAAGATCTTTAACAGAAGAAGGTCTACTCAAGGTTTTACATCAATTCTTCCATAACGGATCAACGCTACGAACGGATGTGTTGGAACGTGTACTAGAGAAGATAGGAGACCTACGTACTGCAGTACAGAGACAAGAAAGTTTCAGGTTCTACTCAAGTTCGCTATTGGTGACGTATGAAGGTAGTGCTGGGGATGTAGATCATTCAGCACCAGGGAGCGATGACCTAAGAGTAGATATCCGCATGATTGACTTCGCCCATACAACCTATGAAGGCTACCATGGAGATACTCTTGTCCATAGCGGTCCTGATAATGACTATATCCTTGGCCTGGATAACCTTGTACAACTTCTTAAACAAATCCTTTCCAGGTAATTCCATGTTAAATCTGGTGTTGTCCTTCTTTTCTATACATTCTCTTTTTTCTTTTGTTTGTCTTATCCTTATAACCATTTCTTTCTTCGTCTTTATCATATCACAACTCTGTAAATCTCTTCATTTTTAATGTATGTATGGCATCCAGTCAACTGCCAGTTAAGATCTCTTTTTTTGTTTCCCTCTTGTGAATCTTTCCTTAACAGGATTGATATTCAAACTTTGGAGTCGCAACGTTCAAATTTTGAAGAATGTCTAGAATTCTTTCTTGGCTTATATAGCCGCGGTGTGGTCAAGATAGTCTTTGGAAGAGTTCCAAACCTCGTGTGCCACACTCTTATCCTCTAACAATACCTACCCTATTCTCTAGTCTTTAAATACAATTCAGTAGGTCCCCCCTTTCATAAGCCTATCCTAAACAATAGACGCCGTCTCTCGGGTAGATTCTGCAATCTTATCAAATAACCGAACAAAATAGTTGTCTGATGACTAAATACCAATAGAAAAATACTATTATAAGCCAAAAAGAAATTATTTTCATTAACAACTTTATTAATTTTTCCATTGCAGTAAAGGCAGTATGTTTATTTTTAAAAAGAATCATACGCGTCTATAATAGTTTCGAATTTTGATAACAGATGGCGCGCTAATGCATCATTAACAACTTTGTTATCAATGATTTTTATTTATTTTTTCCTCTTTTTGGTAATAACTTTATTACTAAACGATATTTATATCTTACCTTTTTTAGATTTTTGACTTTTTTAAACATTATAACACTTATATTTTTTCCAATAAACGTTTTTTTTTTTTTTAATCTTTATGAAAATTTACAGCGTATATTTAAAAGCATCTTATAGGTTTATTCTCTTTCTTTCTAATAAAAGAAATCAACGTTTTCTCTCAAATGTAATTCAAGAACTTTCATATAGAATTTAAGAGATGTTTTTATTTGACACACTCAGCAAGTATTTAAATAATTTTACTATGTAACTTTATAATACTTTTTATTTACATAATATAATTTACTCATATATATATATATAGTATGTGTCACCTAAAAGAATATTAAATCAATAATTAAATAATGATCAATGAACAAAACTTAGTGCTTTAGATTTTAAATCAATGTTTCATCATTTTTTCAGGTTGTATCAACTTGAATATATAGATAAATCTAGCACTAAAATATGAGAAGGCTATGGTTTAGTTAGCATCCTACCAACCTTCTTGTTTTAGTGTTAGGTCATCGGGGAATCTTCGTCTGATCTATATCTAGTCCTTCTGATCCTAAAATAAGGAAATTCTTTGAGATCTTTGAACTGCAAATACCGTAGTATTTACTGGTAAGAAACCTTCAACATCTTCGTGATCATTTTAAAGTTTAACAATTTTGATGAAACTTGTATTGTCTTAGACAACATTTCGTAAAATTATTTCTTTTATTAATTTCTATTTAAATCATTTTCAGTGATTTTAATTTAATATATTAATTAAGGAAATAATTTAAGTTTGTGGCATATCATATAGATATCTTCTGCAATCGATTTTTATAAAGATGATCGCTTATTGCCTGAAAAATACGAAGTAATTTTAGTTTCTCTGATTGGTGGATCGTAGATGAGGCCTTTGCTGATAAAGAGGTGGAGAATCTGAGCCCCACTCAGCTGTCTGGCCAAACTGCGGGATAAATAAAGATACAAATCTAGAAATAAACATCTGATGTAATTGGGCAGCCCATTCACCGCTCTCAGGAAGGCTTTGTTCATCTTTGGCACGACTCATCAATCTCACCTGGCACTCCTGCTCTCATTCAATGATTATTTAATTTATTGCGAAAATAATTTACTGTCCGAATATACGAATCTTTGCTAGAAATTCGTATTTTTTTTTTTAGGAATTAAACTTAACCTCGTAAAGACGTTTCTGATTTTGACAGGACTTGATAATACTTTTTTTTTCTCTTCTATAGTCCATTAACAACAGATTGAAAGTATTGTTCCTTTTTTTTAATCTACGAAATACTTTTTATGTAATAAAATGATCAGAATAGTTATTAAGGAAACCCGGGTTGTTGGTGAACTCGAAACTCTTCTGTAAGATGATGGCTTATAAAACAGTTTTCCTCTTTCTTAAAGAATGTTCTTTTATATTATGTTTTATTACTTCCAGTAAAAAAGAACTTAAACTCTATCTTGATATTTTATAGTGAGACTTTGTTGTTAATATTATTTAGTATTATTTTTCTATTTTTTGAGACAGCTATTCAAAATATAAATGAACTCCAATCTCTTAATTTTTTGGGTGTTATTATTATTATTCTGCAATTGAAATTTACTGTGAATACTTATAAAAATATTTCTATATTTTTCTATCTTCATATTAACAAAAATATTTTATTTTTACTGGAATTTGGAAAATACGGTTTTCAACCCAGGCTTAAGGAAAAATAAATCCAAATGAAGTTTAATTCATTTGAAGAAAAATGATCTTAATGAAGGTATCTATATTAAATTAATATGATTGGTTATGTAAAGAGATATTTCCGATTGAAAGAAAATGTTGTTTTAAACCAATATTAGTGTCAAGATGAAGTGTAACTAGTACACATTGATGTAATAGTTATGGTGTTGACTATAAATGGATATAGAAATAAGAGATGTATGCGATATTATCCTTAGCTACTGGTCAAATCCTAATAAAGATTATTCTTTGTGTGTAGTCATTGATGGAAATGCATGCATTGTTTATGAGGTTCATTCCAAATTTTTATAATAAATTATATTATCAAAAATATTTATTTCAGGTTAATCGTAAACGTATTATGCTATTTTAAATATAGTATTAAATGTATATAATGACATGTTCTAATTATATTTTAAATATTTATATGTGTGGGAGCAGATTTCTATATTTATAAAATTTGGAATGAACCTTTATACTTATTATAAATATTATAATAAATATATGTGAGAATTGTTTTAGATTTGACTGTGTAGCTTTGTAAATGTTTTGCCTCATATTGAGGTTAGATGGGTATGCATTTTCTCTCATGTTCTTGCACGTGATAGCTGTTGAGAATCCTTTAGAAGCCTTTTTCCAACAACTCGTAAGAGTTAGAGACCACAATTTACCTGCATTTAGAATGATATATGTTTATGCTTGCCTTCTTTATGCATTCTTCTTGTTGCAGAGTGAACAAGGTGTTTGGCTTCGCAGACGATAATTTTATATTTTTGACCACTTAAGCCGAATTTATTTTTAACATCTATGGATATTATAATATTTTTGTAATTATCCCTTTTTTCGCTTATTATTATAAATACAATATATATACTTAAGTTTCAAAGTGTTCATGTATAAAAAAAAACTTATAAATCGAAAAAAATATATATATTCAATTTTCCCCTCTAAAAAATAATATTTATCTTTATATGCTACATAAAATTTTCGGCAATTCTAAACTAAAAAGATGTAAAAATAAAAATTAATGTACTTAAAATATTTGCTCTATATTTGTGAATAAATCGTCCAAAATAATATTTTTAACTAACACAACTATTCTTCTCAGTAAAAAAAATACTTTAGAGAAAAATATTGAACTATCATATATATTAGTCCCATTTACGAACTCAAAATTCTATATATAAACTTTAAAAAAATTGTATGCTTCCAAATTTCAAAATTCCTGATCAATAATAAAAAATCAACACATTTATCAAAGTATACAATTCAATAACAATTTAAATCTATATATATAATTGGAAATCTTGCCTTAACTTTCACAGCGCTATACCAATAACTCTTTAAAATATATAAATTAATATTTACATATATAATTATAAAATAAATATTTCAACTAAAAAAGCTTAATATACTAATAAATCATGATGACTTTGCAAATATATATGCCACTTAATAAAACTTTATTTTGCCAAAATATATTTTAATTGTACATAACTTTGTGTTTTAATTACAATATATTTATATGTTGTTTAACCTCAAATATATCTATATATAGTTGTTCATTTTTAAATCAACAAAATATCGTACTGTACATAACATTATTTTGTTTGCTCTATATTTTTGTATGTGCGTGAAATAATTGTATTTAAAAGATTATAAATAAATTTATAGACATATAAAGTAATTAAATTTCACTTTCAACGCGACAATACTGCTTCTTTTATTAAAGGATTATCAAAAATATTAACGTTAGCTTCAAATCATAGAAGCTCTTCAAAAGCTTGCTTATCTAAAAAACTTTTTTTTTCTAAAATGGCTTTCAAAATATAAATAGAGAAGGAGGCCAATATCCTCAAAAGAGAATTCGATGAAAAAAAGTGTTTTGCTCTTTTCAAAATATCAATTATTTATTATATAAATAGTATTTTAATACCAACCTAACACTTTCATATGTACATATTGAGAGGGGAGATTATTTTAAAGCTATTTTAGACTATTGTTTTATAGATAAACATATAATGAAAAGCTCCTATACTCGAAAACTAATGCTAATATATTTTGGGATAATTCTTTAATTAAAGAAACATTATGGTGAAATTGAATTTTAATTACTTTGTAATAAAAATATCGGCGATAAAACAAACCATGAATGTCTATATTTGTATCTAGTTAAAATTTCATGTGGTCAAATTCGTTTGAATGCAAAGTTTTGAATTTTTAAAATATTTTTGTGTATGAATGATTTAACACTTTAAAATAATGTCATCTCTCATTGAGCCTTTCTGGGAAGGCAAAATATTAGTCCCAATTATCAGTAGTCCCAATTAAATAAAAATGTATTTTTTAATATCTCTCACACAAGGATTTACATATAATTATTTTTATTTTCTCAGCAAGTTTGTGTACCAATTATCGATAATTAAAAAATAATAATACAGTAGAACCTCCACGAGAGGACTCCCCTCTACAAAGGAGTTTTCAGCCAAAATTACAATTTTTACTATTTGATAACTTTCCGGTAAGAGGATACCTCTCTCTAAAGGACACTTTGGCTCAGCAATTAGGTGTCCTTTACAGAAAGGTTCTACTGTAATCATAAATTTTGACCCTCAAAAAAAATTGTTTTTACCCAAATGTTTCTATGAGCTTAAAATGTTATAAATACTTATCTATTGTATATAAAATATAATTTTCAGAGATGATAATTAAAATATTTTTTCCTATTAATTGTTAATGTTTCTTCTCAATGAGATTCTATAGATATATTTGAGGTTATATAAATATATTTAATCATTGATTTTGTTCATGGTGTGAATTTATCTCCCACTTGGATCTTGAGGCAGAGTTGTTTCCAAACTTGGGTCCAAACCTTTATGTTTTCACCAACGTGCCACCGTGCGTATTTTACAGAATGTATTTTACCCTGTATTTTTGGCCAGTGTTAGAGTATTTTTATATAGTTATAATAAATACATCCCTGTATATTATATTGTGTCGTCTATGCCTTTATCACACATATACACTAATAATATGTAAATAAAATTATAGATATAGTCGAACCTCGTCTGTGAGAAATTGCTTTATAATACATTTTACTGTTTAGCAACTCTCTGGCAATTAGGTGTTGTCCTTTACAGGGAGGTTCTACTGTGTGTGTGTATTTATATAAGAAATTAAGCCTCCATTAAAACTTTCATGCAAAGAGATCTTTCTATCAAAAGAGATCTTTATTAAATGAAAACAAAAATAGGCCTATACAGTAGGGCCTCCATGAGAGGACACCTCTCTACAAAGGACAGTTTCCATACATTGCCAAAATATTGCCTTTTTTTTCTAATTAGTAGCCCTCCAGTAAAAGAACACTTCTTTGGGTTAGCAACTAGATGTCCTTTAGAGAAAGGTTCTACTGTATCACAAAAAAAAGTCATAAAATGGGGAACAAAGTGAAGCCAAATTGAAGAAACAAATGAACCAAGATCCTAGGTAATGTCAACATTTTAAATATTGAGAAATATATATAGTAGAACCTCCATAGTAGAGTAAAAGCTGTCTAAAAACCATCTCTCTAATCAACTTGGCTTGTGTATGTGCTTTGAATAAATTAACGGATGTGTGTTGAAGGTGAAGTTACCGCAAACCTTATGTAATGTAAATATTATAAAATAACATTTCTCTCTCTCCCTCCTATGACACGTTTCTATATTTAGTACTAGACGGGTGACCCGGGCTTCGCCCCGGGATTGACCCGTGTGCATATCTACCCGAGTGATATATATTTAGATAAGATTTTTTTTATAATTGTTTGTTATTAGCATTATATATTTGTTTGCATCAGCATAATTTAATCTAATCTTTGATAGAGGGCGCTGTTCGTGAGCTAAGTAGAATAATTTGAATATATAGTTTTAATAATTGATATATATATATATTTTAAAATAGCCTATCGTCTTCCCCGTATTTTTTTACCTATGTATGGAAATTTTGGTTTGAATTAGTGAACTACTGCGAATTTGTATACCGGACACACATACAAACAAACATACAAACATTGATTTTTATATATATATATAGAAGATGTAATTGCATGAAATGTTGTAATTTACAAACCTTTTTTTTGCAATTGATGATTATTTAAAATGTAAATACAGAAGTACTTTTAAAAATCTTTATTTTCTTGATTAAAAAACTTGGCACACAAATGAATAATTCAACAGGCTAACTACAATGTCGCCGTCTTCTCAGCAGAATATTAGAGTTAACAAATGAAACGTTTTTAACAAAGGCTCGTATTTTGATATTTTAGGCTTATAATTCCAGGAAGAGGTGTCAGATAGACACCTAGAATTTTAGATTTAGTTTTTTGAGGTCATAAATAACCGCTATAAAAATTAACAACTCCTAAAGGACTCTGTGTGGAAATCGATTCAAGTTGACATATATGTATATATTCAGATATAAGAAATTTGCGATATACTTTAATAAAAATATATGTATGTAAATATATTGTTCCGAAAACCCACTTTACAATAAACATTCTAAACATTTAGGTTTTGTAGAAACAAAGTTTATACCTTCTGATTTGCATTCAGAAATAGGATGTTTATCTTTAGATAGCATCATTCTCTTGCAGGTGTCTGGAACACAACATCAATTTTTATATATATATATATATATAGATGGAATATTTGCCGGGAGGATATTGATCTAAAGAGACAATGGTCGCCTCTCCCGTCAAAATAGACGCCAAAACTAGACGCCATCTATTGACCGTCGCCGCAACTAGCGGCCTCGGGTCGGTGACAAAGCCACAACACCAGCTTTGGCAAACTGAAAAGCGTCCACCTACCCTCTCTACTATTGTCTCTTTAGATATATATATATATCTAATCTTGATTTTTCGGGAAGCCATTGGGACCAAAAATCTTTTTGGTCGCAGTGGTTACAGCCTTCTCCACGCTGACGAGCGCCAACAGCGCGAAACGCGTTCGTGGATGGCTTTTCTTGATTTATCAAGAAATTGGGTTGGCCAAATATCACGGAGCAAGCTAAATAAACGTTTAGTTTATTTTTTCTCCCCTAGATGGCGCTCTGCCATCTAAAAAGCACATGTGCTCGTGGTCAGGAGATGCCTTCTTTATTTTTAATATCAACACCTGACCCACTTATCTTTTTTTTTTTTTCTATTGTTATATATAACGCGATTTCTTTCGATTAGCTATAGGAACTTTCGGCTAGCTATTTTACATTTGTATATACAGACCACATATATTAATAACCATATATACAGTTAAACCTGTCTATAGCGCCCTCTCTAAATAGCGCCTTCCTCTCTATAGCGCCCGATTTTAAATACGTAGTACGAAGCGATTTACATTAAAAGTGACCTGTCTATAGCACCCTATTTTGGTGAATCCCAAGAAGGGGTGCTATAGACAGGTTTAACTGTATATGTCGTATTTTATATGTTGTACATATAGTGTTGTAAATACACGGTTGTAAATTGAAACACCAAGCCCAAGATGTAACTTGAGAATGACGTTAATAAAATGAAACCTGAGAAAAATAAGGGCGGTTAACCCAGAAAGATCGTAAAATAGGTGTCATCCTTGCGCAGGGGCCATGCTAATCTACTCTGTATCGCAAAATAGGTGTTAGATATTATCCAAGCAACTAAGAGAGGATGTAAACATATTGGAAATGCCAGTCTTTGATTGGACAACAATCCTCTCTGACGTCACCATTGTATAAGAGCTAGGTTGCTTCTGAGCCCAGTTGGCAGACACAGAAGATAGGCGTAGACAGAGCATAGGACTGGAAAGCTGTGGCTGTACAGGAGAAGCATTACTACACTACAGGCTGCTACACGTCGCAGTTTTCTAGTTAGATGTGGTTACTGTCGTCGAAGGGCTTATATAGGCCCGAAAGTTTAAGCACGAATAATAATTATTACGTCGCGCGAGATTCTCGATTTTTAAATTCCTTCTAAAACACACTACACAAACTTGCCATTGATACGTTCATAGTAGAAATAGAACAAACAAAGCAACTGACAATTGACAATTAAAACATATTTATTGTCATCTCGACAATTTTACAAATTCAAAGAGATTTTAGGAAGGAAAAATATTTAAAAGATATATACAGAAGTTGAATGAAAAAACAATAGAAAAAAAAAAAAGATAAGTGGGTCAGGTGTTGATATTAAAAATAAACAAGGCATCTCCTGACCACGAGCACATTTGCTTTTTAGATGGCAGAGCGCCATCTATTTACAGAGATTAAGCAGTGGAGGACGAAGGAAGGCATCCACTGCGCACGAGAGTCCTCGTCCAGGCGATGAGCCCAACCTGGACAAAGTGGCGATAGACGCGCAGCTTTGCCGAAGCCAGGATGGTCAGGGCGTCGTCCTCAAGCCCGGACCCGCCGAAGATCCAAGCCTGCAGGTCAGGGGGCCGCCCGATGATGTTGAAGGCCTCTCTGATGAGGGGTCTGATGGAATTGCAGCTCCAGTAGCGGTGGCCCAGGGAGCGTTCGACGGACCCGCAGGCAGGACACGAGGGGCCGGCCGAGGCAGGATGGGCCGGATGGGGTAGAGCGTGGAGGGCCAACTTGAAGGCGGCATCGGCCTCATGGCCCGAGAAGGCGCAGCGCCGGAGCGAGGCCCAGTCGATCCTGGATGGTGGGCTGATGGTGGGTGCCCATATCGCCAGGAGTTGGGAGATCGGCGCGGACGATCCAAGGCCCGTCGGGCCGAGCGGGTCGTTTGACCAGCGCTTCCAGGACTCCCCAATCTCACCTTCCCGGGTGCTACCCCCTATAAAGAACGCTACTCTAAGCCTACTAAATAAACCCACGGTCTTTTGTGCCGTGAGCGGGTCTTCTTAGAGGAACAGACGGCTTTTAGCCGTACGAAACAGAGCCAGGTCTGTGATGCCCTTAGATGTCCGCGACCGCATGCGCGCTACACTGAAGGAATCATCGAGGTAAACATGTTCCATGTCTTTTGTCTTCAGGCTATTGCGCTTCCACTTCCGGTCCATGACTGCAAATTGAATGAGTAACATTCTTCGATATCAGCTTTACATTTTATAACATATATCTTCTTCTTCTTTCTTATCTCCACACTGGGTGAAGTAGAATGCGTCTGCCTTTGTCACCAAGACTGGGAGCACTACTCAGTGGCAGGCCGACTAAGCTCCAAAAAAAAAAAAATGGCCGCCTCTGACATGAGGAACAGACGCCATGTGCAGCCGCTCCTAACATGGGGTACAGACGCTGCTCATCCTGTATCCCTGGATTAGGAGCCCTTACAGGGTATTATCAGCCGGGCCAGCTGAGCCCAGGTTTTTTAGTGAGCTTGTTACTGCTCCCCCTCCTCCTTTTTCATCCGGGCTTGGGACCGGCAAAGGCGGAGTTTATATAACATGTATACATATATAACACACACATTGAATATTATATACAGTCGACTCTCGATAATTTGAAACTCAAGGGACCAGAGAAAGATTTCAATTTATAAAGAGTTAAAAATAACAAGAGTTTAAACAACCAGGGGGGAGGAAGGGAAAAAATCAATTAAACAAGAGTTTGATCTTAAAATTCTTGGTTTATTATTTTAATACAAAATTTTAAACATTTGTATAGTTATTCACAAATGTTCCTTTATAGCAAGATACTATTTCTTCAACTTCAAATTACCGAGAGGACCAATTAATATTGATTTTATTCAACTTATCGAGTATTTTTCAAGAAGGACCGGGAAATATTTTTCAAATTATCGAGAGATTCAAATTAACGAGTTTCAAATTATCGAGAGTCGACTGTATATATATTTTGTTAAAAATGTAGAGACTTTATTTTTGTCCGCCGAAAACTCAAGATTTACTTGGCCAATTCATATACTGGTTTTATTTTAACGTTGCTATTTTTTTTAAAAGATAAAATCAATTTAAGTTAAAAATGAATTATTATCCATAATTTGAAGTTATGAAATGATGATATAATAATACATTAATAATTTCCTCTACTGATTGTTACTACTGTTACCTTTACTAATAATTAACCAAAGCCACTCCTGTACTTATAAGGGCCAAAGCCTGAACCCGTGGTATACATGTTGGCTTTTTGCCTGTGAATTTACATGATTTTTACATTACTACTAATTATTATTATCATTAATATATCGCAGATAATCATCTGCTTTCAAACGAATATTTTAATGAATTTTTTAATGATTATAATTATTAAAATTTATTAAAACATTCGTTGGAAAACATTCACTTGGGAAGAAACTATACGAAGCTGGGATATTAAAAAATACATAGAGTATTAGCCCGTTGAAGAACAGTATATTTGCTCGAATGCTTACAAATTCAAAATTAAAATAAACTTTTTACCTGATTTTTATTTTTCCTCTTTCAAATAATTTCTGGGTAACTATTGCTTACATATAGAAAAAGTAGGTAAATATATAAAATTATATCGCAAATGTTTCCTTTGAACGAAAAATCGTAATTTATTTTAAGGAGAAATAACGATTATTTCTAACCTTAGGGATGAAGTATGATAGGATGAATTGTGAAGGGTAATGATAAACGGAAAAATAAAGTGTCCAACGATTATTTAAAACCATAGTGTCCAGGGAATTCAAAATTAAAATTCACTTTATTTTTCCGTTTATCATTACCCTTCACTATTCATCCTATCATACTTAATCCCTAAGGTTAGAAATAATCGTTATTTCTCCTTAAAATAAATTTCGATTTTTCGTTCAAAAGAAACATTTGCGGGATAATTTTCAAATTTCGATCTACAATCATAAGCCGCATTATATTGTATTATAAAATTATATCCAAACTATAATTATGATGATAAACATTTTTTAAACCAAAAGCTTTCAATAAGATGCTGTTTAGGTCTCGAGTCCAAAACAATGATCAAGAATAGAAAGTTTCACAATTAAGAAGGAAGCAAAAGAAAGATTGTAAGAACACAACTTACGAGAAGAATGGTTGCATACAGTTTGATCTCCCGTTGCAGAAGATTTTGCTGAAGGTTTCGAAACACAGCGATCTGTAACCGTCAACATTCCAATTTGATTCTAGTGGCTACAAAACATGAACTGCTTTAGTTCAAGTGATAATCAAGGTTTGGTGTCGCATATCTATAGCATTATAGCAATTTGATATCTTCACCATACCTCTTTTTGTATAATAAAGCTAAAGTTCTAACATATTGTAGCAAAGCATTTATTATTTTATTAACAGAGTATCTATCTTCTTTCTTATCTCCACACTGGGTGAAGTAGAATGCGTCTGCCTTTGTCATTAAGACTGGGAGCACTACTCGGTGGCAGGCCGACTTAGCTCCAAAAGAAATGGCCGCCTCTGACATGAGGAACAGACGCCATGTGCAGCCGCTCTTAACATGGAGTACAAACGCTGCTCATCCTGTATGCCTGAATCAGAAGCCCTTACAGGGTACTATCAGCCAGGCCAGCTGAGCCCAGGTTTTTTAGTGAGCTTGTTACTGCTCCCCCTCTTCCTTTTTCATCCGGACTTGGGACCGGCAAAGGCGGAGTTCCAATGATTGATAACTATACAGTGATACCTTATATTTACAGCAGCCTCTTTATAATAGAGCAGCTTGTTTAGTACATTCTATGTTGTTTCAAGTCACAATTACTTAAACCATGGTTATAACAAAATATAAAATTTCAGTCCCAAAATAGTTTGGGATATAGCGAGGTGTACAGAGTATCATTTTTTGTGTTTATATTCATAGTTTGCTCTTGCCTTAAATAAATTGCTGTGTCATCCCGAAGTTTGTCTTTCCTAATTTTACACGTGGCAATATTATTAATGACACGTAAAATATTATATCTAGGCCTGTATGGATGATATGATTGTTGATCTAAATAAATTGTTTCCTTAAATTCCCTCCAATACTGATGCAATGCCTCTTCTTTTTGAAACTCTATGATTTGAAAGAGATTGATTTTAGTACAAATATCCACACTTGTTATATATTATGTTTGCGCTCCAGCGGTTAATCTACAACAGTAGAAAAGAGTAATTTTTTTAAAAATAACAAATGGGGCGTGCTAGTGCATCACATTGAAGTTTATTTGAATCTCTTAAAAGTCTACAATATCGTTAAGGTATAGAAATACATTTTGCTTGCACAATTTCAATGAATTATGAAAATGTCATCTCCTTATCGTGCAACTGAAAGTTGCTGATGGATATTTTCGCAAACCATCAGAAAATTTCAGTTGCACGATAAGGAGATGCCTTTTCCATAATTTATGCACCTTATCCCAGTACAATATCACATTTGTACTATTTTTTTCACAGTTTCAATGAACGTATAAAAATGGGAGTAACACAGTCGTTTACATTCTGAACCTATAAAAGAGATCGATGTAAAATTGTAGATGTAAATTAATCTATTTACAGGACACGTTGGATTAGATGGGATTAACTTACAAGAAGTGCGTTTATTCGATAGTTGATCTTCAGTAGCTGGAATCTTTGATGGAATTGTCGATTCCCGCCGATCTGAAATTGTCCATGAAATCATTGTCAATAATTTAAAGAAAATTTACCATGAGTTTCATTTTAATTTCTTGACACTCTTTAATCAGATACATAAAATATAATTCAATTTGTTAAATAATGCTGCATAGACACTCTTATATTTGTAACGTTTAAAATTGAACAAAAAAGAGAAAATATAATTGTTGAGGTTATCTTAGGTTAAGATTTAAAAGCTTCATTTGTCCTTAGATTGATTAAACTCTTAATTTTGTTTCTCTTCCCTTTTAATAATAATCATTATTGAACAATTTTGATATAAATATTTGATAGAAATGTTTTGCTTTTCAAATTTTTCTCTTTCTCCTTGTTAACATCATATGACTATTCTTTACGGCCTAAACGTATTGTAAATATGTATAGACAAATGTAGAGACATACATGTATGACAGCGCAAGTGTCCGTAGGGAGACATAGCGCTTTAAATTGAAATAAATAAATCTTAGATGGTATACTTAACCCAATGTTTATCTCTCAAGATGTTAGTACAGTAGAACTCCCTGTAAAGGAAAACACCTAATTGCAGAGCCAAAGTGTCCTTTAGGTAGAGGTGTCCTCTTACCGGAGAGTTGCTAAATTATAAAAATGATAATTTTTTAAATGAAAACTGTCGTTTGTGGAGAGGTTTCTGTTAAAGGGAGGTTCTACTGTATTATGTTTATATATAGCGTAATATTGAATTGTATTGTTGTAGATAAATGATAAAAATAACTTTGACTTGTGCTTAATTAATAGGTAGAAATCTTACTTTTGGTAAATAATCTTTAAGATAATAAACTTAGTGATAATAAAACTTATAGATAAAAAACTTGTTTTCATCGTCGCAATGGGGGCGCTGCTTGCGCGTTAAATCTAAAAATCTGCAAATAACTCTAAGGATATTCAAGATATTCAAGAAATTATTTTTCAAAAACCTTCCCGGGATATACCTAATAATATCCCAAAATTTCCCGGCGATTGGGTGTATGGGTTTTGAATCTTTAGAGTACACACAGACAGACATTCAATTTTATATATATACAATTCTCTATAAACTTATAAAAAGAAATAGATATATTTTGATAATTTGAAACTGATAAAGTGATCATTTTTTCCCGGTCCCTGTGTGCCGTGTCATTCTGAATTTTGTCTTTCCTAATTTTCTACATTACAAAATCATCGTTTTATCTAGTGAACATTTTTTCCCGGTCCCTTGAAAAATACTCGATAAGGTTGAATAAATTCATGGTCGTTTATGGAAGATGGACGAAGTTCCCGGAGGTCATCTTGGGCAAGCTCCCGCGAGGCTTTTTTTCTTGTCTACTTGGCACAGCTGTGTCACCAACTCTGCCCTGATTGGTCGGTGGGTACTTGGACTGTCGGCCGGCGGCCGGACGGATCCATTCTCTCACGGGGTGGGGCAGACCTAAGCCTATCTCCGTCGCAAGGTGGCGCTGCTTGCGAGTTAAAGCTACAAATCTGCAAATAACTCTAAGGATATTAAAGATATTCAAGAAATTATTTTTCGTAAACCTTTCCGGGGATACACCTAATAATATCCCAAAATTTCACGGCGATTGGATGTATGGTTTTTGAATCCATAGAGGACACACACACACACACAGACATTCATTTTTATATATATATAGACTAGCGGATGTGCCCGGCTTCGCCCGGGTTTTACCCGAGTAAAGGTTTGTATAACGAACATTTGTTAAAACAATTCTCTATAAACATATAAAAAAAGAGATATATTTTGATGATTTAAACGCGTAAATTTGAATCTCTCGATAAAGTGATCATTTTTTCCCGGTCCCTTGTGCCGTGTCATCGTGAATTTTGTATTTCCTAATTTTCTATATTACAAAATAATCGTTTTATCTAGTGAACATATTCTCCCGGTCCCTTGAAAAATACACGATAAGTTGAATAAAATCATGGTCGTGAATCTCTCGATAAAGTCATCATTTTTTCCCGGTCCCTGTGTGCCGTGTCATCCCGAATTTTGTATTTCCTCGATAAAGTGAACATTTTTTACCGTTCCCTGTGAGCCGTGTCATCCTGAATTTTGTCTTTCCTAATTCTATACATTACAAAATCATCGACACGGGATATCATTTAATGTTGTCTAAAGGGGGTTAAGAGAGCAGTCTCTTTCAAATGAAAAATGCTTTAATTAAGCAGATGTTTAAAGTATAATATATGAGAGAGGCAATCTTAAAGGTTGTCGACGCTGTAAAATCCCCAGAGAGAGTGTTTTTGTAGCATCATGCTGTGACTCACACGATGACCCAAGGTCATCAGGAGCAGCAAACTAAGCCTATCTCCGTCTCAATGGTGGCGCTGCTTGCGAGTTAAATATACAAATCTGCAAATAACTCTAAGGATATTCAAGATATTCAAGAAATTTTTTTTTCGTAAACCTTCCGGGGATACACCTAATAATATCCCAAAATTTCACGGCGATTGGATGTATGGTTTTTGAATCCATAGAGGACACACACACACACAGACAGACAGACATTCATTTTTATATATATAGATATAACATATTAATGTGTGTCAACAACAAACTCAGCGCCATATAACGTCAAAATATTTTTAAAACTTAATTCTTCTGACGTTATGTGGCGCTGAGTTTGTTGTTGACACATTAATATTTTACACAAAAAAATTAACTGGCAATGCGTTTCTTTTAAATATCATCAAATATTATCTCTACAGACCTTACTGCAATGATATGAGTTATTGAATGAGAGGGCTTGGCTCATCAGTAGTGAACCCTCTCAGCGGTTTCGCCAAATTAATCTCTAGACCGCTCTACTATTGTATTGGACATGTTATAATTATTGGATATGTTATAATACCTGAATAAAGGTTGGCGTTCAGCCAACTAAAATATTGGTCAAATAAATGATATTTTGATCCAATATATGCATTTTTAATTAAATATAATAGAATATAAAATTAAAACAAGAACATTTAACCTCCAGGGAAAAGTTTCTTTTAAAAATTTATACAGGGTGTACCAGGTAAATTGGGACTAACTTTGACAGTCCATAAAACAAAAACTACTTGAGATTAAAAACTTGTTTTTTTTTCATTACGTAGCCATATTCATGTAAAATGCAACAGTACATGTGTGCGCAGTGTAGTGATGAAGAGTAACCTAGAATTTGAAAATCGAGCTGCCATCATCGTTGCTCTGCGCGCCGGAAGGAGCCCCAAAGAGATAGTGGATTTTCTTAAGTTGCCCAAAACCACTATTTATCGTGTCAAGAAGCAGTTTGATGAGGCCGACAGTAACAAAGAGGGGATAGCTACAAGGAAAAAGCACTCGCGTCGATCGGACAGGGTAAGAGGCGAAGAATTTGTCAAAAATGTCAAGGAGAAGATTGATGGAAACCCTGGGAAGAGCATGAGGGCCATAGCCAAGGAAATGGACGTTGGCTCTATGACAATTGTCAGAACTATCCATGAGGACCTTGGTCTCAAGTCTTATGCCCTTCGGAAAGGTCAGTTGCTGACTGAGAATATGAAGAATAACAGAAAAGGAAAGGCTGCTGCCCTCCTCAACAACCTGAAACACGACTCTTTTGGCATGCTAAGGTTCTTCTCTGACGAAAAGAACTTTGACGTGGACCAAAAGGTAAATCCCAGGAATGATCGCTGGATCTGTAAAGACCCCTCAGAGATACCTGTCGTGATGCACACGAAATTTCCTGCCTCCGTAATGGTCCTTGGCGTTATCAGCAGTGAAGGTGATGTCATGCCTCCCCATTTCTTTGAGAAGGGCCTTAGGATGAACGCTGACACCTACATCAATGTTCTGGAGACCGTTGTGAAGCCTTGGATGGACATGGTGGCCGCAGGAAGGAAGTATGTCTTCCAACAGGACTCAGCTCCAGCCCATAAGGCAAAAAAGACACAATCGTGGCTAACACTTAACGTCCCTAGTCACTGGGGTCCTGATATTTGGCCCCCTAATTCTCCAGATTGCAATCCCCTCGACTACTATGTATGGGGCGTTGTTGAGAGAGATGTCAACAAAGCTCCTCATACCACCATCCAGTCTGTCAAGAAAGCAGTTCACACGGTGATGACCCAAATGGACAAGGTCATCGTCGCCAAGGCCTGTGCTTCATTCCGCACTCGCCTCGAGACTGTTGTAGCTAATAATGGAAACTACATTGAATAAATAAAAACTATATCCTTTTATCTACTACTGTGTCAAATTTCATTCGGATATTTTAATTTTTACTTGCAAAAAATTTCAGTTAAAATACCATTGTTGAAATTCCCAATTTACCTGGTACACCCTGTATGTATATATTTTTAAATCTCTAAAGCTTTCGGCAAGAAAGCCCTTCTACGGGAGAAAATATTTTACATTATTAAAACGCCAATAAAATAAGATTTGAAGTTAAATAAAGTGCTTTGGTTCAACTTGGTTTTATACTCTCTCTCTCTCTTTTTTTGGTTAAACTTCAAATCTTATTTTATTGGTGTTTTAATGATGTAAAATATTTTCTCCCGTAGGAGGGCTTTCTTGCCCGAAAGGTTGAGAGATTTTTAAATAAAAAATATTTTAAAAATAAACTTTTTCCTGGAGGCTTAATGTTCTTGTTTTAATATTGATTCAAGGGATTATTTTTATCGAATTGAGAATATAAAATACATTTTTCAAACTGTATAGTTTAGAGGAAAAATACAAAGACGGAGTAATGGTAGCTCTTAAAATTAAAGATACTTCGGCCAGTGAATCTTTTTATTATCTCTCGTAAAGATTGAGGCTTTCTGGTCGACATTCATAGCTCTTAAAATTAAAGATTCTTCGTCCAGTAAATATAAAGGTAGTCTGACAAACCTATATAAGGTACTAGCAAGGAGAATGTAAGAATTGAGATTCTATTCAGTAATGTTTAATTCAATTTCTCTCACAATAGGAGATTTCAGATTGACTAAAGTTAACTTACTACAGATGCATTTGATTGGTAGAAGTCGATCTTCAGTGGCCTTTGGTGAAAATTTTGAGTCATCCTGATCTGAACAGTCTACATTTTGAGCAAATTACCAAATGAATTCATTACAACTTCTTAAAAACCATTTAATCAAACACATAAATGCCGTTCAGAAATATTCTAAAATACATGTAAACAGTCACGTATCTGTAATATACATAAAAATAAATAAGAACTTAAAAATAGAAGAAACTTGATTGATGCATTTGATTGGTAGGTGTCGATCTTCAGTGGCCTTTGGTGAAAATTTTGATTCATCCCGATCTGGTTTATAATCAGTCTACACTTTGGGGAAGTTTTACCAAATGGATTCGTTACAACTTCTTAAAAACAATTTTATCAAATACAAAATAAATGCTGTTAAGAAATTTATCAAAAATGTTGATATAGCTAGAAAGAAATAGGAGCAGCGATAATCTGAAATACTTTACCTCTAAAAGTAAACAATGAGAAAGAAAACTACATTTGATTAGGTATGATGATAATATTTATGAACAAAATGGCATCTATACTTTTTAAAAATTTGTGAAATGCAAAAAAAAACAATGCATCTTCTGATATTTTATGTATTGAATGCTTAGAGACTGATCTGTAGAAAGCGAAAATGTCAAACAAAAGCCAACAACCTGTATACTATGGTTTTAGCTATGGCCCTCATCATGTATCTGCTACGGTTTCATAACACCCTACCTGAGAATCTGTGAAATCATCCAAATATTTCAACAAAAGTGTTCTAGCTGGTGTGGTAGGAACGATTTCGGGTCAGAAGACATTGTGCGGGTGAATGATAGTCATTTGCTCAGATTCGTCAATAAGCCTCGACATTTTGGCACAACACACTACAGTGTGTGTTAGATAGTTTAGAAATTTCATAAGATAATTTAAGTTTAATTAAAACATCATACATATTCCATAATAAATGAATAAATCAAAGCTTCGAGGGCTGCGTATCTTTTATTAGAGCGAATATAATACGAGCTTTCGGGCACATACGCCCTTCTACAGGAATTAATGAAACAATAATCCAACTAGTTTGAAATAGGATTTATATACACATAACTATTGTTTTGCATATCATTGAACAGCGCGTGATATGCAAACCAATAGTTACGTGTATATAAATCCTATTTCAAACTAGTTGGATTATTGTTTCATTAATTCCTGTAGAAGGGCGTATGTGCCCGAAAGCTCGTATTATATTCGTTCTAATAAAAGATACGCAGCCCTCGAAGCTTTGATTTATTCATTTATAAATCGTACAGGGTTTTTCAATCGATATTCCATAATCTATGCTTTCAATGTTCCCTGTATGTAAATAACTCAATATTGTTTAGACAATCCAAGTTACTTGTACCACATTGTTGCCACGGCTCATATTTTTAGTGTCTTAAAATTAAATAATTTAAAAATTCTCTTGTATGAGCGTAGAATAGACAGATTGAAATTGAACCTACCTTGGGAGTCAGATATTACATATGGTGATATCGTTGGCTTCTCAGGCGCTTGTGTTCAAACACACAACATAATAGCTGTTATATAGGTCTTATATATAAAAATGTATAGGTCGTTAATTGATTCTCCTATTTCTTCTCATCCCCCTCTGGTGTTGATAGAAAAAGTGCTGCGACGCATGCGCGTTACCATTTTATTTTAGTCGTCATTACATGAGATCTTATGAGATCTACTTTATAGCTTTGTTGTTAAATATTCTCTAGCTATTTCTTCTACGGCTTCACCCAGACTGCACATCCTTTCAAGCTGAACTCTCAGCAATTCTCTGGGCAGCTCAAATCGCGGAGACTAGTCCAACCAAAGCAGCAGTGACCATTGCCTCGGACTGTAGGTCCGCTTTAGCAGCTATCTGCTCCTCATAATGGACTGTATTATGTCGCATACTTCGCGACATTTGCATGATATTGCTTTGTTTTGTATATTTTTACATTCTTTCTTTTAAAAGATGGTAGATTTGCATATCCGCGAGAAGCGCGATATCTATATATAGGTGAAAGGATTAATAAAGTTAGAGTTTCTTTTGTCAGAGATCTTCTCATTGTTCTGCGGAACACGTTCTTATACTGAGAACACCACAAGTATGGCGCAGCCGACAGGATGAAGAAATGAAGGATTCTGAAGATCAGCCTAAGGACGAAGAAATGAAGGATTCTGAAGCGAGAAGCCTAAGGACGAAGAAATGAAGGATTCTGAAGATCAGCCTAAGGACGAAGAAATGAAGGATTCTGAATCGAAGCCTAAGGACGAAGAAATGAAGGATTCTGAAGATCAGCCTAAGGACGAAGAAATGAAGGATTCTGAAGCGAAGCCTAAGGACGAAGAAATGAAGGATTCTGAAGAGAAGACTAAGGACGAAGAAATGAAGGATTCTGAAGCGAAGCCTAAGGACGAAGAAATGAAGGATTCTGAAGATCAGCCTAAGGATGAAGAAATGAAGGATTCTGAAGATCTCAGCCTGAGGACGAAGAAATGAAGGATTCTGAAGCAAAGCCTAAGGGCGACGGAGTGAAGGATTCGACCATTGAAAGCCTCATCAGGACGATGGCGAATCAGCAGCGCTTGATAATGGACTTTCTTCTTAGAAATAAGAGTGGAATCAGGGTAGGTAGGCCAGTTAAAATGGATGTGGCTACCTTTGATGGAAGAAATGCTGATCCTAAAATTTGGATCAAAGTATATGAAAACATTTGTGGAAACAATGGATGGGTTGGAGACGAGGCTAGAATCAATGGGATGCGATCCTATCTGACAGGATCGGCTTTGTTATGGTTCGACAACAAATTCCAGGATGAAGAGGTAAATTGTTGTAAGGATTGGAAGCAGGAATTCATTTGTTCTTTTAACGAAAACCCCATTGTGAGTTACGACCGTGCTTTTAATTGGAGATATCGAGGAGGATCCTTGGTGGAATATTTTTACCAGAAGCAAGAAAAGATGCGACTTGGTATGCCGGGCCTTAGCGAGGAATTATTGATTATTGGGATAATCCACGGACTTCCCCAGTATATGCAGGAGCAACTGGCCACGGCAGGTGTTGAATGCAAGCAGGATCTACTCAAACTCCTGAAGAACATCAGGCCTATATCGGAAAAGAACTATGCTGAATCCAGGACATCTGCAAGAACTCTTGGCACAGTCGAGAAACCAGATCATTTTACTGAGTCTAGTGACACGGGGTTACTCCAGGCGGCGAATGATAGAAATGTTTCGTTCTTGTCAAAAAAAAAACTGACGAGTATGGGTTCGCAGGTCCCATGGTCAGAATCGACCATTTTTTCAATTTGTGATTCTCCCCATTCCTTCATTGATGTGACTATCAACTCTCACTTGGTAAAGGCCTATCTGGACAGCGGTTCTTCTCTCAATCTGATACATAGAAATTTAGTGCAGAAAAACAGGTGGAAAACATACCCTACGAAGATTTTAATAAACACAATCAACCATAGTAAATTCACTGCTACCGAAGCCATTAATCTGGTTTTGGAGGCTGGGGAACAGTCAATCGAAATCCAGGCCATTGTCCTCCCAGATATGCCCTTTGATCTATTGATTGGTAAGCCTACATTAAAATCCCTGAAAGTGAAGTGGGACTTCTTTACAGATCAGATCAGTTTCTTTTCTGAAACTGGCCCGAACCTCATTACCAGGAGGGATGTCGAGGCCAAATACCCCAGCCTTTGCACAAGGACTTTTCCAATGATTTCAAAATTTGAAGTTGACTTTGTACTGCAAGAGAATTTTCGAGTTGTCAGTGCAAAGCCCTATCAATTGGAGAATACAAAAAGAAACTGGTTAAATATGAAAATTAGATCGATGCTAAGCGAAGGAATAATTAAACCATCAAACTCGGCATTTGCATCTCCTTGCATAGTAATTCCAAAAAATAATGGAGACTATCGATTATGTGTCGACTATCGAAGGATTAACGATGAAACACTTTTGGATCCTTTTCCCTTTCTTCGAATAGACGACATTATTAATGTGTTCGGAGGATGTCGTTTTTTCTCAAAGCTCGATTTGAAGGATGGATTCTGGCAGCTTGGCATATCAGAAAATACTCGAAAATACACTGCCTTCGTAACTCCATCTGGTCATTACGAATTTTTAAAGCTTCCGTTTGGATAGAAGAATTCTCCAGCTAAGTTCCAGAGAATAATGACTACAATTCTAGGAGACCTACTAGATGATAAGGTGGTGGCATATATCGATGACATCTGTTGTGGTGGCTACACTCAAGAGGATTGCTCCATTTTGACGCATAAAATTCTTGAACGGCTGAACACTGCGGGCCTAGTGCTAAATCTTGATAAATGTCAATTTTCCGTCCCTCGCATAGACTTATTGGGGAGAGTTATTGATGGAGACACAAAGAAAATAAGGTCTGAGCTTACCGAAAAGGTTCGAAATATGAAACGTCCATACAATTTGAGGTCCTTACAGTGTTTCACCGGATTGACTAACCACTTCCGCGCCTTTATAAAGGATTATGCTCATATAGTAAGACCATTAGACAAATTAAAAGGAAAAGATGTAACCTTCGAGTGGGATTCTGAATGCGAGACAGCTTATCAAAAACTTATCGCACTTATTACTGAGGAACCAATTCTTAGGGTTCCTGATGGGAGATTGCCATTCGAGCTATCAATGGATGCCAGCTACTATGGAACTGGAGCCATTTTATATCAAAGGGACCTCCAGGAAAAAAGATGTAAACAACTCCGGGTAATTGGCTATTACTCCTACACCTTTACAAAAGCCGAACAAAATTATTCTGTTACCGAGAAAGAATGCTTGGCGGTATTGAAAGCTGTGAAACATTTTCGTTCCTACTTGGAGAGTCGCCCTTTTGTGGTGCATACCGATCACCGAGCCTTAACTCAGCTTTTAAGTTGTGGAGAACTTAGGGACCGTTTGGCCAGGTGGCAGTTATTCCTGCGCTCCTTTAATATCATAATAAATCATCGGTCGGGAAAGGAACTGAGGGACGCCGACGCGTTGTCACGATTGTGTGTAAGCGTCCCAGACAAGTCTGATGAACAGACGTTCTGGTTGAAGCATAAAGCTTTAGAGCTAAAATACGACGAGCAAAGAAAATCTTATTTGGTGACTCCTGAACAGGTTCCTAGCATTCTCGGCTTATATCATGATGATCCTAAATCTGGTGGCCACTCGGGATTCTGGAGAACCTATTACACAATTAAGAACCGATTTTGGTGGCGAAATATGAAGGGAGACATTCGACGGTATGTCCAATCGTGTTCTACCTGTCAGAAGGTGAAGGCCAGGTATAGATCTACCTCTGATCAGATGAGTTTGCCTGCTCAATCTCATGTTCCATTTCATACGGTTCATGTTGACTTCGCAGAAATAAAAAAGAAATCGGAATCCAATGCCTCTACTCAGTCATTCTTAGTAGTGATTGATGAAGCTACTCGGATTGTATACGCTAAATGTATGAAACAGTCGGGTAAAGCTCTAAAAGAATACTTTACGGACCATCCCATTCTTAAAAATGTAAAGAAAATTATTTCTGATAGAGGTACCTCCTTTACTCGAGGGGAATTTTACAACTGGACGCAGGAGAAGGGAATCAGGTTTCTTCATACCAGTCCTTATCCCCCTGCGTGAAATGGTCTAGCCGAGAGAGTGATTCAGGAAATTAAAACCTTCATGGAGTGCTACCCACAGTTTCCTAAAGGATGGAAATGTTGCTTGGAGGCAGCCGTCAATTATCACAACAGACATCATAATACCTATCTGGGATGCTCTCCATGGTATAAATGAAAGGGAACAGTACCAATAGTGCCTGCTGACGAGGAATTGGGCTTACGACTCCTTAGAATTGAAACGGAGAATGATGACAAACAGCGCCATAAATACCGTCTGCGCACTAAATATTATTATAACAGAAATCGAAGAAGACCTACTGATATCAAACCTGGAGATTCGATTCTGGTGAAACACCAATACACAGGAAAACATCGACTGCAGACTGGACCCCATGTTGTTACTGAGGTAAAGATGGTGGACGGCTCTGTTAAATATGTCCTTTATGAATCGGAGCGAGGAACCCAGAGTGCCCACATCACCAACATCATCAAATTTCATCATAGACCACCCGGAGTCCCATCACAGGAGTGATGAGAGGTCATGGAGGGGGAGTCTGTCGCATACCTCGCGACATTTGCATGATATTGCTTTGTTTTGTATATTTTTACATTCTTTCTTTTAAAAGATGGTAGATTTGCATATCCGCGAGAAGCGCGATATCTATATATAGGTGAAAGGATTAATAAAGTTAGAGTTTCTTTTGTCAGAGATCTTCTCATTGTTCTGCGGAACACGTTCTTATACTGAGAACACCACATATTATATTTCCAAGACCATTCGAACAGATCCCTCAGGAGAATTGCTGCCACTCCAAGCCTTCTCCTCAAATTTCTACCAAAATTCCGCCATGGAGAGGCCCCCACCACCATCCTCACGGGCCATGACCATGTACTGGCAGACATTACACTGTGCATCCCGAAATAGACCCTACCTGCATTCACTGTTCAGAAGAGCCACAGACAGTTGATCATCTTCTCTTCAGCTGTCCAGCATTCCTGAGACATAGGATGCAAACAGCTATCCTTCTTCGACTGACCCACCTCAATCCTCAATCTATGGTCAGCCTTCAAGATTAAACCTCAGCATGGAACTTCCTGGTCAACTGGTTCAAGTCAGCAATCAAAACAAGACGCGACTAAAAGCGCTCAACACTAGTCCATACTGGTGACTCCCGGGTAGTTGGCATTCCAGGAACCTGGGTTATCTCTCTCTAGCTGTAAATAATTTGTTAGTTTTAATTATGGTCGTGCTGACGTCATAAATATATAATATTTTGCTTATTCATTTATCTGTTAGTCATTTATTACTAAGCTAGAATATTTATCGTTACTGATTTGCCTTTTTTTTAGCAAGTACGTTTTTATTTGTGAATTTTATTAATTTCTAATGGTAGATCTTTCGTGTTTCTAATTCATAATTAATTTTCTGCTTATATATAATCAGAATTGTTCTCTTTTCTTGAGAAACTACTCTGGATGTCCAGGATATTTTCGTTTGCGTATCTTCCTGAATGTATATACTTTGCTTAGAAAGTATTTTATTTAACCTTACTTGAAATACTGCCTTTAAGAAATCAGAATATACCCATTGCCATTTTTAATCCACTCTTACTTCTAGTGTGTCTTTACAAGCCTTTCGGGTAAACCCCAGGTTGCCCGGGTCACTCGGCTAATTTTGTAATAATTGCTTTGCTATTCGGAGAAAATATGATCGAATTTATTTATTATTCAAACAGGCGTCAAATTGAAACATTTGCGCTTATTACAGAGGAAACAAACAAAACAACCAACGTTAAATATTTGCATGTAATAATCGACAGAGTTCATAAAATTTATATAGACAAAATGGTTGATGTAAGAGAGTTAAATGATTTAGAACAAACGATGTCTCCCTTCTGTAAAGTTCGGACAGTCATAGATAAGGTGAATATCAGTTCAGTTTCTCCTCAAGAACAATTTGGTGTTTCTGATAGACCTATTTAATGTAAGTGTTATGTATTTTTAATAATGTTAGAAATAGATTCGACAACGTTGTGTTGTAAATAATAAGATGTAATCGAATAAGCTTTGTTTACCGCCTTCAATGTCTCACCTCAAGTATGTAACTTTATTTTTATTGTATATTATATTATGTAATCTCATTCCTAGATAATTAAAACATTTAGAATCAATCCATACCTTATCATTTCAAATACAAGGCCTATTTTTATACACAACAGAAATTGGCGACGAGGGTTAAAAACGACAACGTAAACAACGTATTCTAGCAAAAATATTTAAATCAAACTTTATCAAATATCAAATATTCATAATATAATATAATATATATCAATTTTATTAGCAATTTAACTTCATATAGTCAATCCTAATTCTATTAAATTCATAACTACCAATTTTTAAAACAAGCAATTTTTCGCATATCAATATTTATTTATTTTACTTTTCATCGAGGTAAAATTCAAAATATTTTAAACAAAATGGATCCACAACAGTTTCAGGCCCTCATTGAAGCCATGAATAGAAATCAACAACAGCTAATCAATACTTTGTTATCAAAAACAACTCAACCTAGGGATGGAACTGATATAAAAGAAAATCAACCCACCCCTGTAAACATTTCTCATGCTCCACCCTTTGAAAATTTTGATACAAATAAGGAAATATTTAAATATTATCGCCAGTGTTTTGAAAATTACATCAAAATGAAAGACATTTATCAAGATAAAAAGAGAAGTGCTCAAATGTTATTGAATTCGATAGGTGCTTCAAATTATAACATCTTAGCAGCCTTGGTAGCCCCAGCAACTCCGGGAGAACTTGATTACGAAGAACTCATCGAAGGCAGGGCTGGTGTGGTGGGCGGGTTGGAGGCCGAGCAGGTAGAACTCGGCGCCTCTCCAGGCGGCAGGAGAGGTCGCGCAGGATGGAGCGCTGGGGCACCTGGAGCAGCAGCAGCGGGCGTCACTGGGGCATTATTAGGTGCCTCCTCTGATGGAGCTGGAGGCGCCGGTGGAGAGGATACGGGTGTTGGTGGACCAGTTCGCTTAGGCACGGGGGGAGAAGGAGAAGCCTGAACCTGAGCAGGATTGTCCACACGCTTTGGGGCGTCGAAGTTCCGCCTGGCGAGCGATGGGCAGCTAGCTCTGCGGTGGCCCTGCCTTCCGCATTTGGAACATTTGATTCCGAAGGAGAGGTAGGCAGATAGGGTGTCTCCCTTGGACTGTATGGTCAGTCGGGCGGGCAGGGTCTCCAGCCTGACTCCCTCGTGGAGCAGGATGAACGCCTCCCGGCGGCCGTCGTTGAAGGCGAACTCCCCTAGCTTGATCAGGATGGGGGCGATGGAGGTGACCCTCCCGTATTGGCCCAGGGCGTTCACGATGGTGAAGTCATCCACGAAGCCTGGCAGGCCGGCGACGACGATCCGTTCGGCCCTTTTTCGGTAGGGGAAGACCCTAAGGGTCGTTCCCCCGATCTCGAAGTCGCTCTCCACCAGAAGGCGCGCAAGATCCTTGGTTGCCAAGCCCACGAGGAAATGGCCGTTCATTTTGCCGAAATGCGTGATTTTATCCGGCCCCCCGACCAGCCTGGACTTTGCCTTTAGGTAGGTGTAGTCCGGGATCTCTGGGCACCGCTCCACGAAGATGTAGTGCTCGTGGTCGGTTGTGGCCTGCCTCTTCTTGGCGTCAGCGATGTTGGCGCGTGTCGCCTTGATCTCCCTAGGCGGCACTGTTTTCGGCCCTGTCGGCCGCCTCAGCTGCTGGGAGCTGGGCTTCTCAGCAGGCCTGCTAGGCTGCTTGGCGGCGCGCTCCGGCGTTGTTGAAGTGCGGCGCCGCTTCTTGTTCTTCACAACGGTGAAACCCTTGTTGTCGTCCACGTCAACCATCTCGCTGTCGGCCCAGTTGAGCGAGGCCGGGCTGGCTGTTGTAGCGCTGGAAGAAGCAGCAGTCGGCGGCGCGGTGACGTCACGCGCGGCGGCCGGATTTACATGCATGTCGCCTGCCGGCGAATTTGCATTATTTTGATTATCAGAAGAATTTTCTTTCAAATTCTTCATGTTTTGATTTTCCGGCGAAAACTTCTCGCCTGGTTCTGATCCAGTGCTGGGCCTTTCAGGCACTTGTTCAGCGGATCGAGAGGTTTCTTTTGGTACCAAACTCGTATTGGTAAACGCCTTTTACACACACTCCAGAGGCGAAAACGGCGGAGCTCGCGAAAGCGTGGCCGCACGCTCGAGTGTGTGTGTGTGTGTGGTCTGTTTGTCCTTTATGCCTGACCAAACCACTCATTGGAACGGCATGAAACTTTGGGAAGTTATTTAGTATAGTACTGGGAAGGTTTCTAGCAAATAAAATTTTTGAAATAACTTTTCGCTTTAAAATAATCAAGATAAATATTCTAATTTATCTGTTATAATTCAACAATCTGCTCTAAATATTATCATGATGATACGATGATTTTGTAATGTAGAAAATTAGGAAAGACAAAATTCAGGATGACACGGCAATTTATTTGAGACAAGAATAATGATACAATTCCAAGGCAAGATACTATTCCTTTAACTTCCAATTACCGAGGGAACCAATTAATAATGATTTTATTCAACTTATCGAGTATTTTTCAAGGGACCGGGAAAAAATGTTCACTTTATCGAGAGATTCGTTAGACAAACCTTTACTCGGGTAAAACCCGGGCGAAGCCGGGTACGTCCATACAAGAATAATGATACAATTCCAAGGCAAGATACTATTCCTTTAACTTCCAATTACCGAGGGAACCAATTAATATTGATTTTATTCAACTTATCGAGTATTTTTCAAGGGACCGGGAAAAAATGTTCACTTTATCGAGAGATTCGTTAGACAAACCTTTACTCGGGTAAAACCCGGGCGAAGCCGGGTACGTCCGCTAGTATTTTATAAAGATTTATTTATTTGAAAGGAAATTATTTGTAAATTTTAAAATAACTTAAATATTTTAATGCTGAAATTTAAAAAGAAAATAATATTATTAATTAGCGCGCGATTCCTAAATTCCCGCGTAAAAAAAAAAAACAATAACACTCGCGACATTGCGCAACAGCACTGCAAAGTGAAACTTAAACTAACAGAATCTAGAAGTGCGCAGGCGTGATTCAATCGGCGCCGCCTGCCGCCACCGTAATACCTTTTTAGCGGTAAAGTTGTATGTAAAAAAAAAAAAAAACATTCAACTGTCGAAATTCGAATTTTAAATTGGTCGAACTATCGGAACTGTCGTATTATCGATTCTGTCGAATTACGGTTTGTTATTTGATAGGCCGGAGGTCGGGACATCAGAATATGGTCGAATTAAGGTAGAGTGTCGAATTTGCGTGTGTCGAATTAACGAGGTTATACTGTATGTAAATTCTTGTTCAAAAATCAATCAATAATAGAGAATTTGCATATGTCTTGTTTGTTAGAAAGAAAAGAATAGTTTTTTGGGCAGAGAAGCAAGATGCTCTCAGGTTAGTTTTTCTCTTGTAAATATGTTTATATAATTTCTTAAAAGTCTCTAATTTAACTTTATTGTAAAAATAAATATAATTTCTTCAGAGGGGTACATTTGTTTTTTTGTTTTTTCTTTAAGGGCTTCAAGCATTAAAAGAAAATATTATTTAAAAAGGTAACAGCTCTATCCTACTTGCACCCAACAAAGGTTATGGGCCTACTTGCAAGCTTTTAGCTGAATACTATAGCAACTTAAGAAAAGAATTGGCTAAGCTTTTGGGGCCGTATTAAAAGTTTGAAAATGACTGATACAAATTTCACTTTTCCTAAGCTGAATGCTTTTAACTACAATATATGGAAAGTGGATATGAAGGTTCTTCTAATCGATAGAGGAAGCTGGGATTTTATTATAGAAGATGAACATGATCTTCCAGCTGAGGCAACAGCCAAAGATATAAGAGAATTTAAATGGAGGAAAGATAGGGCATTTTCTACTATTTACCAAGGAGTAGAAAGAAAATACCAAACCTTGATTGCCAATGCTGCTGATGGAAAAGAAGCTTGGTATATATTAAAGCAGAATTTTGAGCCAAATTCAAGGGCCAGACTGGCTGGATTGATTGACGAATTTTATGAACTGAAATTTGCTCCTGATGAAGAAACTATTGGAATATTTATTAAAAGAGTCCAAGAGAAAAAACAACTGATTAAAGAAGCTGGATTTGATCTACCTGAAGTACTTGTGTGTTTTCAGTTGATAAGGAAATTACCCCAAGATTATGATGGCATTGTCCAAGTTCTATACAGACTAGAAGAAAAACAATTCAATGTTGAAAACATTGAAGCCCACTTAATAAATGAATCGGGAAGAGTTCAACAAAAGAAAAAAGATGATGGACTTGATATTGTGGCAAACGCTTATCAAACAAAAACTCCCAGGATGTACCAAGGAAATAAAAAGAAAAATTATTTTTCTGCAAAAGCACAGTATAGCAGTGGAAGCATGCTGGAGCCAACAGTGCATCCAAGAACAGCAAGAACCCATGATATAAGGAATTGCTCCTTCTGTGGGAAAACAGGCCATCTTATAAAAGACTGTTTTCTTAGAAACAAAAACTCTCAATGGCAACACTACAGAAAGGATCAGAACTACAAAGGAAAATCTTCTGCATTTCACTCAGAAATTCTAAGCTTCCACCACATTAGTGAAAGAGCAAGTGATCCAACTAGTGAATGGGGAGAATGGCTGATAGACAGCGCAGCTACATCTCATTTTTGCAAAGAAAAGGATTGGTTTGTGAACTACCAGGATATCCCCCGATGGACGCTTTGATTGGAGATGTCGACTGCAAGTCAACAATCTTAGGTAAGGGAGATATTAACTTTGTTTTAAGAGACATAAATAACACATTTGTAGAGGTAACTCTATTTAATGTTTTATATGCACCAAACATGAGAAGGAATCTCATTAGTGGATCATGCATAGACATAGCAGGAAATAAGATTATATGGAAAAATGGTAAAATGACAATCTTTAAAAATAATGGGGAATATTTATTTACAGCAAGACGAGTAGATAAATTATATATTGTAAATGGATACCTTAATAAAGCCAAAGCTCAAAATTATTCAGTTTCTTATAACTCAAATCTTAATTTTCTCCATAAGAGATTTTGTTATATTAACTCAGAAATACTTAATTCTATGAGTAAAAAGAATACTGTCAGAGGATTAGAAAAAGTTCAGGGTAATCCAACCACATGTGATATATGTAAAGTAGCTAAGATCACCAGATCATCATTTAAATTTAGCTATACAATTCTGACTAGAAAACCTTTAGAAAAAGTGCATATGGATATCTGGGGTCCTGCACCAGTGAGATCACTTGGTGGCAGTAGATATTTTCTTTCTATCATAGATGACTACTCTAGAAAGGTTAATGTTTATTTCCTAAAAGAAAAGTCAGAAGTTTTAAACTATTTTAAGCAATACTTGCATGAGTCTGAGAGAGCATTAAATGCCAAAATAAAATGTATTAGGAC
Organism: Cordylochernes scorpioides; assembly: GCA_030710605.1. Classification (NCBI taxonomy): domain Eukaryota; kingdom Metazoa; phylum Arthropoda; class Arachnida; order Pseudoscorpiones; family Chernetidae; genus Cordylochernes; species Cordylochernes scorpioides. The sequence continues at coordinate 73,196,698 of CP092875.1, forward strand.
AGATATATAATGGATTAGAATTCTGTAACAAAGAATTTGAAAATTTCCTAGTAAATTTGGGTATTAAAATAGAAAGAACATCAACTTATAGTCCTGAACAAAATGGAATTGCTGAAAGGTTTAATCGAACTGCTATTGAAGGTGTTCGAGCAATGCTTTTAGATAGTGGGTTACAACCCAGATTCTGGGCAGAAGCCCTAAATCCTTATTCCTTATATCTATAAAAATGAAATGCGAAATCGATGTTTGTTATCGCATCACGCAAAATCTACTGACTCAATCATTATGGAATTTCGCATGTAGGTAGCTGAAGATTTCGTTTAACATATAGGCTATTCAAAAAACTACAAAGGTTAATGTACTTTTTTTTTAAATTTTTTAACTGAAATGGATTAGTTCCCGCCTTTTGCCGCTTGGCGCCGCACTGGTCGCGACGAACTTGATTGTGATTGGTTAATACACGTTTTGTTATTACACGCTGCGTATTTCGAAAGGTAAGATTATATATATTTATATATTTCTAATTATGTTTTTTTCTATATAGCTTGCTACGTATATTTTACTATATATGTTTGTTCCATGCAATAGTTTAATACTTATTAGCATTTATATTGTAAGCAGCTTCTATTCACTTTTAATAACTGCTTTTTTGACGTGACAACGTCTTAAATTAGGTTGCGGCTGGGAGTCACTTATGAAAAAGTGTAACGCCCGGTAACGTTACGATGAGTCACCGAACGAGAGTGCTGCGCGCGCAGCGCTAGAGAATTAGGCGCATTGAATCGGCGCATGCTTGTCTCTGTCTTTGTCTTTCTCGAACGTTCTTGGCGTTGGAAAAACAAGAAAGTGTCATAATACAAGTTCACACGTGTGGTGTAAATTATTAGTTTAAAATTAATTAATTAATTTATTATTATTTTACAAATTTTAAATAGTTTCAAATTTATTTAGCAAAAATTTGAACCTTCGATCTGAATAAATGTTTTGATTTTCGAATTGATTCTTTAAAATTACAAATATTAAGAAAAAGTGGCAGATATAAGAAAACTTTATTTAAACTGTGTTGAGCAAGAATTTTAACATCTAATTTAAGTAAATGTTTTAATTTTCAACTTCATCATTTACAATTACAAATTTTATTTAATTTCAAATTTATTTAGCAAAAATTTGAACCTTCGATCTGAATAAGTGTTTTGATTTTCAAATACCAACGCGGCTGGTGGAGTGGCGATCTATCGTAAATTATCATCGACATCTACGGCGGAAGTGTTCCAAGTTGCGATTACAGACGTAACTCGTGTCATTAAAACCAAGGGTGACATGTGCATGACTGAAGTTACTTGCTTCGCCGCTAATACTAGCTTCAAGTTTATACTCGGTGCTGTATATATTCATCCAGGAGCTAGTATGCAGGATATTGGAATGTTACTATGGCAAGGACTCGGTCCGTTTATTCACAACAGCCAGTACGTGCCACCGTTCGTGCAAGTTGATTCTAGTATACCGATTCTTCTGTGTGGTGATTTTAACAAAAACGTAAAGTCTGACAACTCGTTTCTTAATTTCATGAAAAATACGTATAATCTTGATTGCGTATCAAACGTTTCTAAGTCAACTACGTTAAAAGGAACAACTATCGACTTGACTTTCGCAAGACACATTACAGCAGAAACACTTCCTTAAACACTCAAATAGGAATTAGTTAAGTTTAAGTTTACATGTACAATGTTTTAGTAAACAAAATATATTTCTATAGTTAAAATTTGTGCAATTCTTATTTTCATTCAATTCCTTGTTCCTATTGTGCAATTTAATTATATTCATATCAATAAATATTCTACCGTTGTCACGTAAAATCTTCGCCCGTAAAACCGACTTTACAGGCAACCATTAATTTTAGGGGTAGGCTCAATTTATTGGGCAGTTTTTTCATACAAATTAGACAAAGGTATACTGTTTGATTCTCATAAAAGGAATATTCATTTTGTATTATATATTTATATAATCATTTACGATTTAGATTATTGTTTAGAAATAATTTTCTAATTTCTAATTATGTTTTTTTCTGTATAGCTTGCTACATATATTTTACTATATATGTTTGTTCCATGCAATATTTTATATTGTAAGCAGCTTCTATACATTTTTAATAACTGCTTTTTTTAAGGGGTGGGCTCAATTTATTGGGCAGTTTTTTTCAACCAAATTAGACTTTTTTTTTTAGGCCTTCTTCCATTGTCTTTTTTTTTGCTGTCATTTTTTTAGGTAGTATTTATATTTATCTGCTTCATAATATGTAGCTGCTCATATATATCTATATAAGCTCAATTTATTGGGCAGTTTTTTCAACTAAATTAACTTTTTTTTTTAGGCCTTCTTCCATTGTCTTTTTTTTTTGTTGTTTTGCTGTCATTTGTTTAGGTAGTATTTATATTTATCTGCTTCCTAATATGTAGCTGCTCATGTATATCTATATATGTTCTACTCATATTTATTGTGCATATTTTTTCAGCAATAGGCTCAATTTATTGGGCAGTTTTTTTCAACCAAATTAGACTTTTTTTTTTTAGGACTTCTTCCATTGTCTTCTTTTTTTTTTGTTTTGCTGTCATTTGTTTAGGTAGCATTTATATTTATCTGCTTCCTAATATGTAGCTGCTCATTTATTTATTGTGCATATTTTTCAGCAAATTATACTTTTTTTTTACGTCTTCTTCCATTTGATTTTTTTTAATCAGTTGTTTTACGTTTTCACTGAGTTTTATGCATTTTTCCCCTCCTTTCAGATTATTTCTATGCATTTTTTTATTTTGGCCTTAGTCATGAGTCGAGCTTATTTTAATACACTATTTTTAATTTTTTTCTTCATTCTCAGCCCTTGATATTTTACATTTTTCAGTTATCCTTATTTTTATTTTTACTAATGCTTTGTGTTTGTAGGTATGCCAAGCCATAGGAGAAGCAATCTTTCTCAGCGTTCCAATAGCTCTAGGGTTCAGCATGCTTACAGACTGCGCGAAACCAGAGGACAGAATATTCTAAGATTGCGTGCACAGTTTGCGCGTCAAGCCGCTGTGCGGTCGTTAGAGACACCTGATCCCATCCATTCTCGCTTACAGGCTCATTCAGAAATATATTCTTCTACTCGGAGGAATACTAGAACAAATAATTTTTTCAGCAGCATTTGGTCTTCTATGGAAAATGCAGGTTTTAATTATTCTGTTGCTGTTGAATACTTTAAGCACCCTTTAATTTCCCTTGGGATGATGGACACTACATGCAGGTTTTGTGGGGCCTTAAGATGGAAAGATGAGTCTTCTGGAATGTGCTGTTCAAACGGGAAAGTCCGTTTGCCATTAATTGACTTAACTCCCGAGCCACTTCGCAGCCTTTTATCTGGAAAGAATTCTGATTCAGTCCATTTTTTGCGTAATATTCGCAAATATAATTCCTGCTTTCAAATGACATCATTTGGAGCTGAAAACCAAACCCACTCTGTTACTTTTCCAACCACATTTTCTATCCAAGGCCAGGTCTACCACAGAATAGGTTCACTTATGCCATCTGAGAACCAGCCAAGTAGATTTCTTCAGATCTATTTTATGGGCAATGATGATGATGATGATATTCAGACTGATCGAAGATGCCAGCAAATACAGGGAGTACGTCGTAATATTGTACAGGGTTTGCAGCGCATGTTGCACCAACACAATCTACTGGTTCAACAGTTTAAAACTGCACTTGAAAATCTCCCCAGTGATGCATACAGAGTTGTTGTAAATGCTGATCGGACACCTCCTGGTCAACATCCTAGACGGTATAATGCTCCTACAGCTAATGAGGTTGCGGTTGTCTTAGCTGGTAATCAGTTTGGCTCACGTGACATTGTTTTACATCAGCGCGATAATTTGCTGCAACATGTTAGCGACACACATCGCTTTTATGATGCCCTTCAATATCCTTTAATTTTCTGGAAAGGCCAAGAAGGATATTCTTTTCATATTCCTCAGATCGACCCAAACACTAGCCAGCCTTTGTCAAGTAAAGTGTCTTCTATGGATTTTTATGGCTATTTTATTATGGTTCGCCGAAATAGTCCAAATGTCATTGTTCAATTTGGCCAGCTCTTTCATCAATTCCTGGTCGATATGTATGCGAAGGTAGAAAGTGAATGTTTGCGCTATATTACGCTGCACCAGAGAAACTTGCGTGCAGAGAGTTATATTCATTTGCGCGATGCCCTGTCAACTGATGCAAATATTAACCCTAATAGCTTGGGTCAAAGGATCATTTTACCATCAAGTTTTGTCAATAGTCCCAGGTATTTGGCAGAATATACGCAGGATGCTTTTTGTTATGTTCGGAAATTTGGGCGTCCAGATCTTTTTATTACTTTTACAAGTAACCCCTCTTGGGAAGAGCTATCTGCAGCGTTGCTACCAGGACAAAAACAGCTGGATAGACATGATATCACAGCTCGGGTTTTTCGGCAAAAATTAGTTAAATTTATTGGGGCTCTAACAAAAGGCCAATTGTATGGAGCAGCAGTTGCGTGGATGTATTCTGTTGAGTGGCAGAAAAGGGGACTTCCTCATGCTCACATATTAGTTTGGCTAGCAAATAAGCTCCGTCCCACTCAGATAGACTCTGTTATATGTGCTGAGTTTCCAGATCCTATTCGAGACCCGCTATTGTATAACATTGTGGTTAAGAATATGATACATGGGCCTTGCGGTGAGTACAACCCTGTGTCCCCCTGTATGAAGAATAGTAGCTGTTCTAAAAAATATCCAAAACAGTTTTTGCTGGAAACCCAGACTAATGAGAATGGTTATCCTTTATATAGGAGACGCGCACCTGAAGCAGGTGGCTTTACTGCAAAGGTTAAAATACGTGGACGCGAAGAGGTCACAATTGACAATCGTTGGGTGGTGCCTTATTCTCCATTGCTATCGAAGATGTTTTGTGCAAATATCAATGTTGAGAACTGTAGTTCTGTTAAGGCAATAAAATATATTTGCAAATATGTCAATAAGGGCAGTGATCAAGCTATTATTAATTTACGCAGAGAAGGTAGAGGTCCTGACCCTCAAAATGAGGTGCGAATGTATCAGTGTGCCAGATACATAAGCAGCAATGAAGCTGTTTGGCGTCTTCTCAGCTTCCCTTTACACCAACGCCATCCAGCTGTTATCCATTTAGCTGTGCATCTTGAGAATGGAGAACGGATATATTTCAATCAAAACACTCTTGCCCATCGAATGCGTAATCCACCAAGGACAACCCTGACTGCATTTTTTTCATTATGCCAAACTGATTCCTTTGCTAGGACCCTGCTCTATCCAGATGTTCCCCAATACTACACTTGGAATTCTTCTGCCCACGAATGGAGAAGGCGCGATCAAGGCAAGGTGGTCGAAGGACAGCCTGGAGTGAAGAGATCAGACACTATTGGACGGGTTTACGCTGTGCATGTCAGTAACTTTGAATGCTTTTGTTTACGTATGTTACTACATAACATCAAGGGACCAACTTCCTTCGCATATTTGAAGATTGTTAATGGCAGTCAATACGAAACATTTAGAGAAACATGCGCAGCTCTTGGATTATTGGAGAATGATAACCATTGGGTTGTCACAATGGATGAGGCCGTTCTTTGTCAGGCTCCTACAAGAGTAAGGCAATTGTTTGCCATATTAATTTCTACGTGCACAATTTCGAACCCTCAGCAGTTATGGATTACCTATAGAGATGAGATGGCAAGTGATATTCTTCATCGTTATCAGCTTCTCGATTCCTCCATCAGGTATAATGATCTGCAAAATAATGAAACATTGTGTAACATTGAGGATCGTGTCGTATCTATATGTGGGAAGAAACTGCAGGAATTAGGCTTAGGAGCACCCAGGAGAAATGTGGTTACCAATTCTGACATTTTGAGAGAACTTGCGTATGATACGGCAGAACTTGAAGACAATGTTGCATCCATGCTGCCCAAACTCTTGCCAGAACAAAGAAGAGTTTTTGATGCTGTCTTAGCAAAAATTAATTTGTCACAACCCATAATTATATTTTTAGATGCGCCGGGGGGAACAGGTAAAACATTTCTTTTGAATCTTCTATTAGCAATGATTAGGAAGGAACAAAATATTGCCATTGCTGTTGCTTCCTCAGGGATAGCTGCAACATTGCTTGCGGGCGGAAGAACTGCACATTCAGTGCTGAAATTACCTCTGACTTTTGCAGAGGGCCAGACTGCTGTTTGCAATATACGAAAAAATAGTGATAAAGCCTCACTCTTACGTAGCTGTAAGTTGCTGGTTTGGGATGAGTGCACCATGGCCCATAAAATTGCCTTGGAAGCCCTTGATCGGACATTACAGGATATCCGTGATGATCCACAACCCATGGGTGGTTTAGTAGTGCTTTTGGCCGGTGATTTCCGACAGACTCTTCCAGTAGTCACTAGAGGTACACCTGCTGATGAGCTGAATGCCTGTTTAAAGTCTTCTTATCTTTGGAGCCATATTGTGAAAATGCACCTCACGGTCAACATGAGAGTTCAACTCCATAATGATACCACTGCTGCACAATTTGCAGACGAACTCTTAAAGATAGGAGAAGGTCAACTAGAAACTGATTCCGAGGGTAATATCCAGTTTTCAAATACTTTTTGCCAAGTGGTGGAATCTTCAGAAAGTCTGTATGAAAAGGTTTTCCCTAATATAGGTGTAAACTATTTATCTGAAGAATGGTTATGTGCCCGCACTATTTTAGCCCCCAAAAATAGCACTGTGCTAGAAATAAATAATACAATATTAAATTCAATCCCGGGTGAAAGCAAAATCTATAGATCAATTGATACAATGGTTGATCCTGATGAATCTGTGTCGTATCCCCCTGAATTTTTGAATTCACTAGAATTGTCTGGTACACCTTCACACAAAATTGTACTAAAAGTTGGTGTGCCAGTAATTTTAATACGAAACCTTGATCCACCCCGTCTCTGCAATGGCACTAGATTATGCATCACTCAAATGGGCACTAATGTTCTCCAGGCTCGGATTTTAACTGGCTCTTTTCGAGGGGAAGAGGTCCTTATTCCTAGAATACCTATTATTCCAAATGATCTGCCTTTTAAGTTTAGACGCTTGCAATTCCCAGTTATGGTTGCCTTTGCTATGACAATTAATAAATCTCAGGGTCAAACATTGCAAGTAGTTGGTGTGCATCTTGAGTCTCCCTGTTTCTCGCATGGGCAACTCTATGTAGCATGCTCCCGTGTTTCCAGCCCTAAAAATTTATTTGTCTTTAGTTCTACTTTTAGCAAGACACGCAATATTGTTTATCAGGGGGCTTTGATCTAGATTTTGACAATTTTTAAAGAGATTTCTTCAAATAATGATTTTGGGAAGCTTGACTTTTGTAAATACATAATTTGTTATCATTATTGCTCTACTGTTGTTTCATCAATAAAGCTTTTTTTACTTTATTTTATTTTAAATTTTTCACATTTAATTCATTTACATAACTCTATTCTTGAAATTTGTTTTTTTTTTTATGGTATCAACATTTCTGGTTCAATTAAAGTTTTTGTTAGCCTGCAACACACCTTATCATAGCTCATTGCATTTATCAGGATAACTTTGCTGTTTTGATTTTTACACCATTAGTATTTTCATGCCTCTATAATATTATATTTGTTTGCAGAATTTTATAGACAATTTGGTTTGGGTTATGTACATTAAGAATTTGTAAAAATATAAAGGTCAAAGTTTTACAACAAAAAAAAAATTTTGGAACACCATTTCTCTCCCATTTAATTTAATGATGCTTCATTTATGATTTTTAGAATTGCATTATTTTTATGCATATTATTTTTAAAAATTTGTGTTAGCAAGACATGGAATATTGTTAAGTTAATGTAATATTAACAGAAACTTTACCAACCCGTGAAGCGTTAGCTCCAGTCTTTTACCGCTGGGGGCAGCACTGTTAGAGCTAATAAATGCTTTCGATTGGTGCTTACTTTTACATGCTGTTTGTTTTTAGACTAAATTGATACACATCAAGTTAGCATTTTTTCATGCTTCAAAAGTTAAGATTATATTTTTAACGTTTCATAATACTTTTTCAAATTAAAGCCGGAAATAATATTGCTTTTTCCCATCCTGCAGGTCTACATTACACTGCAACATGCTATCATAACTCTGGATTTTGGCATTGATATTTATATAATGTGAAAGTACTGTTTGCTACCTTAAGCTCTGGAGAGATTATAATGTGTCTACAGATCCATCATGTGGAAATCACACCATAGTGAAAATGCATTTAGCTGGTAGCAATGTATCACATTTGTAGACATGTGGTGCGCTTACAGTAAAAGCAGTCGCTACCTACCCACCATGGTTATCATGGCCTGTACCACGCGTACTAGGGATGATTAAAAAAAAAAGGAAGCAAGACCGAATACAAATAATTACATTATGTGTGGTTTCAGTTACATTTTGGCTATCTTCAAAGGTACTGAATACATTCAGTAATTTTGTCTTTATATGGCAACAATGCTGTTACTGAAACATCACACATATATATATATTTTTTTATTTGGTCTTGCTTTTTTGGTATTTTTACAATTGCCCTTGACTATTAGAAAATTATGCAAATTTCCTTTTTATTTTATATACCATTTTAAAAATTATATTCTTTTGTTAAAATATCCAATTTCCCACACTTTTCTAAAACTGCAACAATAACTAATACAAAATTCTTCCAAGTCCAGGTATTTCAATATTGCAGAAATATATTACATTTATAAAAGTTGCTTAACTATTTAGATATGTAAATGCCGGATTAGGTGCCCTTTAAAATGTTTGCTCTTGCTGTTTCTTCTTGGACAGCCGAGAGTGAAGTGGACAAAGTGAAATTTTCAGGTTGTGCCGACCATTTTCCTTTATTCACACTAATCATTAGATTTTTTTTTTATTTTTAAGAATAAAAGCCCAGTTTGGTTACTTGCACTCACTGGAGAGGTTGGACTTTTTCAATAATCAGGAGCCATTGGGGCAATTTTTTTTTTTTCCGAACAAAGTGTCTGAATCTGCATTCGATGACCCCGGGTCATGGTTTTTAAAAATTAACAGTTTAGACCACTCCTCCAAACAGCACTCTATTCATTAGATGTGTTTGTGAAATGGATCCTATATTTCAGATTTTTTTACACGCATTTTTGATATTGCTCTTTGCAATTTATCTCCATTTTGCTGAAAGAAAATTCATTACATTGAGTTTACAAACAGTTGGGGCCTCTATTCATTCATGAGTAAACCTAGCTCGAACACTACCCAGGCGAAGCCGGGTCCAGTCGGGTAAAACCCGGGCGTTGCCCGGGCCACTCGGCTAGTACCTTTATATATACTAAAAATAGATGTGAACATGCTCTAACAAAAGGAGTAAGTCCAATGGAATTATGGTTAGGACATAAACCATCTGTAAGACATTTTAAAATTTTTGGCTCATTAGCTTATGTACATGTCCCTAAAATAAAAAGAAATAAGTTACAACCTAAGGCCAATTCAAGCATAATGGTAGGTTATGCAACCAAAACAAAAGGTTATAGAATCTGGTTACCAGCAGATAGAAAAGTAATAGAAACCATTCATGTATATATTGATGAAACTAAGAAAGGTGTAGATACTTTATTTGGTACTGCTTCTAGAGTACAATATGTTTTTTATCCACAGGATGATAACTACCCTTATGAAAATAATGATAGTGATAACCATAATTTACATACACTTACCCCAATAGACATAACTAAATGGAAAAGACTATAAGTACCTAGAAAGACAGGACCACGAGTAGACGTATACTATTATCCATCTTCTAGTGATCAAAAATTAAGATCATTTAATGATGTACAAAAATATTGTGAAACACAAAAGCTTGAATATAATTCTGAAATTTTTCATTTAGACCACAAAAACCAGATATAAGCGAGGAAAATGAAGTTAAAATAGAAACAAATTGTTTAGAAGATGATTTGTACGAAAGTATTTTTCATGAGGAAATCTATAATGTAGAACTTCCTATAAACTTTAATGATGTACAACAATCACAGGAAAAAAAGAAATTGGATTAAAGCAATGGAGGTTGAACTTGAGGTGATGAAAGATAGGAAAGTATGGAAATTAGTAGATCCCCCACCTCAAGGTGTGAAAATATTAGGTAATAAATGGGTATATAGTGTAAAAAGGGATGATAAAAATAATATAAAAAGATATAAAGCTAGGCTTGTGGCACAAGGTTATAGACAGAAATATGGAATAGATTACACTGACATTTTTTCACCAGTTGTAAATTTTTCAATAATTAGATTCCTGTTTATAATATTAGTATCGATTGAAAAACCCTGTACAATTTATAAATGAAGAAAATAAAACATCAAGGGCTGCGTATCTTTATTAGAACGACTATATTACGAGCTTTCGGGCACATACGCCCTTCTACAGGAATTAATAAAATAATAATCCAACTAGTTTGAAATAGAATTTATATACACGTAGCTATTGTTTTGCATATCTGCTTAATTAGAAAAATATTAAAATGTTTAAATTTACATGCAGGTGTAATGATTTGGAAAAACTAATTCTAATTTATATGAGGTAATATGATACATTTTGATTAAAGCAAACTTATTTTGTATTTTATATACAATTTTACAAATTTTACAACTTGCAAGGAATCCCATTAGACGTGTGATATCTTATACTATGAATGAATTTGTTTTATCTTATTTTATTTAAGTCTATTGAATTATATGCTTCTGGTAAAACAATTCTGCGATTTATACTGTTGTATTGTTTGGACACTATTGCTTCAATTATTAATCTTTGATATTTGTTACTGATATTGTTGTAATGTGCTTTAGGTTCATTTAAGTTGAATGTGTGTCCTGTTGAATTGGAGTGCTGTACTATTAATGATAAAGGGTCATTTCTGTTTATGTTTCTTCTGTGTTCAATGATTCTATTATGTAATTTTCTTCCCGTCTCCCCCACATATCTGGCATTACAGTTATTGCATTCTATAGAATAAATTACCTCTTTTCTACATGATATGTATTCGGTTTGCCTGTTTTTTGTTATCGGGTTTCTTAAGATATCTGATAAGCCGGGAGAGTTACTATAAAAGGTTTTTATTCCATATTTATCTAATGTTCTGGAAATGTGGATGGATTTCGGGGAATATGGAATGTAACAATTTTGCCTGTATATTTTAGATTTTGTGCTAACATGTTAGATGTGACCTGTGCCTGATAGAAATGTTTTAAAATAAATGTTTTGGGGTAACCAGCTGATGTTAAATTTTGGATAACTGTTTGTGTTTCATGAGTTTTGTATTGATTTAGTGAACAATGAGTATAAATTCTTTTGGTTAACGTTTTCACTGTGTTAATTTTATGACTAATGGGGCAAAATGAAGAAAATTTTATATAATTAGGGGTGAATGTAGGCTTGTAGTAAACTGTTGTTTGCAATCTATTATCTATTTTCATTATTTTAATGTCTAAAAATGGCAATGTGCAATTATCTTCTTTTTCTATTGTAAAACGTAAGCTATTGTTGTAAGTGTTGAGTGAGGCTAAGATGTTGGGAATCTGTTTTTCTGTACAAATGCAAAATATATCATCTATATATCGTCTGTATAATATGATGTCTGCCGGGTATAATGAAGTGATCCAATTATCTATTTCTCTCATGACTATTTCGGCTAATGGAGTTGATAATGGGCTTCCCATAGGAGAACCCTTGATTTGTTTATACTGTTTCTGGTCAAATGTGAAAATGTTAACTTTAAGACATAATGTAATTAAACCTATTATTTTATCTATTGTGTTAGGGTCTATCTCATATTGTTATCTAAAAAGGTTTTAGTAGTTTCAAGTATTAAGCCATGGGGGAGACTGGGGTATAAGGCCTCTACATCGAATGATACCAAAATATGATCTCTCTGATAATTGTAATTGGCTATTTCAGTGATGAATGTTGGAATATTGGCTATTGACATTGGAAATACGCTCTTCTTAATTAATGACTGTAAAAATATTGTAACATACCTGGCTATTGGTGCTAGTGGTGAGCTATGATAGGCTACTATTGGTCTTAATGGGATCCCTTGCTTGTGAACCTTGGGTTTTCCATATATATAACTTTCAGAGTCTAAATTAGACATGAATAATTTAAATTCATCATTTGATATAAAGAGAAACTAAGTCGTTTCATAGAGAAACTGTTTTGGAGATGAACTATCTACAAATTAATTCAAGACTCATCTTCAGACAAGACTGGACCCGAAGCAGGAGGGAGTGTGAAGTCCACTACTCGTACAAGTCGACAAGGGACTCTGCATCATCTGTAAATTCCTTCACTGTGTTGTCCTGTTTATCTCATTCTTTCTCATTATACTTTTGTGTAAATATAGCTATGATGCTGTGAATCATGGGAAATGATGATCATGGGGCCGATTGTTAAAGGTGATCATCTTTTCATTAAATGTAAGATACTTTAATATTTGTTAATTATATTGTTTAAATAATTTGTATTTTCAAATTTAATTGTAAAAAAAAAAAATTTAAATTTATATATGTAAATTCTTGTTCAAAAATCAATCAATAATAGAGAATTTGCATATGTCTTGTTTGTTAGAAAGAAAAGAATAGTTTTTTGGGCAGAGAAGCTAGATGCTCTCAGGTTAGTTTTTCTCTTGTAAATATGTTTATATAATTTCTTAAAAGTCTCTAATTTAACTTTATTGTAAAAATAAATATAATTTCTTCGGAGGGGTACATTTGTTTTTTGTTTTTCTTTAAGGGCTTCAAGCATTAAAAGAAAATATTATTAAAAAAGGTAACAGCTCTATCCTACTTGCACCCAACAAAATCTAACTACGCAGCGAGGTTTTTATAGAACAAATCACTCTTCACCGTGTTAGCTTTTAAAATGATCTTAGAAGTGATATCTTGCAATTCCTACTGTTTAAATACTTTAAAATTTGCTTTTCCTAGCTTTATATCGAGTTACAGCCATTGTTTTAGTATTCCCTTCCTTGAGATCAATTTCGAGGTTGTTGTTGTCGTTATTTATTTATGCTTATGAGGTGATACATCAGCGTATTTACAATTTGAGAGGAGACAAAATGTCGTGTCCAATGAAGAGCCTCAGATGTCTTCATGCATCTCTATCACAGCAGTCGCGATGTCTTCTATATTGGGTGTGTAAAGCTGCTGCTCTGGGTCCATGTCAATTTTCTGTTGTTGTTGTTGTCGTGTCCAATGAAGAGCCTCAGTGTTTCGATGCAAAAATAATGGCCGATATCATAAATCCAAATTCAATCGTTGTTATATAATTGAGAAATTAATTATTTTTAAATATTTGCAAGTAATATATCATTATAAATCTTATTTCTTGCTTTGACACTATATCTACCAATAAATTTACAACAATATATTTTGTGTGATTTCAGGCTGTATTAAAAATGCTTTAAAAACAGGAAATCCGCATAATTTTGCTTCAGGAGTTCAAACTCGGCCACAACTAGGACCTCCAATCCCGGTACATATTTTCAATCCTGGGATTCGGGATTGCTTTTTTCTCAATCCCGGGATATCCCGGGATTGAAAAAAAATTTCGTCTTTCTACGCCAAGAGGTATATTGTTTCGTTCGTTATACACCTATCCCCCGATTTACACGGTAGATACGTTTCCTGAGAAAAACGTGTAAATCGGGGGATATGTGAAAACAGAAATAAAAATAAAATGCATTGACAGGTTAAAATATGTAGTCAGCACATAAGCTCGGGATTCCTCGTGAGATGTGTACACAGCGCATGTGTTCAATCACAGTAGCATTTAGTATAGTGCGATAAAAACAAAAAAAAAACTTATTTGGAAAACCATGTAAAAGCGAAAACGTGTAAAACAAGTACCGTGTAAATCGGGGGATAGGTGTATTTTTAATTTTTTTCTTTTATATAGTGCCAATGACGTGGCACTTACTTCGATGAAAACAACCTGAAAGCCATATATTTTGCGCCTGCTTATGAACTAAATCATTGCTTTCGGGTTACAGTTTGAAATTATCTGTCAATTACTGTACACACATCTGGAAAAAAATTACTGTTCTTGGAACTCTTAGACCACATCTCTTAATGCAGTGTTGGGCAGTAATCCATTCAAAGTAATACATTACCTTGTAATTACGATTACTTTGCAAAAAAATTAATTGCATTAGAATGTAAACATAATTACTCGTAATTCTATATATAATGATAGCAATTGTGATTAAAATTACTTGTAATTGTAATTATACCAAATGTAATCATGATTATTTGCAATTGTGATTATAGAAAATGTAATCATTATTGCATTTTGCCCAACTATGTATTAATGTTTAGAAAGAAGACAGCACCGTTTTAAAAACATGAATTACTTTATTTTAAGGATAAAAATTCAATTTTGAGAAAGATTTGAGCGTAGGAAAGATAATTTGTCAAGAGTGTCATCATGTAAACTAGAACGTATCTTATTGCATAGGTATCCAGAGGAGGAGAAGACTCTTTCCGATTCCACAGACGTTGGAGGAATTGTCAGCAAGTATTGATACACATTCTCTAAATGGGGTCCTCGTTTGCCTGACTGAGCAGCAATATTAAGTTCGTGGTTAATCATAGTTGAGTAGGATGCGGAGTCTGGTGTAGGTATTGCATTTGAAGTTGAAGAGGCAGCCTCAATAGCTTCTTGCAATCGGCGCTCAATTGTAAGATGGTCATTCGATTGTGATGGCTCATGGCGTTCTTGTAAACTCCGAGCAAGTTGCGAATTATCAGCCTGAATTCTTACTTCGGCCATTTGTTCCTGTAACGGTTTAAGATGCAAAAGCAATTTCACGCTAAAGTCTTTGACCATCTTCTTGGATGGAGAGTATAAACATGATTTTAAAAAAAAATTATAAAACAATTTGGAGCACAGATAAGAGGTTAGTGGCGGGTCCATGTTACACGCAGGTCCGCCACAAAAATAAAGGGATGCCGCTACTATCTAAGAACCACTATTTGCATGTCAACAAAAATTGGGGCCCCCTCCATGTATACTGCTGCATACTCTCATTCTAGAGGCTACCCTTTTGAAAAGATCTTGCAGAATAACCCTTCGTTATTAGTGTATGAAAATAATTTCAAATCTCAGAAAAAAAAAAAAGACCCGAAATGCAGCTGTATAAACAAAACGTCAAAAGTGTGCTATCTCATCATCTGTTTGATTACCAAAATGCTAGATAAGAAAAATATATTTTTGCGCTGGTTTTCATGCACAAACCAGTAATCCCGGGATTTTTCGAGCAGAATCCCGGGATTTCGGGATCATTATTTGGCTCCGGGAAACGGGATCCCGGGATTGGAGTCCCTAGCCACAACGCTCCGGAAACAACTCGAAATGTCATCAGCGCATGGGGCAAGGGTACTACTTCTGAACGCACCACCTACAGGTGGTTCGAAAAATTTCTCAACGGCGATACCAGCCTTGGAGATGAAGAGGGCCGTGGACGTATTTCCGTGGTTGACAACGGCCAATTAAAGGCAATAATCAAGGCGGATACACGCAAAACTACACGAGAAGTTGCCGAAGAACTCAACACAATCAGTCAACAATTGTTCGTCATCTGACACAAATTGGAAAGGTGAAAAAGCTCGACAAATGGGTGCCGCACAATTTGAATGATGTTCATAAAAATCAGCGTTTTGAAGTGTCGTCGGCGTTACTTCTGCGCAACAAGAACGAGCCGTTTCTCGACTGTATTGTTACCTGTGACGAGAAATGGATCCTCTACGAACACCGGCGACGTTCTACGCAATGGTTGAACCGCGACGCAGCATAGATGCACTTCCCGAAGCCCAAACCGCATCGAAAGTAGGTCATGCTGACTGTTTGGTGGTTTACGGCCGGTTTGATCTACCACAGCTTCCTGAATCCAGGCGAAACCATCACTGGGGTGATGTATTGTCAGAAAATTGATGAAATGCACCAAAAACTGCCAGAGATTGGTCAACAGAAAAGGGACTATTCTTCTCCACGACAACGCCCGACCACACGTCTCAATGATCACACTACAAAAGTTGAATGAATTGGGCTATGAAACTCTTGATCACCCAGCATACTCGCCCGACCTCTTGCCTACCGACTACCACTTTTTCAAGTACCACGCCAACTTCCTGGGTGAGAAATTCTTTAAAAACCAAGGTGATGCCGAAACGGCCTTCGATGAATTCATTGCCTCCAGAACTCCAGATTTTTATAAAACTGGAATATACCAGCTCTCGTTGGCAAAGATGTATCGATGCCAATGGTTTTTATTTTGATTAATAAAGGTTTGCTTGTAACGAGTTATTGCTTTTTAAAGTTGTCACTACAAATCGACCATTATTTTTGCATCAACCCAAATACAAGGTTGTTCCAAAAGCTCGTAAACACTTGCAAAAAATTGAAATACCCATATTATTTGCCGTTTTGTATAATGTTTTTTTATAATGTAAACAGTAATTGTATTATGTATTCGCCGTAATAATATTATTCGCCAAGTAATAAGAAAAACACAAACTTTTGGGACAACCTTATTTATACTTGAAGCCCTCTCCTTTTATAAAGAAAGTGTTGCCTCTTTAGTTACATGAATATCATCTTCCCGAAACTTTATATTGTATTATATGCAAATCTCTACTGTCCTAAAAGCTTAGAAAAATACCATCAATTTAGTACCCTCTATCGCTGAAAATTGGAAATATATTTTTAGCGCTATTAAAAAAAAAACGTATGTTTAAAATCTATTTCTTTAGGCTTTATACAGCAATGACTAAAAATTGAAATAAGGAGGGAATGGCTCGTCAGCGGTAAACCCCCTAGCGGCTTCGCCATTTTTTAAATAAATTTCTAATCTTTGAAATTTAAGGGTTATAGAATTAGTTTATTTTTACTTATCCCTAATACACGTGGTACAGGCCATGATAATCATGGTGGGTAGAAGTAGGCGACTGCTTTTACTGTAAGTGCACCACATGTCTACACATGTGAAAAACAGATAAAAATTAGGTTTGTGAATATACAGTTAAACCTGTCTATAGCGCCCCATTCTTGGGACTCAACAAAATAGGGTGCTATAGACAGGTCACTTTTAATGTAAATCGCATCGTACTACGTATTTAAAATTGGGCGCTATAGAGAGGGAGGTGCTATATGTTTTAATATATATATAGAGTAAATATATTTCTAATTGCCACTAAAATCTTATAGTTTTCTTAAATGTCAAAATTAAATTTACTCCCCTTCAGTGTCGTATATATAAGCAGAATCGCCCAATACACGAGATTTCTTTGGAAAGTCAGCTTTTTGTTTGAAAATCAAATATCATACATATATCAAGTACAGTAGCACCTCCCTCTAAAGGAAACCTAGTTGCAGAAGGATGTTCTCTTACCGCTGAGAGAATTGATAATTAATTTTAAAAAAAGGTAATTTTCAGCAATGTTAATTATTGTAGAGTGGTGTTTGGCGTTTCTACTGTGACAATACTTCTTTTTAATCTGATATGTCATTGCTTAAAATATGCCGCCATTATAAAAGTTTCAGAAAATCAAATTGGCGTGATTGGGAATAGTACCTGAAAAATAGTCAAACGTATAGAAAATTTATAACAAATGATTTTTTTTATATATCGACGAGGAGTTATAGCCTATATCAGATGTATTTATTCAAGTATTATTACACCTGTATTTTATATAAAATTAGACGGGTGACCCGGGCTTTGCCCCGGGATTGACCCGTGTGCATATCTACCCAAGTGATATATATTTAGATAAGATTTTTTTAATAATTGTTTGTTACTAGCATTATCTATTTGTTTGCATCAGCATAATTTAATCTAATCTTTGATAGAGGGCGCTGTTCGTGAGCTAAGTAGAATGATTTGAATATATAGTTTTAATAATTGATTTATATATTTTTTAAAATAGCCTATCGTCTTCCCCGTAATTTTTTACCTATGTATGGAAATTTTGGTTTGAATTAGTGAAATACTGCGAATTTGTATACCGGACATACAAACAAACAAACATTGATTTTTATATATATAGATAGATGATTACAGTAGAACCTCCCTTTAGCGGACACCTCACTATAAAGGACAGTTTTCATTTTCAAAACTACCATTTTTACCATTTAGCAACTCTCCCGTAAGAGGACACCTCTCCCTAAAGGACACTTTGGCTCTGCAATTAGGTGTTGTCCTTTACAGGGAGGTAGTTCTAGTGTATATACATATAGGTAAAATAAGTATTGATCAACATAAAGTAAAATTATTTCAATCAAATTAGCTACAATTATTTTTTTTTGTTTCCTAATATGAATAAAAGTTTAAAATATTTAGATTTTTTCACCAGTGTGTGACGGAGTGGAAATAAAAACTGTGGGAGTGAATTTTATACAAAAGGTTTTGAAGAAACTTACTTTTCCTTACTAAATAAAATGTAGGATGATTTAATAGCGGGATTTATCATATACACACACACATTGTATATTATAAAAATAAGCTCTCTCATTCAATACCTTATGTAATTGCAGTAAAAAAGGTATGTAAAAATCATATTTGGTGATATTATAGAAAAAAAACATTGCAAGTAAAAATTTATTTGTTACAATGTATATTATAAAAATAAGCTCTCTCATTCAATACCTTATGTAATTGCAGTAAAAAAGGTATGTAAAAATCATATTTGGTGATATTATAGGAAAAAAACATTGCAAGTAAAAATTTATTTGTTACATTGTATATTATAAAAATAAGCTCTCTCATTCAATACCTTATGTAATTGCAGAAAAAAGGTATGTAAAAATCATATTTGGTGATATTATAGGAAAAAAAACATTGCAAGTAAAAATTTATTTGTTACATTGTATATTATAAAAATAAGCTCTCTCATTCAATACCTTATGTAATTGCAGTAAAAAAAGGTATGTAAAAATCATATTTGGTGATATTATAGGAAAGAAACATTGCAAGTAAAAATGTATTTGTTACATTGTATATTATAAAAATAAGCTCTCTCATTCAATACCTTATGTAATTGCAGTAAAAAAGGTATGTAAAAATCATATTTGGTGATATTATAGGAAAAAAACATTGCAAGTAAAAATTTATTTGTTACATTGTATATTATAAAAATAAGCTCTCTCATTCAACACCTTATGTAATTGCAGTAAAAAAGGTATGTAAAAATCATATTTGGTGATATTATAGGAAAAAAACATTGCAAGTAAAAATTTATTTGTTACATTGTATATTATAAAAATAAGCTCTCTCATTCAACACCTTATGTAATTGCAGTAAAAAAGGTATGTAAAAATCATATTTGGTGATATTATAGGAAAAAAACATTGCAAGTAAAAATTTATTTGTTACATTGTATATTATAAAAATAAGCTCTCTCATTCAATACCTTATGTAATTGCAGTAAAAAAGGTATGTAAAAATCATATTTGGTGATATTATAGGAAAAAAACATTGCAAGTAAAAATTTATTTGTTACATTGTATATTATAAAAATAAGCTCTCTCATTCAATACCTTATGTAATTGCAGTAAAAAAGGTATGTAAAAATCACATTTGGTGATATTATAGGAAAAAAACATTGCAAGTAAAAATTTATTTGTTACATTGTATATTATAAAAATAAGCTCTCTCATTCAATACCTTATGTAATTGCAGTAAAAAAGGTATGTAAAAATCATATTTGGTGATATTATAGGAAAAAAACATTGCAAGTAAAAATTTATTTGTTACATTGTATATTATAAAAATAAGCTCTCTCATTCAATACCTTATGTAATTGCAGTAAAAAAGGTATGTAAAAATCATATTTGGTGATATTATAGGAAAAAAACATTGCAAGTAAAAATTTATTTGTTACATTGTATATTATAAAAATAAGCTCTCTCATTCAATACCTTATGTAATTGCAGTAAAAAAGGTATGTAAAAATCACATTTGGTGATATTATAGGAAAAAACATTGCAAGTAAAAATTTATTTGTTACATTGTATATTATAAAAATAAGCTCTCTCATTCAATACCTTATGTAATTGCAGTAAAAAAGGTATGTAAAAATCATATTTGGTGATATTATAGGAAAAAAACATTGCAAGTAAAAATTTATTTGTTACATTGTATATTATAAAAATAAGCTCTCTCATTCAATACCTTATGTAATTGCAGTAAAAAAGGTATGTAAAAATCATATTTGGTGATATTATAGGAAAAAAACATTGCAAGTAAAAATTTATTTGTTACATTGTATATTATAAAAATAAGCTCTCTCATTCAATACCTTATGTAATTGCAGTAAAAAAGGTATGTAAAAATCACATTTGGTGATATTATAGGAAAAAAACATTGCAAGTAAAAATTTATTTGTTACATTGTATATTATAAAAATAAGCTCTCTCATTCAATACCTTATGTAATTGCAGTAAAAAAGGTATGTAAAAATCATATTTGGTGATATTATAGGAAAAAAACATTGCAAGTAAAAATTTATTTGTTACATTGTATATTATAAAAATAAGCTCTCTCATCCAATACCTTATGTAATTGCAGTAAAAAAGGTATGTAAAAATCATATTTGGTGATATTATAGGAAAAAAACATTGCAAGTAAAAATTTATTTGTTACATTGTATATTATAAAAATAAGCTCTCTCATTCAATACCTTATGTAATTGCAGTAAAAAAGGTATGTAAAAATCATATTTGGTGATATTATAGGAAAAAACATTGCAAGTAAAAATTTATTTGTTACATTGTATATTATAAAAATAAGCTCTCTCATCCAATACCTTATGTAATTGCAGTAAAAAAGGTATGTAAAAATCATATTTGGTGATATTATAGGAAAAAAACATTGCAAGTAAAAATTTATTTGTTACATTGTATATTATAAAAATAAGCTCTCTCATTCAATACCTTATGTAATTGCAGTAAAAAAGGTATGTAAAAATCACATTTGGTGATATTATAGGAAAAAAACATTGCAAGTAAAAATTTATTTGTTACATTGTATATTATAAAAATAAGCTCTCTCATTCAATACCTTATGTAATTGCAGTAAAAAAGGTATGTAAAAATCATATTTGGTGATATTATAGGAAAAAAACATTGCAAGTAAAAATTTATTTGTTACATTGTATATTATAAAAATAAGCTCTCTCATTCAATACCTTATGTAATTGCAGTAAAAAAGGTATGTAAAAATCATATTTGGTGATATTATAGGAAAAAACATTGCAAGTAAAAATTTATTTGTTACATTGTATATTATAAAAATAAGCTCTCTCATTCAATACCTTATGTAATTGCAGTAAAAAAGGTATGTAAAAATCACATTTGGTGATATTATAGGAAAAAACATTGCAAGTAAAAATTTATTTGTTACATTGTATATTATAAAAATAAGCTCTCTCATTCAATACCTTATGTAATTGCAGTAAAAAAGCTATGTAAAAATCATATTTGGTGATATTATAGGAAAAAAACATTGCAAGTAAAAATTTATTTGTTACATTGTATATTATAAAAATAAGCTCTCTCATTCAATACCTTATGTAATTGCAGTAAAAAAGGTATGTAAAAATCATATTTGGTGATATTATAGGAAAAAAACATTGCAAGTAAAAATTTATTTGTTACATTGTATATTATAAAAATAAGCTCTCTCATTCAATACCTTATGTAATTGCAGTAAAAAAGGTATGTAAAAATCACATTTGGTGATATTATAGGAAAAAAACATTGCAAGTAAAAATTTATTTGTTACATTGTATATTATAAAAATAAGCTCTCTCATTCAATACCTTATGTAATTGCAGTAAAAAAGGTATGTAAAAATCATATTTGGTGATATTATAGGAAAAAAACATTGCAAGTAAAAATTTATTTGTTACATTGTATATTATAAAAATAAGCTCTCTCATCCAATACCTTATGTAATTGCAGTAAAAAAGGTATGTAAAAATCATATTTGGTGATATTATAGGAAAAAAACATTGCAAGTAAAAATTTATTTGTTACATTGTATATTATAAAAATAAGCTCTCTCATTCAATACCTTATGTAATTGCAGTAAAAAAGGTATGTAAAAATCATATTTGGTGATATTATAGGAAAAAACATTGCAAGTAAAAATTTATTTGTTACATTGTATATTATAAAAATAAGCTCTCTCATCCAATACCTTATGTAATTGCAGTAAAAAAGGTATGTAAAAATCATATTTGGTGATATTATAGGAAAAAAACATTGCAAGTAAAAATTTATTTGTTACATTGTATATTATAAAAATAAGCTCTCTCATTCAATACCTTATGTAATTGCAGTAAAAAAGGTATGTAAAAATCATATTTGGTGATATTATAGGAAAAAAACATTGCAAGTAAAAATTTATTTGTTACATTGTATATTATAAAAATAAGCTCTCTCATTCAATACCTTATGTAATTGCAGTAAAAAAGGTATGTAAAAATCATATTTGGTGATATTATAGGAAAAAAACATTGCAAGTAAAAATTTATTTGTTACATTGTATATTATAAAAATAAGCTCTCTCATTCAATACCTTATGTAATTGCAGTAAAAAAGGTATGTAAAAATCACATTTGGTGATATTATAGGAAAAAAACATTGCAAGTAAAAATTTATTTGTTACATTGTATATTATAAAAATAAGCTCTCTCATTCAATACCTTATGTAATTGCAGTAAAAAAGGTATGTAAAAATCATATTTGGTGATATTATAGGAAAAAAACATTGCAAGTAAAAATTTATTTGTTACATTGTATATTATAAAAATAAGCTCTCTCATCCAATACCTTATGTAATTGCAGTAAAAAAGGTATGTAAAAATCATATTTGGTGATATTATAGGAAAAAAACATTGCAAGTAAAAATTTATTTGTTACATTGTATATTATAAAAATAAGCTCTCTCATTCAATACCTTATGTAATTGCAGTAAAAAAGGTATGTAAAAATCATATTTGGTGATATTATAGGAAAAAACATTGCAAGTAAAAATTTATTTGTTACATTGTATATTATAAAAATAAGCTCTCTCATCCAATACCTTATGTAATTGCAGTAAAAAAGGTATGTAAAAATCATATTTGGTGATATTATAGGAAAAAAACATTGCAAGTAAAAATTTATTTGTTACATTGTATATTATAAAAAAATAATTTTAAAATTTAGAGAAACATACAATAATTTATGTATCAATTTATTCACAAACATGAATTTACATTCAAATATAGAGTTGAAATATTATAAAGAATTTTATAATTCTATTCACACCTTATTTATCGAGATTTTGATTAAGGTAAAACGCTAAGGTTCACAAATACAAGCTATCGTTCTAGACTCAGAGGTTAAATCTAATTGATTTGGGGAAACTGGGTTATTAAACAGGGTAGCTATATTTCCCATTTTCAACGTAGACACTTTCCATATTGATTAAATGGGCCAGAGCATCTTGGAAGGTGTTCTCATCCAAGTTGAAATATTTCTGTACTCGACCTTGGACTTCTCCTAGAAGGCTCTGGTGGGTGACAGGATGAGGATGGTGGGATTTGACCGACCTGACAATGGCAGCTTGGGTTGAAAGGTTTTGAAAACCTTGAAATATAGGTTCTTTCATCTTGAAGTCAGGAAGGGGAACATGCAGGGTCTTGCCCTTAGATTCCACTTGTAGATTAAGAAGGATATTGGAAGTTTCACACAGAATTTCAGTGTCCAACTTTAGAAGTCCTACTTCAACCAGCCCTTGAACTGATTTCGTCAAAATAACTTTGTCAATCAAGGTTAGTTCTTGAAATTCCAGAAATGATAGCGAATCTGTTTCTTGGAATTGAAGCAATATTACAGCCTGGATAGGTTTCATATGAACTTGTTGGCCACCTCTGTAACAAAGACTTATTTCTACAGAACCGTGGAATGAAAGAAATTGCAATTTCTTAGAATTACCATTAAGTTTGGCATTATTTATATAGAGCTTCGAGTAGAGAGCCTTGCTATTCTTCATTTCTTCTGGGAGTTTCAGACTATCCAGAAAATATTTATTGTCAAAATATGGAAAATCGTATTTATAAACTTCAGTTTTCATTGAGACACTGGATGGTTTTTTTTTTAATATTCTCGCATATTTCAAATTGATATTATTGCTTGTTTCAAAATCCTTGATAACCTGGAATGTCTTTCTAAATCCATACCTGGTTATATCCGCCATTTTAGCTAATGTCTTTTCCTCGATTGTTAGAGAAGGTTTTGAAGCAGTTTTCTTCAATCGCTCAACTAATGACTCGACATACTCTTCTTCCAATTCATCCAAATGATTGGATAAATATCCCAGAGTTTCAAAAATGTTGTTTTTCAAATGATGATTCATTGTTATGCTATTATACCAATGTGTCTTCATATTTCTAATGACTGAATCAATTGATGAAACCACAAGTTTGATAAGCGATGTATTGTTATTTTTACAGACTGTATAAAGACTTTCTAAGACAGTTCCCAATAACATTTTTGAAAATTTATATTTTGGGCCATTAACTGCTTTTCCTTTCAAAAACTTTACAATAGCATCAACCTTGGGTATAAAATTGATTTCGGAATCCGTACATATAATTCTCTTTCCTAATCTATTTAAAAAATGATTTTTCAAGTGTTCAATATCAATTTGGTTATAAATAAAAAAATATTTGTTGATTAAGTTCGGAGTTAGCTTGGGTGTTTCTGTCAATGAAATCACTTTATCAAAGATTAATTGATCAAACATATATTTTCCAATGGTGATATTCCAACCATCAGAATAACTATCAGAAAATAAATCTAGTTCGATTTTGATATACTTGTATATTTCAGCTGGATTGTTCGATCCACGAA
Organism: Cordylochernes scorpioides; assembly: GCA_030710605.1. NCBI lineage: Eukaryota > Metazoa > Arthropoda > Arachnida > Pseudoscorpiones > Chernetidae > Cordylochernes > Cordylochernes scorpioides. The sequence goes on from CP092875.1 coordinate 73,221,732, forward strand.
TATCATAATTTTCATCTCGGAGATATTCGATAAAGATTTCTGTATATGGAATTGCGACATGATGTAACCACGCTTCATACTTATTATCTGCCTTATTATCAGATTGATAAACGGCTTCTAAAAATTCCTTCGTAATATTTTTAAAATATTCTCGTAATTCACCAGACTGAAATAGACAATAATGTGCGAAATCTATAAATGATTTGACCATTCTATAACCGTGAAGATCTAAAACCTTTTGTCTCCAATATTCTATGTGATTCCCACTAGTTTCGAAAAGGTCTTTTTCCTCTACACCATAGAGTTCGGAGATGATACTAGAAATGAACAAAACATTGAAATGGTATATAACATAGAATTCGAAAAATGTCATTAACAAATCTGGACCGTTTAGGCCACTTAACTTACGAGAAAACTGGTCTATGCCCTCCATCACAGCTTCTTCAAACTTGGAAATTATTATTGTTTTATCAAGGTTCAGTTCTGGTGTTAAATAATTAATCGCTTCCAGAATTTTCGCAAATCTATACGAAGGATGATCCTCATTGATTTCTTCCTCATTGATTTCTCTTATAAATGGTAACACCATTGTTTTCCACATATTATTAAAATCCATTTTTGAAATAATTTCATATATATTTTTTTTCATTTGAGAATTCAAAGACTTGAAAAAAAAAAAAAACAATGTAGTCAAATATATTTTATTCGTTATATTCGCAGATTATATTTCAAATATAACATTATTTAAATATTATAATATTGCGCCTCTGTTTAAAAATATAAATTTTCTAAGCACACATTTATATTTATAAAACTAATTTAGAGGCGTAAAATTCTTTTTAAAATAAAACAATTTCTACTGTCCTTACTGCGATGGAAAAATTAAAGGGAGGGCCCTCCCTTTAATTTTTCCATCGCAGTAAGGACAGTAGAAATTGTTTTATTTTAAAAAGAATTATACGCCTCTAAATTATTTTATAATTTGATAACAGATGGCGCTCTAGTACATCGTAACATTTATATTTGAAAACAATTTTTAAAGTTAATTCTTTGTATATGGAAAATATATTGTAGGGTGACAATGTAGGGTAAATGACTTTAGGGGGTTGAAGGAAAAAGGGGTCATTATCCTGAGGAGAGTGACAGCGAGTCACTGAAAAAAAACGACTGGAACTAAATAAAAAAGTAGTTTATTAGCCATGTTAAGGTTTCTTTTCCTTAACAGAAAGAAGGCCGTTATCCAGAGGACTGTATAACTTTGAACTATCCAAATGACACCCCAATGGTGATTCCAACGCCTCTGCCAAAGAGAGAATAAAGGCACGACCAATAATATTCACACACTCTTATTTATTTATTTATTTCATCTCAATTTGCAGGTGTTACATTGAGCACAGCTCGCGAGTCACCTTGTCCAGATTATTTACACATGGCGAGTTGTGATGCTGGAGTGGCCCCCCCAACCTTACAGGAGGGCAGTTGTTGGGTGTTTGGCTGTCAGCTAGCCATTGGGTCCAGGTCGTCGGATTCGGTGGCTGAGGTCACCTTGGTTTTGAACAATTTCTTGTATAGTTGGATTTGAGGATTTTTTAAATTGCGAGAATAGTCTTGTAGCAGAGTCTTGATAAATCTCTTCTATATTAGGCTGGTTAAGATCTTCTTTGAGAATTTTGTTTGAAAGATTGAATGGGGCTCCTATAGTGGTTCGTAAGCAAATCCTCATGAAGGCATCTATTCTTTTTTTATCCATAGGTGTGATATATTGCCCAGACTGGTAGTGCGTACTTGATGATGGGTAGAATACAGGTTTTGTACAACGTGAATTTATGCTTTGTTGTTAAATTACTTTTAAAATTAAGCAGGCTTGATAGAAATATTTTGGCTATCTTTGCCTTTCTTATGGTGTTTTGGACATGTAGGTTAAATTTTAATTTCGAATCCAAAGTGACACCAAGATACTTGGCATGGTCGGCCCAACTAATAGTGCTTGAGTTTACTTTCAAGTTGGTTTGTGCCTTGATTTTTTTGTTATCTCTTGGGGGAAAAACTATTGCTTGAGTCTTAGTTGGGTTAATGTCTAGTTTCCACTCTTCGCACCATTTGATTATGTCATTTAGGTAACTCTGAAGCTGAGTAACCAATAGGTTGACTGATTTAGAGTTGAATAAAATTGCTGTGTCATCTGCGAAGAGCTTATGTTTACATTTAGAGTGCAGTGGGATGTCATTAATGTAATTATTGAAAAGGTAGGGTCCGAGGATAGAGCCTTGAGGTACTCCAGTCTGGATTGGCTTTGGTTCAGTTATAAAATTTCCTTGCTTGACTGAAAATGTCCTGCCCTGTAGATAATTCTGCATAAAATTGATAATGTCACTTGGGAACTGGTGTTTTGTGAGTTTCTTCATAAGGCCATTATGCCAAACTTTATCAAATGCTTTCGCAAAATCTAGAAAGACAGCACCTACCACTTCCTTGTGGGATCTTCTTATCTGGATGTAGTCCAGAACTGCAATGAGTTGGTGAGTTGTTGAATGCCCCCTTCTGCATAAAATTGATAATGTCACTTGAGAACTGGTGTTTTGTGAGTTTCTTCATAAGGCCATTATGCCAAACTTTATCAAATGCTTTCGCAAAATCTAGAAAGACAGCACCTACCACTTCCTTGTGGGATCTTCTTATCTGGATGTAGTCCAGAACTGCAATGAGTTGGTGAGTTGTTGAATGCCCCCTTCTAAATCCGAATTGCTGCGGGATGATGAAGTTAGAGTTGTCCAAGTACATCTGAGTCTACGTAGAATAATTCTTTCGTAAATTTTGCCGATGGTGGAGAGGATGCTGATAGGTCTTAGATCTTCAGGGGATTTAGCGGATTTTTTTATAATTGGAATTATGATAGCATGCTTCCAGACTTTGGGGTAGTAACACAAGTGCAGTGCGGCAGTTTGCCGTTCGTTACTAAACTTGAGATCCTTTCCGTTTTTTTCCTGATGGGTTTTGTTTTTCTCCAGAAGTCCTTTGGGCTTGATTCAATCTTGTGTATGAATTGATTCCAGTTCTCGGTGGAGTCGGATTTGAGGGCTTTGTTAACTTTCCCTGTAGGTTTTAATAAATGGCTCTATGGGCTGGATCCCAGGTTGCTTGCCATCTCTTACGAGCTTTATTCTTTTCTTTTATCAAGGCCTTGGTTGAGGGGTTCTGTTTTGATGAAGAGGATGATATAACTGTGTTTTTTGAGTAGCTGTTGTAGATTTTATCATTTAGTATGGTCACTGCTGAGTCAATATTGGCTTCCGTTTTCAAGGGTACTCTAGGAGGCGTACTGGAAATTAAGTCTTGTTGGAAGTGTACCCAGTTAGTGAGTCGGCAAGCCCTAGTCGTGAATTCATCCTTCGGGCAGGTCAGCTCTAGGATTACTGGGAGGTGATCTGAAGATAAGGCATCCAGGGTCTTAATCGACGAAGTCCAGGGGATGTTTCTAAGAATTGCGATGTCTAAAAAGTGAATTTCCCAAAGGACTGTAGTGCGTGGGTGAAGAAGGTGCGACAATGTCCAGGTTTTCTTTTTCGGAAAAATTATGAAGCACGGTTCCACTATTATTGGAGGTTCTTGAGCCCCAAAGAGGGTGCTTGGAGTTCCAGTCTCCTGCAGCGATTACTGATTGATTATTCTCTAACAAGAGATTCAGATCTTCCTCCTGGAGTGGTAGATCGGGTTTCTTATAGATTGACGATATCTGCACTACTGCCCTTCCATCTGGTTTTGTAGAGGCCACCCCTGAGGCCTCCAAAAAGTTCACCCACAGTATCAATGGAAAGCTGGTGGACAATGAAGAAGCTGCCTCGACAAGAAAGAAGTGGACTTCGAGCATTCTTCTTTGTAAAACCAGCCCATCTCTTCACCTCCTTTTTATTTCTAGTTTTTGTAAATAACTTATAGTACAATAATAAATTTCCATTTTTCTTTAAATAAGCAGCTATTTGGGTTTTCTTTTTTCTTTAATATTTTAAAATTAATATTTCGAATGATAATTTTCATTATAATTTTTTTTTTATTTTCTTTTTTATCACAGAGGGTGACCAGATAAAGATTTATTTTTTAAATTTTTTTTTCGGTCACCCTGGGAGAAGAAAGTTAGTCACGAGCCAGCTTTGGGTGAAGGCCAGTTCAGTTTTTGAGTAGATAGGAAGCTCGTTAAAAATGTAGTTCTACAAGATTTTGGGGAGGAATTTCCCCCAGCCTTCCAACTGAAGCACTAAGTTAAGTATTTTTTTTAATAATGATTTTTTAAACAGGTATATGCATGTAAATTTTCTCACAACCTATCCTCATTGCATATTTTATTTATTTTATTTCTTATCTTTTTTTTTTGTTGTCTTAAGAGATAAATAAATACATTGTAATCTTAATCCAAACATATAGTTGTCTGTCATTCTTTTTTTTAACCCCAGTGCGCGCAGGATACTTGCAAATTATACCTTTTATATAGCAGGATGTATTATTTTCGTGAACTCCCTGAGAATGAAAGAGGCTCATGGATTTCGGGACGATAGCGTCAGAAATCGGCTCATCAATGGCGCCCAACGTGGGGCCGACCAGTTCCAAATAAGGCCACGAAAAGTTCACGGTAAAATAACACCCTGCTGTTTAAAACATGTAACTTGTAAAATCCTGTCTAAAGCATAAAACTAATAGATAAATGTGTGCTAGTTGGAGGCTACGGAAAATCCAGTAAAGAATGGTAAAGTCCACGAGGCGGCCAACCACGTGGAGAACGGATCCCGCCATTTTTTTTTTTAGGTAAGATTTGGTACATTTGTGGTGGTGCTTTCTTAATATTAGAAAAACGAGCTATTTTTTTAATTAAGCCAAACAATATGCTAGAAGGCCGCAGTTGTCTACTTACATTTTGTTTTATTAAATATTATTTTGTTTATCATTTGTTTCTTGAATAAAATTAGGCATATATTGTTTAATAAAAAAAGCATATTTTAGATCAAAATATCATTATTTCCAATATTTTAGTTGGCTGAACGCCAATCTTTATTAAGATATTATGAGCATTCTGAAAATTAAGTGCATGCAGGTGAACCAATTTTGCCAATTCTAAACAAATATGTGTTGAAGTCACCATGTGTCCAGTATAAAAATTTGAACGTTATAGAAGTTGGGTTGAACATAGAACATAGAACTCTAAATCTAGCATTACCCATACTTAAAAAAAAAGGGACCATAACTTAAAAACACAGCATCATTTTGTAATCTATTTTTTTAAATCATATATTGTCAACACCAGTATTTCTTTTTTAGCAAGGTACACCAGTTTAGAGTATTTGAGATCTCACTTTTTTTGTGTGTTTATTAGTTAACAATCTTAAAAAAAATTTCGTTATATTAGCTGGTAGATAGAAAAATTTACAAGGAAAATTTTTTTTAGCGGGAAAACGCTAAGAATCTGAGAAACCGTGGGAAAGCAAATAAAGATATCAATCAATGTCAAATTCTAGACTTTCCCCCCCGCAAGTTTGATTGACAAGTCGGCGAGACCCTAAGGGTTTCAAGAGAACCGCTTTCCCGCCTACAAGGAAACCTTTAACAAAGGACAGTCTAGACCGAGCGCTTGGTGTGAAAGGTACGTTTTGAAAATGCCCTGGCCTTTAGGCCATGGCCTGGCTCTATGCCTGCCACATATTCCTTCCATTTCTTTTATTTATCTATTCATTTTAATTTAATATAATATTCCAATAGTATAATATGCCAAATATAATTTAAAAACAATTTTTGTACAAGTCATTAGGACAAGATAATATTTATGGATGCCAATATGGCCAATTTTATGGTAAAAGTCTATCGCAACGCAATTCTCTTGTATAGAATGTTTTTATTACCATTTAGATTACAGTTATGTATAATAATTTATTTTCTTCATCATTTATTTTAATTTACTTTTTATATATATATTTTTTTAAGTTACTTTAGTTTATGCAAACAAGACGTTTGTTCAATTATAGTTTTAGATAAAAACGTGTTCCATTTTTTTATTTTAACAGTGTAGATGATCTCTTAAAATGGTCTTGTATTTTTATTTTTTTTTATGCATCGGAATCTTAAACTGATATTGCAATTTTTCTTTTATTGACAAGCATAGTAGAGAGTGCGCAAAACAGTATTTTATGATCCTGTAGAATGTTATATTCTTATTTGTAAGTCCTCGTGGAGGGAAAAAGGCTTAAGATATAGTAACTATTGATATAGGTACGTTTTACGCGAAGCTACGGCCTTTAGACCATAGTCTGGCCCTATGCCTACCACATATTTCACCCATTTCCTTTATTTAACTAGTAGCGATTTTATAGTATGATAATCCATATTACAGAATTTGGTGGGGAAGGTTTTCCTTTTTAATGAAAGTAGTGAAATTTGTTGTTTCTTTTCCTTAACTCCAGCCAAAGAACAAAAATCATTTTTTCATATAACCTGCGTCCTTTGGAAATTAATGACTCTATTTCGAAATAAGAACTTAGCAGTTTACCAGATATATGGTTAGATAACCTTAGATAAACAGAGATAGAAACTTTGCACCTCGTGTGTGTTTGCACTTGACTGGTTTTTGATAAGCCTTTCTAGAAAACCTTATCTTCAGATTGTTTGGCAGCAGAGGCCTGTAACAAAAGAAAAGCTTATACCATCACAATAGACCTAAAAAAACTCGTTTCGACAGCGGCTTTCATAGTTTTATGAAATGTGACATTAGACATTGGTAACCAGTAGCAAAGACTATATTTCTAGGAGGTCGGGAGTAGGCCTTGAAGATTTAGGAGGGTATCTTGCGTAGACTTAAACTATGGATGTCGGAGCATGTAATTTTGTCTGTAAAATTGTATATTATTTAATAGGATTTAAAGATACTTACGAAGGTGGACGTGAGTGAAGAACGACATAAAACAATATCCCGATGGACGCCACCGAGCGTAAGACCACGTGGCATGAACCAGTTGAAGAGTGGGTCACTGTGGTAGGATGTGGAGAGAATATTTGAAATATATGCATCAATGGTAGAATACAGAGATGTACTCTACATACTATCCACCTGCAAGGCTGATGCACCTAATTTCGCTCAGAATCTTCCAAAATTGACTAACCGGCATGCCAAGTTAATCTACGCGAGATATAGTTGTGCCAACCTGCACCTTCTCAGATGTGTCTAGGCTCGGTTCACCTCTGTCATTCCACGAGAAACCACTGCGACAGCCATGTTTTAACGAGATAAACCTTTAGTACCATAACGATATATATATTTTAGCATGCAATTCCGTATTTTAGTGAGACTTCAATAGGAAAGTGTGCTGTATCAAACCAGGTCAGGTCAAAATACATAATATCATCGAAGGCGTAAGAGAAATTAGCCTGCAATCGACAGTATTGCCTTTTTTTTACGAACCACCGTGTAATGAACAAGAGTTCCGGCTGAAATAAGGAAAAGAACAATATGATAGAAAGCTGTATAAGAAACAGTCATTTCGGAAAATTTTAATATATATTAAATGGGAGAGACCTAATTAAGCAGAATTTTTCTTTTATAGAATTTTTTTTTTCAAGAAACCTTAAATTTTGAAATTTTTAAGTGTAGTGTGCATATTGTAAGAGTAGACAATCAGTCTTGTTTAATATTTGGCAATTAGGTGTAACCAATTTGGCACAAATATTCAAGTTTAGGGTAATTTTTTTATTAAGATTAGATTTAAATAGAATAAGATATTATTAGATCAAGAAGCTAATACTTAGTACTTCAGTATGGTGCACAGTTTACAGTAGGATCGGTGGCGCAAGCAGCTAAATAGATGTATAGGTATAGCTGGGCGACATCAAGTTTACTCCAGAGCCACACAACAACTCCAGAGAAAGATGTACTGCCGAGGTCGGAGTAGTGTTTGGCGGCGAGCTGTTTGTGTTCTTAGTGACGTCCAAGGTTGGGTATACGAGCCATCGTATGACGCTCAATAATCCCTTGAATTGAGATTAAGTAGACATAGACAATCAGAAGCCAGGTAGTTGAGAGCAGTGGTGCAGCAGAGTGTAGGTCTCCACATTAGTACAGATATCGGTTGGGTATATATAGACGCCCTTTAATTCCATATTCTAGAACTATTGCGTGTTGCCTACAGTCAACAGGTAGGATAAAGTTGTTACACTGGTGATGTAGAGTGGTTGCTATGACTGGAGCGTGTTTGAGGAGGGATGGTCAGTCAATAGGATCTTATCAGTGGAGGAAGCGTCTCCAATTGTCTGTCGCCTTCATGAGTTGAATGTCCTATTCTTTGTCGCTCTAATTAGTAAATTGTCCTATTAAATTATCTTTGCAGTGGTACTAGGTGTTGAGGCAAAGACAATTTAGAGACTTTGATATTTACAATTCTTTTAAGGTTAGGTTAGCTTACAGTTGAGACTGATATCAGTCATTGAATATAAATAGTTAGTAAGAGATTGTATGAGGCATAGGTTAATTTATATTGAAGGGCATTTAGTTCCCAAGTTTTATTAAATATTTTCTTTGATTTCATGATGTCCTTGAAGCTAGTTATTGTTAGGGTAAATTTAGCAATGATAATTGAGGTATTTTGGCGTTTATAGCAATTTTTAATCTTAGTTTGTATGCATACCGCGATTGATAGGGGGGAGGGTGTATGAAAGGATTGGTATAATGAATGTGTAAAAGGTTTTAAAAACTATTATATTGTTAGACCAAGATACATTTAGAATAGTGTTAGGGAATTTTAATAGGATCGATTTTATTTTGATTTCAAATTTGTTAGGGTTATAAGCCTCTCAGGACAATGCAATTCTCAAATTAGAAAATAGTCGCTCCTTTAGTTAGGCTTCTTTCGGGAATATGAGTTTTTTTTGTTGTTAACTTTTGATATGTGTGAGACTTTGGTGGACTTAGCGGGTTTTCACCGGCGCACCAGATGGCTACATACAATTCAATTAAATCAATGTAGGGTTTGATAACTGGGTGGTATCTGGTTTCAAACCCCAGTAGGGGAAGTATGCGCTATGAGTATGCTTCCTTCCATACGGATAACGTTAGTGGTAAAAGACTGAGTTAGGGTGGGTTTTGCAAGTCGGGGACTTGATCGGTTCTATGCACTGACCCATTTGTTGGGTCTGATACCATTAATAGAGACGCGCGAGGTTTCGTAGTGTCTTCAGACGACTGACACGAGGACTCTTCGGCGAGGGTATCAATAAGAGCAGAATAGGCCAGTTAATCACGCCACAGGCTTTGTGCTGGACGTGAGGTCTTTGGCATTTCGGGCTTTGTGCTGAATGTCGTATTTACTCATACACTGGCTATGACCCATGATGAGTTGGATGATGTGTTCATCCTGGAGAACCAACCCAGCCCAGTCAGTCTTTATAAAGGACTTCCTGCCAGACGTACTATGGTAGTACATTGATAAAATACTATTTTTTTTATTAGGTATTAAGCAAGTTTAGAGCTTGATCATGTTAGTTTAAATTAGTTAGTAGCAAACCCATAAAGAATTGGACATGTTTCAACGAAAAAGGCATGGAACTGATAGAGATAAATTTGACTGACAGGTCAAGTCGGATGTGAAGTCATCGTGTTTAAATTCATTATAGTTCAGATCATTATTATTATTGGCTCTTTTACTTGTTTTTTTCTTTTCCAGATTGAATTCATATTAGTTCAGGTTTGAATTCATTATTTTTTTAAATTTAATTTTAGTTGGAATTCATTATTGGCTTTCTTATCTATTTAATTTTGTTTGAATTCATTATTGGCTCTTTTATTATTTTAGTCACTAAGCATTATTTTTTTAGACTAGTAGGTATGCACCTTCCCACAAATGTGTCAAATCTTACATATAAATAGATGTATATATGTGTTTATAACCCTTGTGTTCCAGGCACCCTAAGACTCCGGATATACTTATCACAATACTATCTGTGTCACAGAGTGGAGCTAAAAAGCCAGTCTTGCCTTCAACTGGCGAATAAATAGAATGCATGGCGCCCTTTGTTTTGACATTTATTATTTTTTTATTTTTTTAGAGAGTGCTATTGTTTCCTCTAATCCAGAGCATCCCCCGACCTCCACTTTTGACCCCGGAGATTTGTCCTGCTCCCTCGCAAGCCCAAATCCCGTGGTCTTGGCGGGGAAGGACTGTAGAGGCCACCCCTGAGGCCTCCACAAAGTTCATCCACAGTATCAATGGAAAGCTGGTGGACAATGAAGAAGCTGCCTCGACAAGAAAGAAGTGGACTTCGAGCATTCTTCTTTGTAAAACCAGCCCATCTCTTCACCTCCTTTTTATTTCTAGTTTTTGTAAATAACTTATAGTACAATAATAAATTTCCATTTTTCTTTAAATAAGCAGCTATTTGGGTTTTCTTTTTTTTTTAATATTTTAAAATTAATATTTCGAATGATAATTTTTATTATAATTTTTATTTTTTTATTTTTAAATTTTCTTTTTTTATCACAGAGGGTGACCAGATAAAGATTTATTTTTTTAATTTTTTTTTCGGTCACCCTGGGAGAAGAAAGTTAGTCACGAGCAAGCTTTGGGTGAAGGCCAGTTCAGTTTTTGAGCGGATAGGAAGCTCGTTAAAAATGTAGTTCTACAAGATTTTGGGGAGGAATTTCCCCCAGCCTTCCAACTGAAGCACTAAGTTAAGTATTTTTTTTAATAATGATTTTTTAAACAGGTATATCCATGTAAATTTTCTCACAACCTATCCTCATTGCATATTTTATTTATTTTATTTCTTATCTTTTTTTTTTGTTGTCTTAAGAGATAAATAAATACATTGTAATCTTAATCCAAACATATAGTTGTCTGTCATTCTTTTTTTTTAACCCCAGTGCGCGCAGGATACTTGCAAATTATACCTTTTATATAGCAGGATGTATTATTTTCGTGAACTCCCTGAGAATGAAAGAGGCTCATGGATTTCGGGACGATAGCGTCAGAAATCGGCTCATCAGTTTCATTAGAATTGTGGTGTTTTTCATGTTAGATGTTTGAATCAGCACTTTTTTATATTTAAGATAGTTTTTTAGAATTATTGCCGTTCACCCGCCCCTTCCAACGATTCTATCGTATCTTATTGTCTGATAGTTTCTGAGTTTGAGGTCGACAGATGGTTTTAAGTGTGTTTCACTGAGAAGTGCCATGTCTATTGAGTTTTCTTCTAAAAACTGTAGGAATTCTTCTTTTTTCAGTTTGATTCCGTTGCAATTCCAGAAAACGATTTTTAAAGGTAATTTTCCTTTCATTGTAAGTAAGTTTTGATAATTTCTAATAACTTTTCGCACAGTTCCCTGGTGTCAGAACGAGTAGTTTTCTTTTTGTAGTTTCCGCGTAACTTGCCTTTTGTTTTTCAACAGTTGCTTCTTCTGTTTTAGTGGAGCTTGCTTGAGGTATGGTGTTAGGGGAGTTTTGTCTGGGAGGCTTTAGCTGCTGTTGTTGTGGCTTCGGAAAATTTGGGCATCCGCGGTAATTGGCTGTGTGCGCCTCTCCACAGTTAGCGCACTTTGGTGGGAGCTGTTTCGACTTTCTTGGACAATCCTTCGAATGATGTTCTTCAGCACACTTGACGCATTTGGGCTTCAAAAAGCAGTTTAGCTGGCCATGCCCAAAACCCTGGCAGTTAAAGCATTGGGTCACTCGTTTTGTAGTCCTGAATGATTCCACGACTATTTTTTGGTAAAGTATTTCGGTTATTCCATAGATTCGTTTATTGTGTTCATTTTTCGGTAGCTCTACTAGGACTATATTCATCGGTATTTTGGTCGATTGTCTATGGAGTCTTTTGACAATGACCTCAGTGAAGCCCATTGAGACCAGTTCAGTTACGACGTCTTCTTCTTTGAAGGCTGTTGTTACCCCTTTCAATACCACTTTCAGTGGTTTTTCCTCCTGTAGTCTGTAGGAATATCCTCTATTATTTTTCTGTACATACTCCCTGATTTTTTTTAAGTCGCCTATGTTTTTCGATTTAATTATGTGCTTTTTGCCAGAAATCGTGACTTGGAATGGTTCCGTGCACAAGCCTTTTAGTTCTTGGCAAAGAAGCTTCCAATCTGCTACATTTTCTGCAATAACAGGAGGAATTCTCGGTTTTTTCACGTTAGTGACTGTGGTCCATGGGCCATCGTTGTCGTTATTTTCTTCATCGTCTTGCGGTGGGTGAGCTACGTTCATTTGTTTTAGAAATTTCAGTGGCGGGACTTTGTTCGTCGATGTCCATTCTAGGCGTCCTCAGATTACGCTCGCTCCTAGTTGGCGATCTTGAGTCATCCGATTGGGAGCCGCGAGTTCTCTTCTTTGATTGAACCGTTTCCTCAAGTTTATACTCGATTCCACATTTGTCTAGGATCTTCGTTATTAAGGAGGCTTCGATTATGCATAGTTTCTCGCCGGTTGGTCCGATCGTCGATTTAATTACAATCGGTGGCATATTATTACATATATCTAATTGTTGGTTGTTGCTGTTCCAATTGTTTTATTTCCAACCACGCTATATATACAATAGAATACACACACGTGACCAGGCACTCCTGGTCAAATATAATACAAACATTTACACAGAGTAATATCAAAAATAATAATAATAAAAATAAACTCCAACATTCCTCCCCGAGTTGATGGGTCACATCAAGTTCCTGAGGGGCCACCGGAAGCAGCACCAGCTTCACCAAGGGTCTGCGGAGCACTCCGACCGATGTCCGCACCGAAACAACCCGCACCAGGCCGTCCTTCCCAGGATGTGTCTCCACCACTCTGCCCATAAGCCACTTTGCAGGGGGCATTCTTTCCTCTTTTATATAGATTCCCACAGAACTCATCTTCCTCTGAATCTGTCGGCCTTGAGGGGATTTCTTTAATTTCCCAAAATCGCTGTGGCAACCCATCAAGGTGGTCCTCATATTTGACACGAGTATTATACACCAAATGAGGACTCGTCTGATCTTTTGTCGGCAACTCCCCAGAAATTACCCATCCCAACCTGGTGTTCTGGGCACATATATGGGTTCTGTCACAAAGCCTAAGGTCGGGGAGGAGTAATCTTCCATAGACATCCGCACCCAGGATGACATCCACCTTTCCACTTTTCTCAAAATGGGGATCGGCCAGAGGTAGGACCTTCCAACTGGACGGTATAGCCAGACATAGGTCTTTAGTCGGCAACAACCCTGTCATACTTCCCACCACTAATGCCTTCATCGGCAAGGTCCATCCTGGTTCTGTCAAAGATTCCAATGTAAACGAAGCCAGTTCATTAACATGTTCTCCTTTAATATTAGTTATTCCATAAACCTGGGCATTTACTCCGCGTGTTGGAACACTTAAATGCTGCAGAAGATCTCTCTGTATAAATGATGACTGAGATCCCTGATCCAGCAATGCTCGTACCACTACCCCCGTTTCCATGGGGATTTACAATCCGAATCGATGCGGTGGCCAAAAGTGCCCCAGGAATGGCAGTCCGTGCATGCATTCCGGTATATTCCACCTCTTGTTTATCAATCGATGCAGGCGGATCCTTGGGGCTAGTCATCCTCAGTTTATTTGGATCCTGCTTTTCTTGAAACACCGCATTCGTTCGATGCAGGAATCTGTTATGGCCGCCTTGACATTGTGCACATCTTATAGCTCTCCTGCATGTTTTTCCCATATGTCCCACGCGTAAGCATTTAAAACAGGCGTGCGCCTTCCTTAATGCCTCTACTCGCGCTGGGACCGACATTGAACGCCATCTCGGGCAAGATTGTATCCAATGGTTCCCCTGGCAGATTATACACCAGGGAACCCTCTTTACGGCATTTTCTCTTATTTTTGCCATATGCGACCCCGTTACATAATGCCCGGTGTTCACTTGTCACTGTGTTCATTTGTCAACGTAGTGATTATTATCCCAAAAGCGTCATCATTTTTATCACTCCAAATCTCCCAAGAACTTTTGTCTTCCATATCAGGTTCTGGATCGGAAATTACACATTTAAATAATTTTCTTCCTCTCAGAACTGCGCCGATTTTCAACGCCCATATTTGATAATTAGTTCCTGTTAATGGTTCAATTTTTGTTTGGGATAAAAAATTATATTCAGCCATTTTCGCGCCTTTTGAACTAATAACAAACCAATATAATTTGAAACAAATATATTGAAGCGGTGCAGCAAAGAAGTAGAAGAGAATAAGTGGGGAAGCCAAGAGAAGAAGGTATGCAGGGGCCCCTTCCAGGAAGTGTTGATTGACAAATTCCAGAGGAGGGGGTGGCAGTCAGGGAGTCCAGCTGGCGCCGACGTCGTGAAGGGATCAGCCGAGACAGCGGCCGGCCTGCCGGGGGTTTGTGCACCGAGAAGACCTGGCAGTCTGGGGAGAGAAGTCTGTCTGGTGACAACGGGACCTGCAGCGAGGAAAACGGCGGTGACAACAGACGCAGCAGGTGGGCTCCGGACGTGTGGCCGTATGGACTGACCGGGAAGACGGTAGCGGAGGAGGATCCCTCTAGTGGCAGACATTGAAGGCAAGTCAATCTCCGATGTATAGTTATTAATATCCCTTTTAAAGCTTTGGTAATAAATCCATAGTACTAAGCTGTATCCAAAAACGAACCCACATTGTCTTCTCAGAAACCTTGCACGCAAACATCAACGGCTGAGAAGAGTCGTAACAATATATTTTAAATGTATTCAAATATTGGGTAGCTTTTAAACATGCAATATATATATATATATAATTTAACTTAATATATATATCTATATAAATACCTTTAATCTTCTTAGAAGTGCTTCAGTTTACCGATCAGAATAAACTTCTTGCTTAATCTTCAGATTAAATACTTTCGCTTTTGAGCTTTATATCAAATAACGACGCTCTGCTACCAATTGTTGACTTTGCTTAGAATTATTAATGAAACTGATTCCAATATTTATTAATTAAACATTATATTTATTGATTTACAAGAGAGAGAACAAAATATAAAAGGGAAACTAATATTGAAACAAAGGAACTTTTTTGTTCCAGTTAGCGCCTATTTACCTGTGAGCTTACAGGTCCTTTGCCTGTTAAGAATAAAGTAGTGAATTTATCAGAAGAAATGAAATTTGGGACAGCAATTGGAAAGAATTTCTTGAACAGTTCATTAGATTGAGAAAGATAAAACTTAAATTTTAGATCCAGATATAGTTTATTTAATTCTTTTTGAAGGGGTTTTTTGAGTTTTCGATATGTGAGAGAATTTGTCATATTATACTTTGTTTGTAATAATTCAAGATAATCGGACAGTAAAGGAGTTTTCGCTAGTATATGTGTGATGTAAGAAGATGAAGTCCTATAAGCATGAATGCATCTAATAAGAATTTGATATTGTATAGAGAGAATTCAACTTAGATCTTTTTGCTGCAGTGATAAAAGGAAACCAAATATTTGGTGCATAGCTTATTGTAGAGCGTATCATAGCTTTATATAAGATCAATCTACGCCGAGTATCAATGCCCCAAGTACATGCACATAATGAGAATAATAGATTCTTAAGTTTCGTAGCTTTCATAATTACAGTATAACCTCGTTAATTCGACACACGCAAATTCGACACTCTACCTTAATTCGACCATATTCTGATGTCCCGACCTCCGGCCTATCAAATAACAAACCGTAATTCGACAGAATCGATAATACGACAGTTCCGATAGTTCGACCAATTTAAAATTCGAATTTCGACAGTTGAATGTTTTTTTTTTTAACATACAACTTTACCGCTAAAAAGGTATTACGGTGGCGGCAGGCGGCGCTGATTGAATCACGCCTGCACACTTCTAGATTCTGTTAGTTTAAGTTTCACTTTGCAGTTCCGTTGCGCAATGTCGCGAGTGTTATTGTTTTTTTTTTACGCGGGAATTTAGGGATCGCGCGCTAATTAATAATATTATTTTCTTTTTAAATTTCAGCATTGAAATATTTAAGTTACAGTAAAACCCCTCTATAGTGAACCCCATTGGGACAGAGCTTTTGGTTCACTATAGCCACGGTTCACTATAGCCACGGTTTGGCTATTTTTTTTTACTTTCCAAAATTTTTAGACTGTATAATTAAAGGACAGCCATACACACAGCAAGAGGCTGCCTCTTAATAGTGGTCACTTTGTTTTAATTCCCATAATTGACCAATTTCCTTACATTAATACTGAATAATAATAGAAATCATTAGATGATAGGTTCTTCTTATCATTAACATACATGTACCTGTATGTCTAATTTAAAAATCAAGACAAATCCTAGGCAAAGTTTTATTAAATATATATTCAAAGATATAAAAAATGATTTTAAAACATCTTTATCACATTATATAATACAATGTTTACTTGGAAAAAATGACTCTAATACCTTGTTGCTCAAAGCACTCTTCAAGCATTGCACCATTCAAATCAAGTTATTGTTTTTCTTCCATTTCATGTTTCCACATATTCTTCAAGGTCTAGATTTCGTTTTTTAACCTGCCATGCAAAACATTGCTGACTTTGAAATCACCATAGTTAATGGCATATAAATAATTTTTGTTTCATCACGGGACCGTTTATTTGGACTTTTTTTTTTGCCCTAAAACGTACGATCGCGATCGCGGCAAAAGTTGAGGTTGATTTCTCTTTGTAACAATTTTTAATAGCTTTATATTTTATCTTTTATAATAGAAAAGTTATATTCTCTTATTTTAATATGTTCTTAACATTTTGCCTGTGTTTTTTCACTTTGAAAAGTTCTGAAAATGGCCTTTTTTTTTAGAGAAAATAACGTTTTTGTTTTTAAAATGACTTTGTTTTCTTCATTTTTTTTTTTTGGAAGCCATTTGCATTTTTTATATTTCAAATTTAATGGATGCAAAGATATTCTATTTAATAAAAAGTATAATGTGTAAAAATTATACAACATACAGCAAAAATAAAGTGCAAAAATCAAAACAAACAATGCCGCTAAATTCATTGTTTTGAAATCGCGATCCGCGAGCTGAAGAAACATGCTTTAAATTTTGTTGTTTTAATATTTTTTTAATTACAATTCTAAGTTCGTTATAAGCATAGTATTTTAAATAGATTTTATTATTTTGGGACCGAAAATAGGTTCGTTATAGGGGTAGTTCGTTATTCTAAAAATCGCAAAGTTCGTTATAACGATGGTATTTTCAATGGAATGGAATTGGGAATCGGCGTGGGTTCGTTATAAGGGAAGGTTCGTTATATCCAGGGTTCGTATTAGCGGGGTTTTACTGTATTTTAAAATTTACAAATAATTTCCTTTCAAACAAATAAATCTTTATAAAATACTAGCGGACGTACCCGGCTTCGCCCGGGTTTTACCCGAGTAAAGGTTTGTCTAACGAATCTCTCGATAATGATTTTGTAATGTAGAAAATTAGGAAAGACAAAATTCAGCATGACACGGCAATTTATTTGAGACAAGAATAATGATACAATTCCAAGGCAAGATACTATTCCTTTAACTTCCAATTACCGAGGGAACCAATTAATATTGATTTTATTCAACTTATCGAGTATTTTTCAAGGGACCAGGAAAAAATGTTCACTTTATCTAGAGATTCGTTAGACAAATCTTTACTCGGGTAAAACCCGGGCGAAGCCGGGTACATCCATACAAGAATAATGATACAATTCCAAGGCAAGATACTATTCCTTTAACTTCCAATTACCGAGGGAATCAATTAATATTGATTTTATTCAACTTATCGAGTATTTTTCAAGGGACCGGGAAAAAATGTTCACTTTATCGAGAGATTCGTTAGACAAACCTTTACTCTGGTAAAACCCGGGCGAAGCCGGGTACGTCCGCTAGTACTTAATATAAATTAATCATTTTAAAACAAAAAAAAAAGGTTTATTAAGACCTTTTGGTTTTATGCAGATTCTCCAAGTAGAAGGTGTATACAGACCTCAAATAATGGGAAATAAGAAAGAAAGAGCTTGGAATGTATCTATTTCCTCTCACTGGGAATGGATATGTCCTGGCAGTCATTGCTCTCTGGCACCATGATCCAATTTGTCCTCTCTTCTTGGATTAACCACAGAATACAGACAGCATTACTACTTGAACTGGTTCATCTTGATCCTGTATCATTGGCCTGTCTTCCAGACTTCCTAACAGCATTCCTGGTCAACTGGCTCAGATATGTAACCCACACAGGCCCTAACTGGAATTCTACACACACAAAGCCTTTATTAAGACCCCAACTTTGCCTGTCCAAACCCCGGATGAAAAAGGAGGAGCGGGAGCGGTAACAAGCTCGCTAAAAAACCTGGGTTCAGCTGGCCCGGCTGATAGGACCCTGTAAGGGTTCCTAATCCAGGAATACAGGATGAGCAGCATCTGTACTCCATGTTAGGAGCGGCTGCACATGGCGTCTGTTCCTCATGTCAGAGGCGGCCATTTCTTTAGGAGCTAAGTCGTCCTGCCACTGAGTAGTGCTCCCAGTCTTAATGACAAAGGCAGACTCATTCTATTTCACACAATCATGATGGTTGTCAAACAAGTTTGATACCCTAATATGATTGAGTGGAGACAAGAAAGAAGAAACAAGTGTCCACTAAGGAAAGTTCTCTTCTAAGTTCAAATAATCAAACTTTCAACCATAATTTTAAAATAGTTTTATTTATCCAGTGACAATATATATATATATTATTATCATTTTTTCAAAACATTTGGCTAATTTTAACACACACATATAACTATTTCAACAACAAAAGAGGTTAAAAATTTATATAAACAATAGCAGTAATAATAGTTTGCTGGAAATTCCATAGAGAAGGAAGTTGCCAAAATCAACCAACAATAAGATTCCAATTTAAAAATCAGAATTGTGTTATAAGTCAGTTATCCTGTTATTTCTTATTCTTAAAGAATACACAAATTCCATGAGTGTGTGTGTGTGTGTTTATGTTCCTTGAACTGTTTTATGATAAGCAGTGGCCTTTCCCAAAGGTCCTGTTTAGTGCATCTAATGCCAGCCAATTTGCTTCTCATCATATCTAAATAAAAGCCAGGATCATAAATATGAGTCTATCCTTTGTACAGGGGCACATTGAAACATAGAAACACAAGGTAATAAGACCAAATAAATGAATAGTGTGTGACATTTTGGTAACAATGTTTTTATTGATATATCACACACTATTTATTTATTTGGAGATTTTGTCTTGTTATCTTATGCTTCTCATTATATCTAAATAAAATCCAGGATCATAAATATGAGTCTATCCTTTGGACAAGGACACATTGAAACATAGAAACACATGGTAATAAGACCAAATCTTATTGATTTGATCTTATCTTATGCTTCTTATCATATATAAATAAAAGCCATGTTCATAAATAAGAGCCTATCCTTTGGACAAAGATGACAGGGTCTCATTGAAGCATACAAGTTTGACCAAATGGATAGGTACAATTTTGATGATATCTCAGAGAGTCACCAAGGAACAACACCAAATCCAAAAATGGCTTAAGTATAAGGTGGACATTTCTTTAACAGTTTTGTTATCATCTTCACCATTCAGTACTTTTACCTGATAACAACACCTACTCAGTAGTCATCAATAAATTACTTATTTGGTCTTCATGGAATTCATGTAATCTTTATACAAGGGGATAAGAAACAGCAACAACAATTTATTTGATCTTTTTATTCTTATTATTGGTTGATAAATGGCAAAATTCTTTCTCTAAGATAATAATAAAATAGTATAATACAACACACATAAGAAGTTCAAATTCACAAAATATGAAAAAAAAAAGATTCACACAAAGAAATAAATATAAAAAAAGGCATATATTCAAAAAGATGATCATCTTTAAGCTGATTTTCCACCCCGTCTATTGTCATATTTTATTACTGGTTATAGATACAAGAAAATAAGACCTAATCCAAATAATTTAATAGTGTGTGATGTTTTGGTAACAGCATTGTACTATCATCAAAGAATAAATGATTTATTTATTCTTTTGACTTTTTCCTCTTTCTTTGGTGCCCAGGCCAGATGGGGAAGGCGTGCTCTTGCGCCACACACCCACCCTAAAGAGGCTCCACCTGGACAACGGCGGGACTCCAGTCCCCCTCGTTAGACCTAGCAACCTCCCAACACTCCAAGGAAGTCACACCCCCCTCCACGCTCCAGGAGGAAGGCGATGCTCTAGGCACCACTATTCTTTTGTCTTACAATGATAACAATGATATTGCCGAAATATCACATACTATTTTTTTGCTTATCCCTAGTACACGTGGTACAGGCCATGATAATCATGGTGGGTAGTTAGCGACTGCTTTTTTACTGTAAGCGCACCCTATGTCTACACACGTGAAAAGCAGTTTGACTTTGCACTTACAAATGTGCCAGAGCCCCGTTTGGTTACTTGCACTCGCTGGTGGGGTTGGACTTCACATACTATTAAATTCTCTAAGTTCACAAAGTGATTGGAAACATTTCTCAATATCGAACCTGACAATTGACACAAATTTATTGACAACTCAGTCAATATTTACAAAATGAGATCACAAAAATAATTAGAGAAAATAAAAAGATAGCGAAAAGTGTGTTCGAACCAGGGACATCAGGTTCTAAAGTCTAAAGCTTTCGCAGCTAGGCTATTTTGCCTTATTATATAATAATTTAAAGAAGAATTAATATTTACAAATTTAAATTTTCAGTCGGGGAGTCTTCCCCACCGTACAAGTGTCCTCTTCCAGGCGATGTCCTCAATTCCACCACCCAGCCCCACCTGCACGAAGTACCGATAAATTCGGCACTTCGCTGACACAAGGATGGCCATTTCAATATTGCGCCTGGTTAATTAAATAATAATTAAAAAAGACTACCAAAGAAATGCCAAGGTAAGTTAGCTCCACAAAGTGGAAGAATACAAGTTCGTTAAATATTGTACAATGAAGCCCAATGTTCCAATATTTGATCAAAGCTTTGAAGAATTACTATCTGCCAACAAACTTTTATTAGAAGAAATTGTCAATTAATAAAAAATAATAATGTGAATATTATAAAATAATATTTCCGATATATAACAAAAATTTTGATAATAGATGGCGGGCTAGTGCATCATATTATAAATGTTCTAATAAAAGACACAAATTGAAATTTGCGGAAGAGTGATTGCTCGGAGCATATTATATATTTATAATTATATGTAATTCTGCTGTCCTCAAAGCTTATATGTCCATAGTTCTTCTAAAATACCCATTCCAAGAGTCTAGCAACAGTATCACTATAAAAGGAAGTTCCAAAAATGCAATATAACAGCGGTATGGTAGATTAAATTGGCGAAACCGCTGGGAGGGTTCACCACTGATGAGCCAGGCCCTCCCTTTAATTTTTCCATTGCAGTAAGGGCAGTAGAAATTGTTTAATTTCAAAAAGAATCTTACGCCTTTAAAATAGTTTTAGAATTTTAATAACAAAAATTATTTGGATTTGGTCTTATTACCTTGTATCTATAATCTATAATCCAAATTATGCTTTACCATTATTACTGGTTATTATTATTTATTTTTTTTTGCTTATCCCTAGTACACGTGGTACAGGCCATGATAATCATGGTGGGTAGGAGAAGGCGACTGCTTTTACTGTAAGTGCACAGGTTATATTACTGGTTATACTAAAGTTAGGTTTGATTAAACCACATTTTGTCAAAGAGTAATAAAATAGATTAGAATTATTCACCATAGCTGAAAATGGGGTAGGAATCATCTTAATCTCAAGATTCAGTTATGATAAGGTACAATTTGGATTATAGATTATAAACACAAGGCAATAAGACCAAATCCAAATAAATAAATAGTGTGTTTATTTTATATATTATTTATGTATTTATTATATAAGTCTATTTATTTATTTGGATTTAGTCTTATTACCTTGTGTTTATAATCTACTAGCGGACGTACCCGGCTTCGCCTTTGCCTTTGTCATCAAGACTGGGAGCACTACTTATTACCTTGTGTTTATAATCCAAATTGTACCTTATCATTTTTATAGACTTCAACACACTATTTATTTATTTAGATTTGGTCTTATTACCTTGTGTTCAAGATTAAGTTATAAAAGATAATCTAAAATGATAAAAAAGCTATTAATTTGAAATTAGATTATAAAAAAAGAGGGGTGACAAAACTGATAAAAGGAATAATTGACACAAGGTAATAAGACCAAATCCAAATAAATAGTGTGTGACATTTTGGTAACATCGTTTTTACTGTTACTACTGAATGAATCAGTACATTTGTCTGAAGATGGTAACAATGCTGTTACTGAGACGTCACACACTATTTATTTGGATTTGGTCTTATTACTTTGTGTTTATAATCTATAATTCAAATTGTGTCAAGAATAATTGAGAAGTGTGGGTTGAAAAAGTTTTCTTTAAAAGTGTTCACATCTACATTATTGCGTTAATTTTATAGAAAATATTTTGAAAGAGAAAGGGATATACATTACACACACATTACATACAGATTACATCATAAAGAGTTTTGTGAAACAATATAAAAGGGTATAATATTGCGATATGAAGCTGGTTATACATTATGTAAATATGTAGATAATTTTTCCACACATATGCAAATCAATATGGAAGGTTTACATATACTACGGTAAAAACCTGTCTTAACAGTTATTAAGCTAAAACAGATTGTCTTTTGTTACATATATTCATGTTCTATTTAACTGTGGAATTACACAATTTGTAGTTGCATAGAGTTAATTCAGATTAAAACAGGTTTTATGGTGTATCAGCATAGAAATTTGAACAAAAAATATATATATACAGTAGAACCTCCATGAGAAGACACTCATGCTAGAGGACACTTCTGTACTAAAGACAGTTTTCATTTGCAAAATTACCATTTTTACTATGCACATGGCATCTGTTCTTTATGTCAGAGGCGGCCATTTCTTTTGGAGCTAAGTCGGCCTGCCACTGAGTAGTGCTCCAAGTCTTAATGACAAAGGCAGACACATTCAACTTCACCTAGTCATGATGATCTAGATAAGAAATAGGAAGAAGATTTTTACTCTTTAGCAACTCTCTGGTAAAAGGACACGTCTCCTTAAAGGACAATCTGACTCTGCAATTAGGTGTTGTCCTTTACAGGGAGGTTCTACTGTGTGTATGTATTTATATAAGAAATTAAGCCTCCATTAAAACTTTCATACAAAGAGATCTTTATTAAATGATAACAAAAATAGGCCTATACGGTAGGACCTTCATGAGAGGACACCTCTCTACAAAGGACAGTTTCCACACACATTGCCAAAATATTGCCATTTTTTTACTAATTAGTACCTCTCCAATAAAAGAACACTTCTTTGGGTTAGCAACTAGGTGTCCTTTAGAAAGAGGTTCTACTGTATCACAAAAAAAAGTCATAAAATGGGGAACAAAGCGAAGCCAAATCGAAGAAACAAATGAACCAAGATCCTAGGTGATGTCAACATTTAAAATACAGAGAAATATATATATAGTAGAACCTCCATGAGAGGACACTCCCAGTAGAGGACACCTCTCCACAAAGGACAGTTTTCATTGTTGAAATTACCATTTTTACTATTAAGCAACTCTCCAGTAGGAGGACACCTCTTCCTAAAGGACACTTTGGATCTGCAATTAGGTGTTGTCCTTTACAGGGAGGTTCTACTATAATGCCTATATTATAGATTGATAGAAATAGCATTCAAACTTTCTACTGAATCAGTCTAGTGTTTATATCAGGGTCTACCATTGCTGCGGGGATGGCTTAACATTGAGGATATTGTGTGAAGAGGGCAAATTGCTATAATCAAATTGTTTAAATTCTATTCTAAGAGAGTGAGAATTGAATTAGTAACTTTCTTCCAATATTAGAATGATATTTTAAATTTATCCCCCATGTGTTTCTTTTGAACAAAAAAGCAAAATTTATTTTAAGGAGAAATAACGATTATTTCTAACCTTAAGGATGAAGTATGAAAGGGTGAATTGTGAAGAGTAATGATAAACGGAAAAATAAAAGTATCCAGGGATGGAAAACGAACCCACAGTGTTCTGCCTACCAGGCAGATGCCATGTCCACTATGCTACCCTGGACATATCTTTCTGTTCATAAATATTATATAAAGTAATTTATAATACAATATAATGCTGCTTATTTTTTTCTTCCATTATCAATGTTGACTATCCACAGAGAATCTTGGTTTAAATTGTTTCAAACTTGGCTTCACTTCATACTTCTTATAGGCAAAGTAGAAAAGATAAATAGTGGAGCTATACAGAGACTTGATATATAGAAATTTGACATTATATAGGCATTTCATCTAACTAAGCCATAGATTTTTGATAAGATTGTGGTGTTGAGAGTTATATTGAGATATTTTATAAGAGATATAGAGAATTTGGAGATTGAAGATATAGGGGCGGGGATGGGGATATAAGATTTTATGAAAGAAAGAAAAAAAAAAGAGGTCAAAAATTGCCAAAGAAGCCAAGCAATATGTACAACATGGCAAAGAGATAGGGAAAGAAGAGAGAGCATTTAATCTATACACTAATACTTCTACTATATAAAAATATATATAGGTGATTATATACAATTATAAAATGTCAAACATAACAAAAAGGGGGGTGAAACTGCAGATTAAAGGGATATTATCCACTTCCAATCTCTCTTTGTTTATTTAGTATAGGAATAAATCCAACAATATTTGATTTGATAACATTTTTCACTTATTTCAAGTTAAGTTATTCGCAATCAGTATCTCCAAGAGCTGTGTCTGTACTCATGTTAAAGTCAGCAGCAAAGGCTTCTGCTTCCATGTTAGAAACGGCCTATAAATCCAACAAGATTTGTTTGTACTTGAAATTTTGATGCAAATAATATTATAATTGAGTTGAATAAATTTAAAATATTTGCCGAGTTTCTTTATTAAGGTATCGGGAGGCCTAATTTTTGATTTGATAACATTTTTCACTTATTTCAAGTTAAGTTATTCACAATCAGTATCTCCAGGAGCTGTGTCTGTACTCATGTTAAAGTCAGCAGCAAAGGCTTCCATGTTAGGAACGTCCTCAAAATTACAGGCAAAGTCAGACTTTCACCAAAGTGTGTCTGGATCATGGTGCCATGATCAATGAAAGCTATACCCCATTCCATGAGATCATGAACTCATGGATGTTACTAATGCTAATGATACTACATGAATGCTACTGTACACAAGCAAACAGAATCCTAAATAGTCAATATATCTTATAATTGTAAAATATCCCTGTAGAAAATTGATTTTTTTTTTACTTAAAAGGTTGCATAGTTTAATAAATAAGTGCAAAAACTTTTTCAAAAAAATAATATTTTGAAAACCGATAAGGCACAATTTGGATTATAGATTATAAACACAAGGTAATAAGACCAAATCCAAATAAATAAATAGTGTGTGACGTTTCGGTAACAGCGTTGTTACCGAAACGTCACACACTATTTATTTATTTGGATTTGGCCCTAATACCTTGTGTTTATTATCTATGATCCAAATTGTGCCTTATCATGGAATTAGAGAGTTACAAATTGAAAGATATCATGTTAGGTTGAACAGTATTGATTTGTAAGTCTTTTTTATTCTGGATTGAGCTAAGTAAGATAAGGTAAGTCAATGTTATCAAATCAGCCATTATATTCCTAGATGACAATGTGAATATGGGAAGATACTCCTCATAATATCCCTGGAGTCTGTAGCTTCACCAACCAAAAAGGATAAAGAAGAAGTTATTTGTCGTTGTTAATGCTGGCCCCAGCAGTGATACTGTCGGGAGACTGGAGGGAATGGATGTAGAGAGGATTGATGTTTGCTGCGTCAAAGTGGGTGCTGTCGTACACCGACGAGTTCTGGACACAAACAACAAACTTTTACTACCTTCTTATAAAAGCTTTATAAACTCTTATCTAATAGTCAAGGTAATAAGACCTCTTGATAAAGGACAGTTTTCATTTGCAAGATTGCCATTTTTACTATTTTACAACTCTCCGGTAAGAGGACACCTCTTCCTAAAAGTACACTTTGGTTCTACAATTAGGTGTTGTCCTTTACAGGGAGGTTCTACTGTGTTTACATAATGGTCATGTGGTTCTTGAGTACCTACCCCCAGTGTGTCAATGATCAAACTTATTTGGAACCCTTTATGACTACCCTTAATTGATATACATATGGCTTTGTCCCCTACTTAACAAGTAGGGTCTGAATAAACACAAGGTAATAAGACCAAATCCAAATAAATGAAAAGTGTGTGACGTTTCGGTAACAGCATTGTTACCAACAAAAGTACAAAAGTACTGAAACATACAGTACATAACATTCAGTACTTTTGTCTGAGGATGGTAACAACGCTGTTACCGAAACGTCGCACACTATTTATATGGATTTGGTCTTATTACCTTGTGTTTATAATCTATAATACAAATTGTGCCTTATCTTATCTAGAGTATTATATTGTTTACCGTTAGGTGGCGAGAGTGAAAAGAAGCCTGTTACATTACTTGTTGCTTTTAAATATAAGTGTAAGTGCAAAGTCGAACAGCTTTTCACATGTGGTACACTTACAGTAAAAACAGTCGCCTACCTCTACCCACCATGATTATCATGGCCTTTACCACGTTTACTAGAGATAAGCAAAAAAAATATATATAAGTACAATTATTACTTCCTTTTATTTTTTATTTGAATATTTTAATTGATTGCTTTAAAATACTCATATTTTCCAATATATACAGTAGAACCTCCCTGTAAAGGATAACACCTAATTTCAGAGCCAAAGTTTTCTTTAGGGAGAGGTGTTCTCTTACCAGAGAGTTAAAAGATAGTAAAAATGGTAATTGGTAATTTTGCTAATGAAAACTGTCCTTTGTAGAGAGGTGTCCTCTAGCCGGAGTGTACTCTCATGGAGGTTCTACTGTATCATTATTGAGCATTTGAAAGGAAAAAAATTATACTAATTTGCATTTTTAATAACAAACAATATCTCCCAAGTAAAA
The DNA here is from genome assembly GCA_030710605.1 of Cordylochernes scorpioides. Taxonomy (NCBI): domain Eukaryota; kingdom Metazoa; phylum Arthropoda; class Arachnida; order Pseudoscorpiones; family Chernetidae; genus Cordylochernes; species Cordylochernes scorpioides. The sequence goes on from CP092875.1 coordinate 73,248,827, forward strand.
AAACCTATATGTTAATATGTCATGGATACACTTATTAATAACCGATTTAGAAAATAGGGCTTATTTTGGATTGTAATAAGATTTTTTATTAATCCGATATTTTTATGGAGCAATCTTTCATCTTTTACGAGGTTTTTTGTTATGAAGCACACAGCAGATCGCGTGCTTCAGGTGAGCCACTAGTAAAAGATGGACGATTGGTCCATCGAAATATTGGATTAATAAAAAAAATCTTATTACAATCCAAAATAAGCCCTATTTTTTAAATATATATATATGTTATATAAAAATATTATTTTATTTTAAATTATAATTTCATAGATCCAAATACTCTGCTAAATCGACCGCCAGAGGTCACTCTTCCCCTATAAAAACTCGTTGTTGTTTTATCCCAATGGCCGGCTCAAAACTTTTGTACATTAAGTAAATAATATTTTGTTTTCCTTATTCTACTCACCTTAAGCCAGGCAGTACTTTTATCAAATTATGTTTTTCATGTATATTCCTCAGCTCAAATAAAGAAATCTCTGATCAAAACCATATTTATTATTATTCTTTCAAGATTTTAACCACGACTGCATCACCATTACCATAATCCTCAACATGATCAAAAAACAACAGAAATCTTATCTTTTTTAAATATAATATATATATTATGGATGGCTCTATATTCAGAATAATAACCGATATATTGAGTGAAATATTTAGATATTTTCAGAAAAATATGAAATCAATAAGTAAAATCTAAGTAAAGATGACATAGAATACTTGAAAGGAACAAAATATATGCTTTACTACTGGGGGGTCGGTGGAAGGATGGTCTAAACCGTTGGTTTTCAATCGCTACGACCTTGTATTAAATCCCGTAATGGGAACTTTTTTCTGATTAAAAAAAAAAATGTTCTAATGGCCCCTGATTCTTGCAAAATTCTAACCCCACCAGCAAGTGCAAGTAACTAAACGGGACTCTGGCATAATTGTAAGTGGAGAAGTCAAACTGCTTTTCACATGTGTAGACATGTAGTGCACTTATAGTAAAAGCAGTTGACAACTTCTACCCACCATGATTATCATAACCTGTATCATGTATACTAGGGATAATCATAATAAAAAAACCCTTCTATACTTATAAGTAGAAGATAAGATTCAGAAATAACCATTATTTCGAGGAGATTGACAGTGATTCACCTAAACTTCGGGAATTAAATAGAAAATTGGTTGATGTAGCTCTAGCTTTTCCAAACAAACTTCCAACCAACAAATTAATATTCAAAAGTACAATTTGGATTTTCCATGTTATAAAATATTTTAGCAAAATAGTTTAACCTAACTCTGCCTTTGCCGGTCCCAAGCCCGGATGAAAAAGAAGGAAGGGGAGCAGTAACAAGCTCGCTAAAAAACCTGGGTTCAGCTGGCCATGCTGATAGTACCCTGTAAGGGCTACTGATCCAGGGATACAGGATGAGCAGTGTTTGTACTCCATGTTAGGAGCAGCTGCACATGGTGTCTGTTCCTCATTTCAGAGGCGGCCATTTCTTTTGGAGCTAAGTCGGCCTGCTACTGAGTAGTGCTCCAAGTCTTAATGACAAAGGCAGATGCATTCTACTTCACTCAGTCATGATGGTTGTCAAACAGACACCATCAAGGGTCACAACTTGATATCCTAATATGATTGAGTGGAGATAAGAAAGAAGAAGAAGCAAAGTATTTAATATTTTATGTAGAGATTATCAATTTTTTTAGATTTATGTTTTACTACTCTGTAAACTTTCCTCATTTACTTCTCTTGTATTCTATAAATTTGTTGTAGTTGTTTTAAATATATTACTGAGTCATTCTTTTATTTGTCTTTTTAATTTTCTACATTACACCGCCGGTTCAAATCACTTTATTAGGTACCTCTCAACAAGAACAATAGCATAAATAGGAAAATAGACATTCCTGACATCTATGGTGTTTTCTCCTTGCTGGTATTTCTTAAAGCCTTAATGTAATAGTTTCTATGTTATCTCGAGCCTTTTCTACATATATATTTATTTAATAGCTTTTTTGTCTACTTTGCATCTTCTTTCTTTTCGCGCTGTTTATACAAATTACCTCTGCTATATATATTTGAGAAGCTCTTGCCATTGGTATCCATCTTGCTATGTGATAACCGCCTGTAGAAGGGTTTTTACCCAAAAGCTTGCGCTCGTTTTATATAATAAAGACACCCATCTTCCTTATCGCCTGGTTTATTTCAAAGAACAACCTGGTTTATGATAATTGAAACAGTGAATAATAAGTGAAGGTTATTCACATATTAAACAAAATGTTAACGCGGGATTCAATCCCGGTTCATGGCTGTCGGGAATCGAGGGTGTTACCCTCTTGTTCACCGACTTTTTTTGTTATTCTACATTACAATTTTATTAGATTATGGCATTTGGTCTCCATGAAAGACAACAATGGTTTCTAGAGATAAATGGAGATACTCAATACATTTCTTGTTTAATAGACATATGTTTATAGCATCTTAGCCGAGTACTTTTGCATATTGGTTTCTCTGAGCTTCTCTCTCTATCTACAGTAAACATGATATGCGAAAGGTGAAACTTCCACTGAATATATGCAAAATGGGCTTAAAAATAATGAATTCAATATTTATTCAATTTATACAAGAATAATAATAGAAAATGAAGAAATTATAACACAAAATTTGCAAGTATTATATGGAAGATTGTGAAACAATCACTCATCTAACCAAGGAGATATGGTGGAACATTGACTCAATCTAACCAAGGATGATATGGTGGAACATTCACTCAATCTAACCAAGGATGATACGGTGAAACATTGACTCAATCTAACCAAGGATGATATGGTGGAACATTGACTCAATCTAACCAAGGATGATATGGTGGAACATTAACTCAATCTAACCAAGGATGATATGGTGGAACATTGACTCAATCTAACCAAGGATGATACGGTGGAACATTGACCCAATCTAACCAAGGAGGATACGGTGGAACATTGACCCAATCTAACCAAGGAGGATATGGTGGAACATTGACCCAATCTAACCAAGGAGGATATGGTGGAACATTGACTCAATCTAACCAAGGATGATATGGCGGAACATTGACTCAATCTAACCAAGGAGGATATGGTGGAACATTGACTCAATCTAACCAAGGATGATATGGCGGAACATTGACTCAATCTAACCAAGGATGATACGGCGGAACATTCACTCAATCTAACCAAGGATGATATGGTGGAACATTCACTCAATCTAACCAAGGAGCATGAACTCATGGAATTTGTGTAATCTTTATACAAGGGGATAAGAAACAACAACAACAAGGAGGATATGGCGAAACATTTACTCAATCTAAGCATGCATGCTATGGGAAATTGCGAAGAATTAACTAATATTTTCTCAATCATACAAACCAATGAAACAATAAATCAACAAAATTCCAGCGTCTGAAGATGAGCAGCTTGACTTTGGAAAAGCTTACAAGGAATGAAGGAGATGAATGTTTTACCACATTGGATAATATCAATAGAAGATAAAATTGAATTCGAAGATCTACATCAACTTAAGAAAAAAATTGGGGTATGTAATTCTTTATTTCTGCATATACATTCTAGATTTTTTTTTTTCAAATTATTTTAAACTCATGGACAAAGCTTAAGGAAGTTGTACCTTTTATCATGTATATCAGGATTTAGACAATAACTCTGAAAGATACACTCATGGACAAAACTTATGGAAGTTGTACCTTTTATCATGTATATCAGGATTCAGACAATAACTGAAAGATATTACAGTGATCTTTATTGTAGACACACGAGATAATCAAGTGTGAACAAAATTGCCTATATCTCCTTTAAAAAAAAATAGATGACTGGTGATATTAAAGACTTTCTACTGCCTTAAGTTTTGTCTATGAGTTATAGATAAACATGATTTATTGTGGGTGGTAGTTTTAGATAAATATATAGAAATATATATATGGTAGAATCATAAAGGTGTAGAGCTTTGTGCTGACACAAATTTCAATAGAAGCAAATCTTTTAAAATTCCAAATAGAATCTCAATTATCAATATAGCTACAAAAAAAAAAGTTAAAATACACCTTGCAATCACCAATAATCAGGTAAAAAGTTATTGTATAATTGTAGATAAAAGTTTTTATATTGTTCTTTGCATTTATTTTTGATGGGAAATGTGTCGTTCCTTAAATGTAGGCTACACAATACAATTTGTCATAAAGACTGTCCATGTAGTCCTAAAAAGCATTTACTAGTTTCTAACCATTTTAGCCTGAGACACCAAGGTAAAAATTCATTTTTGGACACCTAAGATTATATGTGATTCTACTGTCCTAAAAGCTTATGTCCGTAGTTTGTTTGAATACCATTTCTAAGATTCCATCCTTCAGTGTAACATATATAAGCAGAATCGTCCAATACAGCATTAGAGCTCTAAAGAAGCAGTCTGGCAGATTATATTGGCCAAACTGTTGGGAGGGTTCACCACTGATGAACAAAGCCCTGCCAAATATTTTTCATCGCAGTAAGGACAGTAGAAGTTTGATTTATATGTGAAAGAAACATTCATGGTGTCTTTATGTTTTCATTTCCTATTTACACCTAAGAATTGTGCATTGAATAGAATTTTGAATTTATATGTCAAATAAGGCTGAGAATGTATTTTTTTAAAAGATTGCATATTTTCCTTCTCTTCATTGGTCTACACATTTTACTTGCTCTTGACAACTTTTCAACAAAAATATATTTATGAACACATCTATTTGGGGCTCTCAGGAGACACCTCTCAGAAATCGTTGTTCCACTCTCTAAAGGACAACACCTAGTTGCAGAGCCAAAGTTGTCCTTTAGAGAGAGGTGTCCTCTTACTGGAGAGTTGCTAAATAAACAAAAATGGTAATGTTGTTGATGAAAACTGTCCTTTTTTCAGAGAGGTGTCCTCTCATGTAGGTTCTACAGTAATTGATGATTTTTTTTTTTTTTTGGAAATTGAGAATTAAACATTTGATAACAGTACTATTTAAGAAATTTCTGTAATATTTTTTCCCATTTATTCTTTTGTCTGATGATGGTGACAATGTTGTTTCCGAAATGTCACACACTAATAAATTATTTGGATTAGGTCTTATTTTCTTTTATTTTATTGGAAATTGTTGAATGCCATCTTAAACTTTTATTTAATTTATTACAAAATAGTTAATGTGTTACTAGGTAAGGTACAATTTGGATTATAGAATAGAAACAAGGTAACAAGAACCTATCCAAATAAATAAATTATACAAGATATTTATGTAAGTTTTTTATAGGGATAGAAGTAAACATGGATTCAACATCTAAACATAAAAAAACATCTGAATTCAAAGAAGATATTATTGACATAAAGCTAAATGGAATTCAAAGAATTATATCTTTAGATGTTGATAAGGCACAATTTGGATTATAGATTATAAACACAAGGTAATAAGACCAAATCCAAATAAATAAATGGTGTGTGACGTTTCGGTAACAACGTTGTTACCATCTTCAGACAATACATTCAGTACTTTTGTCTGAAGATGGTAACAACGCTGTTACCGAAACGTCACACACCATTTATTTATTTGGATTTGGTCTTATTACCTTGTGTTTATAATCTTTAGATGTTGAATCCATGTTTACTTCAATCCCTATACCCACAATTATGGATGCATTAAACCATGTAATAACATTGTTACCATCTTCAGACAAAAGACATTTAGTACTTTTTTCTGTAGATGGTAACAAGGATATTAATGAAACATCATGCATAATTTATTTACTTGGATCCTGTTACTGTATATTTTTATGTGTGTGTTACTATTTATGATTTATTTTGAGTAGTGTAACTCTGGCATGAGTGTATGTAAAGTTGGTGTGTCATTTATAATGTTAAAGGGTGTCAGATTGGTGTAAAAATGTTAGTAAAAGATTTATGAGATCTCTTCTATTGAGAATAATACTCTTTATTCACGTACCTAGTATTGACAGATATGCAAACTCTGTATATATCCCTAATACATAAGAGTATATTTAATCATTTTATATGGTTTTAATATTCTGTTGATGGTGAGGTTCCACTCAATGCTGTTGCTCTCTTAGCCTAAAATGTCATCTTAATAACAAAAATATAAGACCAAATCCAAATAAATTAATAGTGTGTGATGTTTTGGTAACAGCGTATTAATTTATTTGAATTTGGTCCTTTTTTTTCTTGTAGTTATAATCTATAATCTAAATTATGCCTTATCGTCATCTTAACATTTGGTTTAGAAAAAAAATTCTAAATAAATATTTAAAAATAGGTTTAGCCAATTGACTTAAAAATTCCTCAAAATTACCCATTGTATAGTTAGTGGGATAATGATAATATGGTACAATTTGGATCTATAATAGATTAGAAAACACAAGGTAATAAGACCAAATCTAAATAAATATTTATGTCTAACAGGCCTTGTTCTTATTGTTTGTGGAAAAGTATTCCTCAATGCAAATATTTAATTGTAATTCTACTGTCCTAAAAGCTTATGTCCATAGTTTACTTAAATACCATTTCTAAGATTCAACTCTTCAGTGTAGCATATAAAAGCAAAATGATACAATATCAAACAACACTAACAAGATTTAGAACAGACCATCTCTCAAGTCATTGAAGATATAAAATAATAAAAAAATTTACCCCACTTGCCCAAAATGTAGCTTGGCACCTGCAGCTCCAGAACACATTTTAGCTTGCATTAAATGCACTAAACAGGACCTTTGGGAGAGGCTGCTGCTTATCATAAAACAGCTTGAGAGAGAGGAGCATGAACTCATGTAATATTTACACAAGGGGATAAGAAACAACAACAACAGAATGATCCAATACAGTATTAGAGCTCTTAAGAAGCGGTCTGATAGATATAATTGGTTAAACCGCTGGAAGGGTTCACCACTGATGAGCCAAGCCCTCTCAATATATTTTTTCATCGCAGTAAGGGCAGTAGAAGTTTGATTTATTTGTGAAAAGAAACATTCACATTTTGGTGTTTTAATTTGTATTAAATAAATAGTGTATTCCATTTCAGTAACAGTGTTGTTATAGAAACATCACACACTTTTTACTTATTTGGATTTGATCTTATTACCTTGCAGGCTAATGTTTTAGTGATCAAATATAGGGATCCTGAAATAGAGAAGTATAAAAGAGCCATTTACAAAGTGAATAAAGAAAGAAACAAAGAAGTTCTATAAAACCTATGCTGTGACGGAATCAACCAATGAATGGCTGGAAAGAGGACAGTGTGAGATGAAGAAATGTGGATAAGAAAGTCACCATGGGATGAGAGGCAGAATCTTATCTTGGGAGGAGGAGGAGGTGACAGGATTTAGGTTGGGCTTTGGGTCCACTTCATCAGCCGGATCAACCTTGAGGGCGGAAAGAAGAAAAAAAAAAAAGGCAAATTATCAGTGGATTCCACACTTTTTAATTATTTACTCCTAGCTAGATACATGGTTGTTCATCCCAGGATATGAGGGCTGTAGAAGTGATAAGGCACAATTTGAATTATAGGTTATATACACAAGGTAATAAGACCAAATTTAAAGAAATAAATAGTGTGTGACATTTCAGTAACAGTGTTGTTATCATCTTCAGACAAAAGTACACACAAAAGTTTACACACTTGATAACAGTATGTCATAGCTGTCGTGGTTGAATGGAAGGGCGCAGCCGTTGTGCATGTAAGCTTCGAAAAAGAATTTTTTCCACACTCGTGAGCATGCGTGCACGCAGCGGCAGTGGAGTAGCCTTCGCCCGCGTGCGCTGGCTCCCACGTTTATTTTATACAGATTTATAGATGGGTGAATTTTTATTTACATTTTAACATTCTAATTATGCCGAAAATAAATTATACATATTGGGCATTAGGCAAATTATGACAAGTAACTATTTAAAACATGCTGTGGTAAAATTTCTCATTCAGTACTTTTGTCTGAAGATGGTAACAATGGTGTTACTGAAACGTCACACACTATTTATTTATTTAGATTTGGTCTTATTACCTTGTGAGAGCTGTAGAAATAAATGATAAATATTTGAAAAGAAAAAAAGTTGCATTGAATATACAGTTAAACCTGTCTATAGCGCCACCTCTAAATAGCACCTTCCTCTCTATAGCGTCCGCTTTTAAATATATAGTACGATGCGATTTACATTAAAAGTGACCTGTCTATAGCACCCTATTTTGGTGAGTCCCAAGAGAGGGAGCTATAGACAGGTTTAACTGTATTTCTAATTTTCATCTCAATAGAGATCGCTAAGTTAATTATACAGTAGAACCTCCATTAGAGGACACTCATGCTAGAGAACACCTCTCTATAAAGGACAGTTTTCATTTGCAATGATAAGGTACAATTTGGATTATAGATTATAAACACAAGGTAATAAGACCAAATCCAAATAAATAAATAGTGTGTGACGTTTCAGTAACAGTGTTGTTATCATCTTCAGACAAAAGTACTGAATATTTCTGAAAATACTGAATAATCATTCAGTACTTTTGTCTGAAGATGGTAACAAAACTGTTACCGAAACGTCACACACTAATTATTTATTTGGATTTGGTCTTATTACCTTGTCAACACAAAGCAATAACGCGCCATCTAGTTCATTTTATGTATAAAAGAAACATTTGCGCTTTTAAGTCCTTTTATTTTATTACCTTGTGTTTATAATCTATAATCCAAATTGTGCCTTATCATAGTGTCTGAATAAATGTGTGGGTGCCCAATTCTATCTACCACAGTAGAACCTCCCTGTAAAGGACAACACCTAGTTGCAGAGCAAAAGTGTCCTTTATGGAGAGTGTCCTCTTACTGGAGAGTTGTTACATAGTAAAAATGGTAATTTTTTTTTGTAGTGGTACAGGCCCTGGTAATCATGGTAGATAGAAGTAGACAACTACTTTTACTGTAAGTGCACCATATGTCTACACATGTGAAAAGCAGTTTGACTTTGCACTTACAAATGTGCCAGAGCCCTGTTTGGTTAATTGCACTCGCTGGTGGGGTTGGACTTATGAAAGAATCAGGGGGCATTGGTATATTTTTTTTAATGGTAATTTTTACAATGAAAACTGTCCTTTGTAGAGAGGTGTCCTCTCATGGAGGTTCTACTGTAGTTCTCCTCATATGATAGCTCTGCCTACTTTGTATAGTATCCTGTCCATTTGATATAGTTCCACCTAGTTGGTGCATAGAGGATTTTATTAAAACCCCCAAAGAAATCTGTCTTTTTACTACACTGATAAGAAACTATACAAAATAAGACTAAAAATTATTCTGAAAGAACAACAATTCCAATATAATAAATACTCTAAATATCTCAGTTACATCCTGGATCCAGAAATTAACTCCAGTAAACATATTGAAGAAGTTATTAGAAAATGAAGATACCGACTAAATATTTTGAAATATATTTCAGGAAAAGAGTGGCAATAAGTTGCTGATGAACTGACAAAAAATAAAAACATTTTTAACCCTTAACTGGATGGGTTGGGTAGATTCCGCCCATGCATAAACTTAATATAGGAAATATATATATTTTTCGTTTACTGAGAGCTAACAGCTTTGGTGTATTCTAATTTTACAGTGATACAAGCAATTTCCATTCATCGTTTAAAAATATAAGTTTTGGGAGGGCGGTTAAATTTGCATGTGTGGGCGGATTCCGCCCATGCCGTCCAGAAGCGTGAGAATTTTTCATGTTAGGGTTATAGCTGATTGCTCATTCTCGAGTCGCTTTCTTCCGCTATTTTTTAGCTTCCATTCATAAAATAAGACTTCTTTCTTTGGCTAAGTAGAATTTATTCTTTTAGATTAAAAAAAAAAACAACTTCCTTAATTTTTTTTATCAAGGTAAGACTTTTTATTTTTGAAATTCTATTTATAATGAAAGACGAAATTTTGAATAAGAATTTTGACGATGATTCTGAAACTGAAAATTATTCATTGAACGAATCTTCAGATGTCAGTACAGATGAGGAATGTGATTCAATTCTTACCACTGTTCAAATGTCTTCAAGTAATTGTTTCATTGGGAAAAATGGCTATAAGTGGAACAAGAATCATGCAATAATTGGAAGAACCCGTTCTCATAACATAATTACACACTTATCTGGTCTGAAAGGCCCTGCTAAACCGAAGCCAAATTGTGGCATAGATATATTCAACTTATTTTTTACTGCCGCAATTATAAAACAAATATCTGAATTTACAAGTGCAAAAATTGAAGAATTTCGCCAAAGAATTTCAGATTTGACCAAAAGTACTTACTCAAATTTTACAAGTGAAATAGAAATAAGAGCATTCTTAGGTTTGTTGTATCTAGCTGGAGTTTACAAATCAGGTCATGAAAATGTAGAATCTTTGCCTCAGATGGAACAGGCCGTGACATTTTTCGCTCTGTAATGAGTGTGAAGCATTTCCTTTTTCTATTACTTTGTAGTAGATTTGATAATTTCAAGACAAGATGCAAAGAAGATAGACTCTCACCCATAAGAGATATTTTCCAAACCATTATTGAAAAATTTCAAAGTTGTTATACACCTGCTGAATACCTTACTGTTGACGAAATGCTTCTAGGGTTTTGGGGAAAATGTCCATTCAAAATTTATATACCCTCAAAACCTAATAAATATGGGATAAAAATAGTGATACTAGCAGACTCAAGAACACATTATATGTATAATGCAATGGTATATACAGGAAAATCTAAAACTCCAAAGTCAAAAGAACTATCCCTGCCAACCCAAATAGTTTTAGATATTAGTCGACCACTTTGGAAGAGTAATAGAAATATTACAGCAGACAACTGGTTTACTTCAATAGAATTAGTTGATAAGTTGAAAGAACATGGCCTTACATATTTAGGAACGATGAGAAAGAACAAACCTCAGATTCCATCACAATTCCAACCGCATCCTAAAAGAGAATCAGGAACATCTTTTTTGGTTTCTCTGGAACAAAAACTTTAGTCTCCTATGTTCCCAAAAAAAGAAAATCAGTAATCCTTATATCTTTGATGCATCATGACAATAAATGTGATGAAACAACAGGAAAACCTGACATTATAATGGATTATAATCTAACAAAAGGAGGTGTAGATACCATTGACCAAATGGTCTCTAATTTTTCTACCTCTCGTCGATCCAGAAGATGGCCTTTGGCACTTTTTTATGCCCTCTTAGATATCACAGCTCTGAATTCTTACATCATCTTCAACTATCAGATTGATAAAAAGGATCAAAAAGAAAGAAGTACCTTTATTGTTGATCTTGGGAGATCCTTGATTGATGAACACCTGGCCACACGTAATCTAAATTCCCTCCCGCTGGAATTACAGACGACAATAAAAAAAATTCAAAAATAATGATGGTTCAAGTACATCAAGAGGATCTACGATGCCACAAGAATCTGATACTCCAAAAAGGTGCTACAAATGTCCATCAAAAAATGCGAGAAAAGTGAAAACCTTATGCTCTGTATGTCAACTAAGCGTCTGTAAAAAACATTTCTTAATTATTTGTGAAAACTGTAAATAGATTATATTTAGAAGTCAAAATCTGTATATTAACATTTGTAATCATTAAATAATCTTTCAAATATTGATTTAATTCATTATTTAGCGCTTATTTCGTAAAGGTACATAAGTGGGTTGAATCTACCCACCCCGCCCAGTTACGTAAGAAAAAATCACCCGTCCAGTTAAGGGTTAAAGAAATAAACAGTAGCCAAAACAAAAATAAACACGAATTGGAGGATCCTACCTAAGCACAGCTGGTACATTCTAGGAGCAAAGGTTCCCCAGGCCTCAAAGGCCCATAAACCGCTGGTACAGTGGAATGGACCCAGGAGGAGCTCTGAACCTCACAAATAGACACCATCAAACAATACTAACAAGATTTAGAACAGGCCATCTCAAGCCATTGAAGATAGAAAATAACAACAAAATCTACCCCACTTGTCCAAAAAAGGCTTGGTACCTGCAGCTCCAGAACACATTTTGGCTTGCATTAGATGTACTAAACAGGACCTTTGGGAGAGGCTACTACTTATTAAACCACTCAAGAAACATGAACTCATGGAATTTGTATAGTCCTTACACAAGGGAATAAAAAACAACAACAATAATAGAGGATTTTATTTATTTGATATAGTTCCACTTATTTGGTGTATAGCTCTGCTTACTTTGTATAGTGTCCTGTCCATTTCATAGATCTATTTGGTGTAGAAGATTTGTTTAATATAGCTCCGCCTACTTTGTATGGAATCCTGCCTATTGGTTAGCTAGCTCCGCCTACTTTGTATGGGGGGTCCTGCCTATTGGTTAGTTAGCTCCGCCTACTTTGTATGGGGTCCTGCCCATTGGACATAGTTCCGCCTACTTTGTATGGAATCCTGCCTATTGGTTAGCTAGCTCCGCCTACTTTGTATGGGGTCCTGCCTATTGGTTAGTTAGCTCCGCCTACTTTGTATGGGGCCCTGCCCATTGGACATAGCTCCGCCTACTTTGTATGGGGTCCTGCCTATTGGTTAGTTAGCTCCGCCAACTTTGTATGGGGCCCAGCCCATTGGACATAGCTCCGCCTACTATGAGCATGTGTGAGGAAGCTCCGCCCACCTGGTAGATGAAGTCGGAGTCAGTCTTGAGGGAGGAGCAGGAGAGTTGGTGGGGCAGGCTGGCCGTGTCGTCCTCTGGGTTGTCGTCTATCTGGGCGCGGTAGGAGAACTTGATCGAAGGCTGTCCTCCACTGCAGACACAACATTTTTTAACATAAAGATAGAGGCCGGCATTCATAGTTCTTCAAATTAAAGATACTTCAGCCAGTAAATCTTTTTATTATAAATTATTTTTTATTATCACACACATCAGCAAGCCACTCGCCACTACCCCACTTGCCCAAAATGTAGCTTGGCACCTGCAGCTCCAGAACACATTTTGGCTTGCATTAGATGCACTAAACAGGACCTTTGGGAGAGGCCGCTGCTTATCATAAAACAGATCGAGGAGCATGAACTCATGGAATTCGTGTAAACTTTACACAAGGGGATAAAAAAGAAACAATAACTTATATGTTAACATTTAAACCATTTCATTTTTTTCATATAAATATATTTTTTACTTAATGACTTTCTTTTTTCCAAAAATTAAAATAAGACTTAATCTGAATAAATTAATAGGGTGTGACATTTCAGTAACAGCATTGTTACCATCAAAAAGTAACACACTATTAATTTATTTGGATTAAGTCTTATTTTATTGTAGCTATAATCTATAATCCAAATTGTGCTTTATCATTTTCCAAAAATTCTTCAATATTTTTGTACAATCTCTTGAGAATTTGGGTTTTAAGCAATGTCCAAATTATTTGGCAACTTTTTTGAGCATTAACTCCAGGATAATGACATTTTTATAAATAAAAAAAAACTAAGGTGGAGATGAGGCAAAATATTTAGAGTTCAATAAATTTCTATAAGTAATAATGTGGACACTTCTCAGTTTGCCAGAGGTGGTGCCTAAGTCCGGTCATCTACAGACAATGACTTTCCCACTCCAGGAATACGGAGGAGCTGTGTCCATACTCATGTTAGAGTGCAGCAAAGGCTTCCATGTTAGGAACAGCCTCAAACTACAGGCAAAGTCAGACTTTCACCAAAGTGTGCCTGGATCATGGTGCCATGATCAACGAAAGCTGCACCCCTATACCCCATTCCATGAGATCATGAACTCATGGGATTCGTGTAATCTTTACACAAGGGGATAAGAAACAACAACAACAACATGACTTTCCAGAATGGTTGCAAGGTTTTCCCACTATGTACTAAGTGTCAACCTACAACACCAAACCACATCAAAGACTGTATTGACTCATCCATTGATGAGCTCAACGCATCTCCAACACAGACACCATCAACAAGATCTACAAGTTTGATACCCTAATATGATTGAGTGGAGATAAGAAAGAAAGAAGAAGTTTGCGTTGTGGCTTTGTCACCGACCCAAGTGTGCTAGTTTGTAGAGACTGTCATTATATATGGCACTTAGTTTCAGCTTCTGTTTTGACAGAAGAGAGCAACCTTTAATAATAAAGTATTATAAAGCTATAACGTGCAATATATATATAAGAAATTAAAACATTAGAGCACAAACTTTTCTTTTAAAAATAAAACAAATCTAGTCATTGAAAAGATAGAAAACATCCACAAAATCTACCCCATTTGCCCAAAATGTAGCTTGGCACCTGCAGCTCCAGAAAACTTTTTTTTTGCTTATCCCTAGTACACGTGGTACAGGCCATGATAATCATGGTGAGTAGTTAGCGACTGCTTTTACTGTAAGCGCACCACATGTCTACACATGTGAAAAGCAGTTCTACTTTGCACTTACAAATGTGCCAGAGCCCCGTTTGGTTACTTGCACTCGCTGATGGGGTTGGACTTTTGCAAGAATCGGGGGCCATTGGAGCATTTTTTTTTTAACAGAAAAAAAGTGTCCAATGCGGGAAAACATTTTGGCTTGTATTAGGTGCACTAAACAGGACCTTTGGAAGAGGCAGCTGCTTAAGGAGTATGATCTAATGGAATTCGTGTAATATTTACACAAGGGGATAAGAAACAACAACAAAACTACTATTGTCCTTACTGCGATGAAAAATTCTCCAATATAGTTTTCATCGCAGTAAAGACAGCAGAAGTTTGTTTGATGTATAAAAGAAACATTTATGCATTAAAGTTATCAATTTTATTAATAATTAGGTAGTGTGCCTGGATCATGGTGCCAGAATTAACAAAAGCTGTACCTCTACACCCCTTTCCATGAGACAGGACATTTGGGAGAGGCTGCTGCTCATCATAAAACAGCTTGAGGAGCATGAACTCATGGAATTTGTGTAATCTTTACACAAGGGGATAAGAAACAACAACAATAATAAAAAAGATCTCTAGAGTAAACATAAGGAGGTACCTGACAAACTGGTAGAGGAAGGTGATGTAGGTGACAGGCAGATAGAGGATGAAGTAGAGGAGCTGGGTGATGTTCACCATGCTGGAACAACATTTCCTTTATCACCAATAGGAAGAACACAAGGAGAGACATGATACACACACAGAGAGATACAAAGTAACAAGATACAGTAAAACCCCGCTAATACGAACCCTGGATATAACGAACCTTCCCTTATAACGAACCCACGCCGATTCCGAATTCCATTCCATTGAAAATACCATCGTTATAACGAACTTTGCGATTTTTAGAATAACAAACTACCCCTATAACGAACCTATTTTCTGTCCCAAAATAATAAAATCTATTAAAAATACTATGCTCTTATAACGAACTTAGAATTGTAATTTTAAAAAAAAAATTAAAACAACAAAATTTTGAGCATGTTTCAGCTCGCGGATCGCGATTTCAAAGCAATAAATTTAGCGGCATTGTTTGTTTTGATTTTTGCACTTTATTTTTGCTGTATGTTGTATAAATTTTTACACATTATACTTTTTATTAAATATAATATCTTTGCATCCAGTAAATTCGAAATATAAAAAATGCAAATGGATTCCAAAATGAAGAAAACAAAGGCATTTTAAAAACAAAAGTGTTATTTCTTAAAAAAAAAGGCCATTTTCAGAACTTTTCAAAGTGAAACAACACAGGCAAAATGTTAAGAACATATTAAAATAAGAGAATATAACTTTTCTATTATAAAAGATAAAATATAAAGCTATTAAAAATTGTTACAAAGAGGAATCAAGCCCAACTTTTGCCGCGATCGCGATCGTACGTTTTAGGGCTAAAAAAAAAAAGTTCAAATAAACGGTCCCGTGATGAAACAAACATTATTTTTATACCATTAACTATGGTGATTTTTAAAGTCAGCAATGTTTTGCATGACAGGTTAAAAAACTAAATCTAGACCTTGAAGAATATGTGGGAAAATGAAATGGAAGAAAAACACTAACTTTATTTGAATGGTGCAATGCTTGAAGAATGCTTTGAAGCAACAAGGTGTTAGAGCCATTTTTTCAAGTAAACATTGTATTATATAATGTGATAATGATGTTTTAAAATCATTTTATATCTTTGAATATATATTTAATAAAGCTTTGCCTAGGATTTGTCATTATTTTTAAATTAGTCATAGAGGTACATATATGTTAATGATAAGAAGAATCTATCATCTAATGATTTCTATTATTATTCAGTATTAATGTAAGGAAATTGGTCAATTAAGGGAATTAATACAAAGTGACCACTATTAAGAGGCAGTCTCTTCTTGTGTGTATGGCCGTCCTTTAATTATACGGTCTAAAAATTTTGAAAAGTAAAAAAAAAAATAGCCAAACCGTGGCTATAGTGAACCAAAAGCTCTGTCCCATTGGGGTTCACTATAGAGGGGTTTTACTGTATCTAGTTATAAAATCTATTACCATCTTCTCAGTCTAGAGTAGTCCAGAGTCTAGGTAGTGTCAAACAGAGATGTGTAAAAACTAGCAAACATAACCAAAAGATCTCAAATGAATACAAGGCTCTTTTTATGTTTATAAATAGTAAGGATTCATATGGGGGTCGGTGGAAGGCTGGTTAAACCGTTTGGTTTTCGACCACTATGACCCGGGTTCGAATCCCGCATTGGACACTTTTTTCTGTTTAAAAAAAAAATGCTCCAATGGCCCCTCATTCTTACAAAAGTCCAACCCCACCAGCGAGTGCAATTAACCAAACGGGGCTCTGGCACATTTGTAAGTGCAAAGTCGAACTGCTTTTCACATGTGTAGACATGTGGTGCGCTTACAGTAAAAGCAGTCGCTAAGTACCCACCATGATTATCATGGCCTGTACCACGTGTACTAGGGATAAGCAAAAAAAAAAAAATAGATTCTCTTTCAGATAGGTAAAATCCTCCGCAATACATATTGAGAAGAATATACAATAAGGATAGAAACTCATCCTCGGAAGCCATTTTTGCTTATTTATTAATAAAAATTCTCTTTGTCCTAAAGTTTTAGTGATGGTCTATTGAGAGATTCTTAAGTCATGATAAATACATTTATTTATTCAGATTTAATCTTGTTATCTAGCATATCTTATTTATATGATCCAAATATTGTACAACCAACCTATACAATAATGTGATTTAAATAGAAGGAATCACAAGATATCATTGCTAAGAAGAATCCAAAGGTTAAAGTGACTAAAGCTCACTAAGCTTATACCTACCCTTTCCACAGAAAAATAAACTTACTTTTAAAGAAATAGAGACAGTAGCCAAAACCAAAATAAACAAGAACTGGAGGATCCCACCTAAGGACAGTTTGTACATCCTTGGAGCAATGGCCACCCAGACCTTTCGGTCCATAAACCGGCATGCGATAGCATACCCTTTGCCGCATTATCTAGGCCACCGTACCAAAAGGAATGATGCATTCTCCATGCACCGAGTGGCCATTGTTTGGCCTCTCGCGCCCGCCATTATGGTCTGGCTCCATGGGGTCGACCAATCAAACCCACAGGCATCTCCGAGAGTTCAGGGCAAGGTTGCTGACCGAGCCCTCTCGTTGGAATTGATTTAACCCGTCCTACACTCCAATAGGACTCCCCCCCCTTTGGCCCTCAAACCCTTTGTTCACAGTACTCCCTGAATCTGCCGACGAATCAAGGACCTCTAAGGTTCTGAGGTTTATACAGAGAACCGACGCGAAGGCGGGAGGGTGGTACTACTGTGTGCACCCCTTGGTTTTTCATGGCGTAGTTTGTATAGCATAGTTGGTACAGTGGAGTGGAGGAGCTCTGAACATCAGAAATAGACAGCATCAAACAACACTAACAAGATTTAGAACAGGCCATCTCAAGCCATTGAAGATAGAAAATAATAACAAAATTTATCCCACTTGCCCAAAATGTAGTTTGGTACCTGCAGCTCCAGAACACATTTTGGCTTGCATTAGATGCACTAAACAGGACCTTTGTGAGAGGTCGCTGCTTATCATAAAACAGCTCGAGGAGCATGAACTCATGGAATTCGTGTAATCTTTACACAAGGGGATAAGAAACAACAACAAGCTTATAACTCTTTAATATAGAAACTTGTCGCTTTTATCTTTGGTCTCTTCTCAGCAATAATCTGATTCTTTTCCTAGGGAGAGTACAATCATGAACAAACAAGGAAAAAAGAATAAAATCCCCAGAAGAGAGTCCTCACCAGAGTCCGTAGTAGCTGATCCTGGCATAGAGAATGCTGATGCCGATTGTCTGGACGAGGTTCAGGAGGGCCAGGAACAGCACGTACCAGTAGAATGGCTTTCTGCCTGCACAGCACCACAATGTCAGTCTGTCATTGATACAGTGACAGCCTATAGGCTCAACAAGTCTTCTTATCTCCACTCAGTTATATCAGGGTTATCTCTCACAAGTTTGTAGAGGGTTCAAAAAGTTATGAGCCTGAATGCATGCATGTCATTGACACAGTAACAAGTTAGCCTACAGGCTCAACAAGTCTTCTTTCTTCTTATCTCCACTCAGTTATATCAGGGTTATCTCTCACAAGTTTGTAGAGGGTTCAAAAAGTTATGAGCCTGAATGCATGCCTGTCATTGACAAAGTAACAAGTTAGCCTAGAGGCTCAACAAGTCTTCTTTCTTCTTATCTCCACTCAGTTATATCAGGGTTATCTCTCACAAGTTTGTAGAGGGTTCAAAAAGTTATGAGCCTGAATGAATGCCCATCATTGACACAGTGACAAGTTAGCCTACAGGCTCAACAAGTCTTCTTCTTTCTTCTTATCTCCACTCAGTTATATCAGGGTTATCTCTCACAAGTTTGTAGAGGGTTCAAAAAGTTATGAGTCCGAATGAATGCCCATCATTGACACAGTGACAAGTTAGCCTACAGGCTCAACAAGTCTTCTTATCTCCACTCAGTTATATCAGGGTTATCTCTCACACAAATTTGTAGAGGGTTCAAAAAGTTATGAGTCTGAATGCATGCCCATCATTGACACAGTAACAAGTTAGCCTATAGGCTCAACAAGTCTTCTTATCTCCACTCAGTTATATCAGGGTATCAAGCCTGTAAAGAGAGTTCAAAAAATTATGAGCCTGAACAAATGTGGTGGGACCTATCAAGAGGATCCCTCAAAGTACGAATATGATTTTTTAATATGTGGGGAAGGTGATAAGGCCCAATTTGGATTATAAATTATAAACACAAGGTAATAAGAACAAATCCAAATAAATAAATAGTGTGTGATGTTTCAGTAACAGTGTTGTTACCATCTTCAGACAAAAGTACTGAATGCATTACTTTGTGTATATGTGGAAAGAAAAAATGTCTCCAACTTGCAACATGGTATTAAAAAAAAAAGTCTTTTCCTCAAAGAAGTTCCCAAGTAAAAATTTCAAAGCATTGCATTAATAGGGGAAAAAATACAGTAGAACCTCTATGAGAGAACACCTCTCTACAAAGAACAGTTTTACTCAATAAAATTACCACTTTTACTGATAAGGCACAATTTGGATTATAGATTATAAAACAAGTATTACACACTATTTATTTATTTGGATTTGGTCTTATTACCTTGTTTTATAATCTATAATCCAAATTGTGCCTTATCAATTTTATAGACTTCAATGGACTTAAGAAGTTATTCTTGCTACTAGCTAAAGAAAATGAATTCCAAAGTGAATATCAATGTTGATGCTATCACTTGAAGATTCTATTTTAAAGAATTCAGGATCTGAAGCTCTCCTCTATTTCAAGAAGTTGAGAAAACACAGCATCAAAAGGGTGAGTTCTTTTTCTCACATCTATTTTCTTAAATTCTGTAAAATGCATCAAGTAATTCCTAATGCTTACACACTATTTATTTATTTGGATTTGGTCTTATTACCTTGTTTTACCACTTTTACTATTTAGCTGCTCTTCAGTAAGAGGACACCTCTCTCTAAAGGTCAGCTTTGGCTGTACAACTATGTGTTGACCTTTACAGAGAGGTTCTACTGTAGTACAATAGATATTCCACTACTTAGATACAGAGTAAGCAGGAACATAATTGGCTATCTCCAAAAACTCTCAAAATCCTAAAAAATTCACCTTCAATGGATACCCTCACATGAAGCTGCTAATGCGCTGGCGAAAAAAGCCACAAAAGAACCCTTGCCACAGAAAAATAAACTTACTTTTAAAGAAATAGAGACAGTAGCCAAAACAAAAATAAACAAGAACTGGAGGATCCCACCTAAACATAGTTGGTACAGTGGAGTGAACCCAGGAGGAGCTCTGAACATCAGAAATAGACAGCATCAAACAACACTAACAAGATTTAGAACAGGCCATCTCAAGCCATTGAAGAAAGAAACTAACAAAAAAATCTACCCCACTTGCCCAAAATGTAGCTTGGTACCTGCATCTCCTGAACACATTTTGGCTTGCATTTGATGTACTAAACAGGAACTTTGGGAGAGGCCACTGCTTATCATAAAACAGCTCGAGGAGCATGAACTCACACAAGGGGATATGAAACAACAACAACACAATAGAGATTCCACAGTAGTACAACAATGTGAAATTGTGTAGGATCAGTTGGTAGCATTTAGAAAACGGTATCTCCTGATCAGTTAACTGTAATTTGCTGATAGCTTGCGGCATCTATCAAAATAAATGGTTATATTTATTATAAGGTGGTTAGTTTTCGCGATTTTTTAGGAAAAGGGTCCTGGTTCAAATCACATTAATAGGTACCGCTCAGCAAGAGCAACCTAGTTCATAATAATTGAAACAAGGAATAATAGGTGAAGGTTATTCACATATTAAACAAATTTTAACGCGGGATTCAATCCCGGTTCATGACTGTCGGGAATCGAGCGTGTTACCCTCTCATCCACCGACTTAGGAAAAGGGTATTTGGCTAATATATTCTGTAATTTAAAAAAAAAATCAAATATTAGTTGTTATTTATTCTTATAATTGATGCAACTTTCATTTGAATATCAGGAGATGGTTTTATCTAAAAGCAATAAGGAAGAAACAAGAATTAAATAATGATAAAGCACAATTTGGATTAAAGATTATAGATACAAGAAAAAAGACCTAATCCAAATAATTTAATAGTGTGCGATGTTTCCACAACAGCATTGTTACCAATGACTACTGTCATTTATTCTTTTGTCTGGTAACAATGCTGTTGCTGAAACGTCACACACTATTAAATTATTTGGATTAGGTCTTATTTTCTTGTAAAAAGGAAGAAACAAGTTCAAATGGGGTCAGTTACCTGGCACTCTGTTACGGAGGGCTGTGAAAGGCAGGATGAACACCATGCTATACACCTGCGCAACAGGCCACGCATGAGCTCTAGGACATTAGTAAAACACAGAAGATCAGGGCTTTCTGAATTTTTCAAAGCTGATGTGAAGATGGAGGGGAAAATCAGCTTGACACCCAAATATACACTCATGGACAAAACTTGAGCAAGTATAAAATCTTTAATTTTGACAGCCATCTATTTTTTTTTAAGGAGACCAATTTTGTTTACACTTGATTATCTTGTGTCTTCAATAAAAGTCACTGTAATATCTTTCAGAGTAATTGTTTGAATCCTGATATACATGGTAAAAGGTACAACTTCCTTATGTTTTGTCCATGAGGGTATACTAGATAGTGCATAAACACAAGGTAATAAGACCAAATCTAAATAAAGGAATAGATTATGAAGATGGTAACAATGCTGTTACCAAAATGTTACACACTATTAATTTATTTGGATTAGGTCTTATTTTCTTGTATCTAGATATGTCCGTATAATGACATATAAGGTCATGTCCAAAGATTCCATAAATATGGCTAACCATAAAACATTCTAATACAATAGTACGGGACTCTGGCACATTTGTAAGTGCAAAGTCGATCTGCTTTTCACATGTGTAGACATGTGGTGCGCTTACAGTAAAAGCAGTCGCTAACTACCCACCATGATTATCATGGCCTGTACCACGTGTACTAGGGATAGGCAAAAAAAATACATATATATATAGTAGAGCAGTCTGGAGATTAACTTGGCAAAAACCACTAAGAGATTTCATTACTGATGATCCAAGTCTTCTCATCTAGTGTTGTTGTTGTTGTTGTTTCTTATCCCCTTGTGTAAGGATTACACGAATTCCATGAGTTCATGCTCCTCGAGCTGTTTTATGATGAGCAGCGGCCTCTCCCAAAGGTCCTGTTTAGTGCATCTAATGCAAGCCAAAATGTGATCTGGAGCTGCAGGTGCCAAACTACATTTTGGGCAAGTGGGGTAGATTTTGTTATTATTTTCTATCTTCAATGGCTTGAGATGGCCTGTTCTAAATCTTGTTAGTGTTGTTTGATGCTGTCTATTTCTGATGTTCAGAGCTCCCCCTGGGTTCACTCCACTGTACCAACTGTGCTTAGGTGGGATCCTCCAGTTCTTGTTTATTTTTGTTTTGACTACTGTTTCTATTTCTTTAAAAGTAAGTTTATTTTTCTGTGGCAAGGGTTCTTTTGTGCCTTTTTTCACTAGCACATCAGCAGCTTCATTGCCTTCAATTCCAACATGCGAGGGTATCCATTGAAGGTGAATTTTTGAGGTTTTTGAGAGTTTTTGGAGATAGCCAATTATGTTCCTGCTTACTTTGTCTCTGAGTTCCCCTGTGTGACTCAAGTGTTGTATGGCACTTCTACTATCAGTAAGAATCCAGATATCTTGATAATTAGTATTTCTGATACTATAATCGCAGTTAGCTGTCTGCAGAGGTAGTTTTGTTCATTTATATCCTTAAAAAACATTAGTTAAAGATAGAAAAATGATACCAAAATTTACCTCACTTGCCCCAAAGTATAGCTTGGTGCCTGCAGCTCCATTTTGGCTTGCATTAAATGTACTAAACAACACATTTGGGAGAGGCTGCTGCTTATCATCAAACAGCTCGAGGAACATGAACTCAAAATTTGTGTAATTTTTTTCACAAGGGGATAAGAAATAACAACAAGAAATAACAGTGGCAAAATTGGATAAGACATATTTACTAATGATAAGGCATAATTTGGATTATAAATTATAAACACAAGGTAATAAGACCAAATTCAAAATAAATAGTGTGTAACGTTTCGGTAACAGTGTTGTTACCAAAATGTCACACACTATTTATTTATTAGGATTTGGTCTTATTATACCTTTTATATATTTACTATGAAAGTTTGACCGCTACACCCCAGGATTGAATCCCACATTGGGCACTTTTTTTTTTTTTTTAATAATAATTTTTAAAATGCTCTAATGGTCCCCGATTCTTGCAAAAGTCCAACTCCACCAGTGAGTTCAAGTAACCAAACAAGGCTCTGGCATATTGGTCGTTGTCGTTTCTTATCCCCTTGTGTAAAGATTACACGAATTCCATGAGTTCATGCTCCTCGAGCTTGATCTCATGGAATGGGGTATAGGGGTGCAGCTTTCGTTGATCATGGCATCATGATCCAGGCACACTTTGGTGAAAGTCTGACTTTGCCTGTAGTTTGAGGCCGTTCCTAACATGGAAGCAGACGCCTTTGCTGCCGACTCTAACATGAGTACAGACGCAGCTCTTCCGTATCCCTGGAGTGGGACCCTTGCTGAGGTCTATCAACTGGGTCAGTTGAAGTCAGGATTTTTAAAGAGGTCTACTCCTCTTCTAACAATGCTGCTGTTTGGTCCGCGACTGCTTATTTGTCAGAGTTATTCTGCTTGTTTCGCAGCTGGCCTTCATATCTGAAGGTCGTTCCCCTATCCGCCACCTGGGGACGCGCCCTATAGCAGTCAGCTCTGCCAAGGGGGCATATTGGTAAGTTCAAAAGTTGAACTGCTTTTCACATGTGTAGACATGTGGTGCACTTACAGTAAAAGCAATCGCCAACTTCTACCCACCATGATTATCATGGCCTGTACCATGTGTACTAGGGATAAGCAAAAAAAATGATTATCATGGCCTATACCACGTGTACTAGGGATAATAAAAATTTTAAAAAAATTAAGAAAGTGCTCAATGCTGGATTCAATCTTGGGAGTGATGGCTGACAGAAGGTGCCCCACCAACCCCTAACTAAATTGATACAAAGTGGTAACAAAGAAAGAACTCAAGGTGATTGATAAACTTACGAGGCTGAAGATGAGGGAGCTGGTGAACCAGAATCCTACCCCACCATGGCCAAACACTCCTCTCTTCTCCCGCAGGAGGTAGAGGAGGCCGTCAGGGGCCGTGATCTCCAGGACACCCTAGCACCACATGGTGACAATGGCACACACACAGGGAATGGAGATCTACTTACCTGGGTGCCGGAGTAAAGCAGGGCAAAGAATGAGGTCACGTAGAGGGCTCTTCGGATGCTAGTTCTTGTGTCTAGATGACCTGGAACATGGCGTGGGTTAGCTACTCCTCTATGTCAGTGGTCAGTAAACAACAGCTCGTGAGCCACATGTGACTCTTTGGATGTGAGAAGCTGCGGTTCTTTATATAGTTCCATACGTAAATATTATTTATGTGAGTACTATTTATTGTTGTTGTTGTTACTTATACCCTTGTGTAAAGATTACACGAATTCCATGAGTTCATGATCTCATGGAATGGGGTATAGGGGTGCAGCTTTCGTTGATCATGGCATCATGATCCAGGCACACTTTGGTGAAAGTCTGACTTTGCCTGTAATTTGAGGGCGTTCCTAACATGAAAGCAGATGCCTTTTACTACCAACTCTAACATTAGTACAGACGCAGCTCCTCCATATTCCTGGAGTAGGATCATTGCTGAGGTCTATCAACTCTGTCAGTTGAACACAGGATTTTTAAAGGTTTGGAAACTTGTGATGGGGAACAGACAGTATTAAAAATAGAGTAGTTATGGATTCTCTTTGGTTCTATTCGAATATCATGTAAACATATATTTTAAAACTTTTTAGGGGCTATTTATTTTATTTTAATCTTCAGTTTACTATTTATTGTTGGCAAGAAAAAAATTTGTGGCTCTATAAAAACTTTGAAATTTTGTAAATTGTAAATTTTTGACTCTTCTGACTCTAAAGTTTGCCGCCCCCTGGTCTAGGTGCTTCATGGTAGGATATGGAGTGAGCAGGTCAGGAGAAGTTAGGAGGGAAAAAAAAAGTCTTATATATAACAACAACAACAAAAAGCTTTATTAAGACCTTTTAGTCTTATACAGATTCTCCAAGCAGAAATGTAGGATACATACAGGAAAAAAGTAATAGTACCTTAATGGTAATATGATATTTATAAAAAAAGTCTTATTCTATATACAGTTACGAGCGTCATTCCTCATCTCCTAATCAATCAGTCATCAGTTTTCGTTTATGTAACTATTGTGTTGGGCGGGTCGCTCCTTAAATAAATGCATATATTAGTTAATAACCAAATGGAATCCTCTCTTTCTTTTTCCCTGTAAGAGACGCCTATGGAAGCCAACAGTACATAGACAGATAAAGCACATAGGCTATAGTTTTTAACTAAAATATGCATTTATTTAAGGCGCCAATTTATAATTGTAACAAATAGTATTTGAATCAAAACATTCAATCGCGTAAAACACGGGCGTTGCCCGGGTCATTCGGCTAGTATTTATATACAGTAGAACCTCTCCAAGAGGGGATACTCGCGCTAGAGGACACCTCTCTACAAAGGACAGTTTTCATTTTCAAAATTACCATTTTTACTATTTAGCAACTCTCCAGTAACAACTCTCCAACACCTCTTCCTAAAGGACACTTTGGCTCTGCAATTAGGTGTCCTTTACAAGGAGGTTCTACTGTATATCATGATTTTCACATGTGTAGACATGTGGTGCACTTACAGTAAAAGCAGTCGCCTACTTCTACCCACCATGATTATCATCATGCTCTGTACCACGTGTACTAGGGATAAGCAAAAAAAAAAAAGATTGCCACGTGAAAAATTAGGGAAGACAAAAACTTCAGGAGGAAACAAAATTTATTTCCGGCAAGGACAAACTATGAATAGTAAACGAAAGATAATCCACGAGGGAAATTTACAGAGTAGCAAAATAAAAACATAAAAATGACCACTCTGTTAATAAAAAATAATAAAATTAATAAATACTATGTTATATATATAAAATTAATAAATACTATGTTACAATATTGTATATCATGGGGATACAATATTCATACAATAGGAGAAATTTCTAAGAAGAGAAGAAGTGCTAACGGCAAAGATTTCCTTTTAATGAAAAGGTAAAAGCTTGCCAAGCTTTCGGACAATAACATATCCTTCAACAGGCAGGATACAAATACCTATTCAGCCTGTGAAGGACATTATTTTCTGAAAGCTCTCACCAAGCTTTTACCTTTTCATTAAAAGAAACTCTTCACCGTCACCATTTATATCTTCTTATATCAAGTTATTGGATTAATTCCAAGAAGAAGTGTAGGAAGATGGAAGTACCCACCAAAGAGTAAAGCCAGGGTGAGGACGCTGATCTCTGTGAAGAGAAGGAAGAACCTCACCAGCACCCAGAGAATCTGGAGACACACACAAGCATCATTAATATCTCTTCCAATATATAACATTGATATATATATGTCATAATATATACTCTTCCAGGAATAATAAAGCAAGCCTACAGTCGACCCAAAGAGAGAGAGACGGGAGAGTAAGGACCGGTCACCTTAGACATCAGCGACATTCCAAGGGTCCACCATTGGGGCCCGGTCAGTTAACACCTCGGGGCTTCTAAGACAGTTGGGGATTGTGTGCGACACAAACGGACGTTCGGCTTTGCCGAGCCCGTCTCTCCCCCTCTCTCTCTGGTTGCCTGGGTTTCTCTTCCAAACTTGTGGTGTGATTATTTCCCTTTCCCCACCTTATTATATTGTCACATATATATATATATATATATATATATATACAGTTAAACCTGTCTATAGCGCCCCCTCTAAATAGCACCCGATTTTAAATACATAGTACAATGCGATTTACATTAAAAGTGACTTGCCTATAGCACTTCCTCTCTATAGCACCCTATTTTGGTGAATCCCAAGAGGGGGCGCTATAGACATGTTTAACTGTATATATAGTAGAACCTCCCTGTAGAGGACAACACCTAATTGCAGAGTCAAGGGGTCCTTTAGGGAGAGGTGTCTTCTAACCAGAGAGTTGCAAAATATTAAAAATGGTAATTTTGTTAATGAAAACTGTCCTTTATAGGTGTCTTCTAGCATGTGTGTCCTTTCATGGAGGTTCTACTGTAACATTTACTGCCCACCTCTCTGTAAAAGAACAGTTTTCATCTGCATGATAGTGTGTGACTTGTGTTGTTGTTGCTCAGCAAACTCGGGGAGAGATCGAGGAGAACTTGGAGGAGGAGGACAGCGATGACATTGACGACCATATTGAGATGGAAGACGACAGCAGGTAAGTACAGATTTACATACAAAATGTCAGAAATATTTCAAAATTTGCTCTAATAGAAAACTCTGTTATGTGTCTGTAGAAAACTGTGCATATATATTCATTTTAATTCTCCTCCCACCCTCCAAAAAAAAGTAATATCTAAAAATGGTCATAATTCTGTATTATTAATTGGGGTACAGTATAACCTCTACGTGTGAGGACACTCTTGCTAGGGAAGACTCCTCTCTATAAAGGACAGTTTTCATCCACAAAATTTACCATTTTTTACTATTTAGCAACTCTCTGGTAAGAGGACACCTCTCCATAAGGGACACTTTGGCTCTGCAATTAGATGTCTTTTACAGGGAGGTTGTACTGTAGCACTTACTACCCATTATGATTATCATGGTGTACTTGGGATAAGTTTTATTACTACTATACTCTATGGTACCATGCCATGAGACTCACCTTGTCCACCGTGTCCATGTGAGGCAGGGCTGCAGACAGAGACATGCTGACAACTGACCTCACCACGCTCACTATGGTCCCCAGCAGGACCTACGGCACACAGGGACACCGTCACAACCATGGGACCCAACTTGAAGTCAGACCTGTGTTACAACATGTATACATACACTCATGGACAAAACTTAAGGAAGTGGGTGATTTCCAGACTTAAGTCTGGTCATCTACAGACAATGACTTTTCAGACTGTTTGCAAGGTTTACCCACTATGTACTAAGTGCATATCTCAACCTGACACCCCACAACATTGACTGTATTGACTCATCCATTGATGAGTTCTACTCATCCCCAGCAGACAACATCAAAAGTCTCAAGCTCCACAAGCTTGACACCCTAATATGATTGAGTGGAGATTAAAAAGAAGGAGAATTAAGAAAGTTGTACTTTGAGCTTGTATATCGGGATTCAGACAATAACTCTGATAGATACACAGTGACCTTTATTGAAGACACACAAAATAACTAATTGTGAACAAAATTGCCTCTGTCTCCTTCAAAAAACAGACTACTGGAGACATCAAAGACTTTCTATTTCCTTAAATGTATGTAATGTCCATGAATGTAGTTGGTTCTATTTTCAGAAACAAAAGGTAACAAACACCCGAATTCAAATTATTGAATTTCTTGGGACATTTCGGTAACAACATTGTTACTATTCACACACTATTTATTTATTTAGATTTTGTCTTATTACCTTGTGTTTCTTATCTCCTCATTCAGTTATTTTATCTGACCGGCAACATCAAATACTTCCACTTCCTTAAGTTTTGCCAATGAGTGTAGATGAGTGTGATGCAAAATTTCAGGTAGATGATAATATCTATGTACCAAAAAAAGGTACCTCTCCCTTTGAAGATGCATTAAATCAAGCATTTCTAGATCTTTTTGCAAAGTGTGTGGACCCAAATCGTTGAATATGCCTTACCTCGTATAAGACAATCTGCTGAAGGAAGAGTTTCTTTTATGCCACAACAATAGACAAGCTTTCGAGCATAACACCCCTTCAACAAGTACAATTAGGATACTAAAACTTGGAAATTGAATAAATCCATATATAGCAGCAGATATATATAATCCTCAGCAGAGATATAACTCCGCCTTTGCTGGTCCCAAGCCCGGATGAAAAAGGAGAAGGGGGAGCAGTAACAAGCTTGCTAAAAAACCTGGCCTCAGCTGGCCTGGCTGATAGTACCCTGTAAGGGCTCCTAATCCAGGTATACAGGATGAGCAGCGTTTGTACTCCATGTTAGGAGCGGCTGCATATGGCGTCTGTTCCTCAAGTCAGAGGCAGCCATTTCTTTTGAAGCTAGGTCTGTGGCCTGCCACTGAGTAGTGCTCCCAGTCTTAATGACAAAGGCAGACGCATTCTACTTCACCCAGTCATGATGGTTGTCAAGTCTCAAGCTCTACAAGCTTGATATCCTAATATGATTGAGTGGAGATAAGAAAGAAGAAGAAGCAGAGATATTGTCTTTAATTTATCATTTTACTGAAGGGATTATAATATTAACAAGTTCTTAAATATTTGATCTTGTTTCCTTGTGATGGATTTAGTCTTTTTTACCTTGTATTATAAAGTGAATATATTTCATGATAAAGCGCAATTTAGATTATAGATTATGATGCAAGAAAATAAGACCTAATCCAAATAATTTATTAATGTGTGACGTTTCGGTAACAGCATTGTTACCATCATCAGACAAAAGAAAGACATTCTTTTGTCTGATGATGATGACAATGCTGTTGCCGAAACGTCACACACTATCAAATTAATTGGATTAGGTCTTATTTTCTTGTATGAATATAAACACAAGGTAATAAGACCAAATCCAAATAAATAAATAGTATGTGATGTTTCGGTAACAGAGTTGTACGGTAAGTGAATCTGTAATACATTCAGTACTTTTGTCTGAAGATGGTAACAATGCTGTTACTGAAACTTCACACACTATCAAATTATTTGGATTAGGTCTTATTACCTTGTTTTTATAATCTATAATCCAAATTGTACATTATCATTCCTAATACACTCATTAAATACAGTAGAGCACCTCATTATAACAGTCTAACTTCCTTAACATCTCAAAATAAAGTTTTTTTTTTTATTATCCTATTGTTTATGATAAGGTACAATTAGGATTATAGATTAGAACTACAAGTAATAAGACCAAATCCAAATAAATTAATAGTGTTGTACCTTTTAACATGTATACATAGCGACTTTTCTTGAAGAAAAACAAAATAATAAAATCTGAAAGATATTTGATACACCTTTATTGAAGACACACGAGATAACCAAGTGTGATTGCCTCTGTCTCCTTAAAAAAAAATAGATGACTGGTGATATAAAAGACTTTCCACTTCTTTTAAGATTTGTCCAGGAGTGTATTTAGAAACAGAGTAGAAATGGTGGACCAGTTCCAAGATTGTCAGTACCTCAGTTAACAGGAATTGGAGAGGAAGGTTCAACTTGCCAGTAGAAGTGTAAGATGATCCTCCAAATGGCCATACTGCTGACATCAGCTCTATGTGCCATCAAATCCTTCCTTCCTTGTACCATTCCCTATGCTTGTTTGGCTCAATGATTATTGCTTTTTTTTTTTTTGCTTATCCCTTAGAGTACACGTGGTACAGGCCATGGTAATCATGGTGGGTAGAAGTAGGCGACTGCTTTTACTGTAAGTGCAACACATGTCTACATATGTGAAAAGCATTTTGCATTGAGTGAAATATATTCATACAAGTGATAAGGCACAATTTGGATTATAGATTATAAAAACAAGGTAATAAGACCTAATCCAAATAATTTGATAGTTACTTCATTCAGTACTTTTGTTTGAAGATGATAACAACACTGTTACCGAAACATCACCCACTATTTATTTATTTGGATTTGGTCTTATTACCTTATGTAGATGTTAAAGAAGTTAGACTGTTATAGTCTTCTTCTTCTTCTTTCTTATCTCCACTCAATCACACTAAGGTATCAAGCTTGTAAAGCTTGAGACTTTTGATGGTGTCTGCCGGGGAAGAGTAAAACTCATCAATGGATGAGTCAATACAGTCAATAATATGTAACTGTTATAGTGAGGTGCTCTACTGTATTTATTGAGGTTCTACTGTCATCAAAATACAAAACTATTTTAGACATGCATGTTTCTTTTTAAAATAAAACAATTTCTACTGCCCTTACTGCAATGGAAAAATTAATGGGAGGGCCTGGCTCATCAGTGGTGAACCCTCCCAGTACAGATGGCGTGCTAGTGCATTGTAATATAAAGGTTATACTGTGTTTAATGATAAGGCACAATTTATAGATATAATGATAAGGCGCAATACGGGCAGTACTTTTGTCTGAAGATGGTAACACTCAGTACTTTTGTCTGAAGATGGTAACACTCAGTACTTTTGTCTGAAGATGGTAACACTCAGTACTTTTATCTAAAGATGGTAACACTCAGTACTTTTGTCTGAAGATGGTAACACTCAGTACTTTTGTCTGAAGATGGTAACACTCAGTACTTTTGTCTGAAGATGGTAACACTCAGTACTTTTGTCTGAAGATGGTAACACTCAGTACTTTTGTCTGAAGATGGTAACACTCAGTACTTTTGTCTGAAGATGGTAACACTCAGTACTTTTGTCTGAAGATGGTAACACTCAGTACTTTTGTCTGAAGATGGTAACACTCAGTACTTTTGTCTGAAGATGGTAACACTCAGTACTTTTGTCTGAAGATGGTAACACTCAGTACTTTTGTCTGAAGATGGTAACAACGCTGTTACCGAAACGTCACACACTATTTATTTATTTGGATTTGGTCTTATTACCTTGTGTTTGTGTTTAATGAGTGTATTAGGAAGTAAAGTGACTGGAAAAGTGTCGTACAACAACAAGTAGTGCAGTGTGAGAGTGTATAGATGAGAGTCACCAGGAAGTAGATAGCCGAGGTGGCAGGCAGGTTGACGGTCTGCAGTTTCTGCTGGGCCCGGGTGAAGGTAGCCACCAGGAAGAGAAGGAAGGCCAGGTTGGGCAGGCACAGGCTCAGGTCCACAATACGGATACTGCACACCTCATCCTCATTTACCCACAACTACACACTTAATACTTTCATCTGTTATAATTCACCTTCAATGGATACCCTCACACGTTGGCATTGAAGGCAATGAAGCTGCTGATGTGCTAGCGAAAAAAGGCACAAAAGAACCTTTGCCACAGAAAAATAAACTTACTTTTAAAGAAATAGAAACAATAGCCAAAACAAAAATAAACAAGAACTGGAGGATCCCACCTAAGCACAGTTGGTACAGTGGAGTGAACCCAGGAGAAGCTCTGAAGATCAGAAATAGACAGCATCAAACAACACTAACAAGATTTAGAACAGGCCATCTCAAGCCATTGAAGATAGAAAATAATAACAAAATTTATCCCACTTGCCCAAAATGTAGTTTGGTACCTGCAGTTCCAGAACACATTTTGGCTTGCATTAGATGCACTAAACAGGACCTTTGGGAGAGGCCGCTGCTCATCATAAAACAGCTCGAGGAGCATGAACTCATGGAATTCGTGTAATCTTTACACAAGGGGATAAGAAACAACAACAACAACATCTGTTATAATGGGGGGTCGGTGGAAGGATGGTCTAAACCGTTAGTTTTCGACCGCTACGACCCAGGTTCGATTCCCACATTGGGCACTTTTTTCTGATTTAAAAAAATATGCTCCAATGGCCCCCGATTCTTGCAAAAGTCCAACCCCACCAGCGAGTGCAAGTAACCAAAACGGGGCTCTGGCACATTTGTAAGCGCAAAGTCGAACTGCTTTTCACATGTGTAGATATGTGGTGCATTTACAGTAAAAGCAGTCGCCTACTTCTTTCTACCCACCATGATTATCATGGCCTGTACCACGTGTACTAGGGATAAGCAATATATATACAATGAAAGTCTACTAAACAAATTGTGTTTCATCTCATATAACTAATAAGGCACAATTTGGATTATAGATTATAAACACAGGTAATAAGACCAAATACAAATAAATAGTGTGTGATATTTCAGTAACAGACATTCAGTACTTTTGTCTGAAGATGGTAACAACGCTGTTACCGAAACATCACACACTATTTATTTATTTGGATTTGGTCTTATTACCTTGTATTTCTATCTTATATAACATTGCTAACAACACATTGGAGGGGGGAGAAGTCCAATCACACCAGTCCCCCTTGGACCCTTGGAATATTCGACCAAATTCTGGTGTAAGGTGACTAACGTGGCAATGGCACCCATTTTCCAATGAAGAGCAAGCAACAACAACACCATTCGTGATAAATCAGCTATTCATAATACTATAGAGTTGAACCACCTCACTACAACAGTTGTTAAGATTTTATTTCAGTATAACCTTATTGTTGTGGCTATAACCATAGTTAAAACAATTAGGACTTTAGAATCAGGATACCCCAGCCAAAATGCTGTAGAAAAAGAGAGGCTGTTGTAACAAGGATTTACAATAGTAATAGGGCTCCTAATAACAGGAGGCCAATACACAAGTTGTATGTTTTAATGGCAACACAGCATTGATAACAGTACCGTTACAGTACATAAAACACAACACACTACACAGTACAGACTCTGGCACATTTGTAAGTGCAAAGTTGAACTGCTTTTCACATGTGTAGACATGTAGTGCGTTTACAGTAAAAGCAGTCGCTAACTATCCACCATGATTATCATGGCCTGTACCACGTGTACTAGGGATAAGCAAAAAAAAACACACACACACACACATTATAGAGAGAGAAAACAGCAAAGTATGTGTGTTTCTCAACATTGTGGAATTGACACAGTTATCAGACCAGGATCCATCATTGGCATCTTCTTAAACTACTACAGACAAATGACAAGAAATGGAACCTTATCCAGACTCAATGCATTGAGCCACACAAACTATGAATACAGTGAAACTACATCTCTCTAAAGGGCAACACCCAGTTTGCAGAGCCAACATGTATTTTTATAGAGTTGCCTTCTTCTGTAAAACTGCTAATTGGTAAAAAAAATAATCATTTGGGCCATGAAAACTTTCCACTTTGTATTATTATTTTTTTATTTTTGTATTTTATAGTACATGTGGTACAGGTCATGATAATCATGGTGGGTAGAAATAGGTGACTGCTTTTACTGTAAGTGCATCACATGTCTACACAGGTAAAAGCAGTCACCTATTTCTACCCACCATGATTATCATGACCTGTACCACTTTTACTGTAAGTGCATCACATGTCTACACAGGTAAAAGCAGTTCGACGTCCACTTTGTATAGAAGTGTCTACCAGGTCCTACTATACTTGATGTGGATAACATCTCTGAGTATGACCAATAGATGAATTAATAGAAATAGCTAATGACCTGTGAAATTTCTTAATCCATGTCCAACAGTTCCGAAGTATTTTCTCAATTTTTAAAGTATAAATATGAATCAAAAGATTATGACATACTCCAGATAACATGAAAATAAATAAATGCCAAGACCCAAAAGCTCCCAAAAAATATATTTTTAAAAAACTTGTGTTAAGTCTTGGAAGTTTTGGAAACAAAAACAAGGAGTAGGCTGGGTGACAACAATGATGCTGTGTCACCAGGAAACACCAAAGCTGCCAACACAATACTGACACAATCACTACTGGACCTTCTATAGGAAACAAAACTAGAAGCTTCACAAAATCTTTTAAAACAAACCTACATTGAATATTAACACAAAAAACCTATACAGAACATTAAGGAAAAACTTTCAGTTGCACGATAATGAGATGCCTTTTTCTTAATTTATGCACCTTATCCCAGTACAATATCACATTTGTACTATTTTTCCACATTTTGTAGCGTCCTCAGGCAATTCTGGCCTTAACTACCAGTTTCATGATTTTTCAGGATGCCTTAATGACCAAATTTTTGGTCGTTTTGGTACAGCTTGCACCACGCTGATGAGGGCCAACAGCCCGAAACGCGTCCGTGGTTTGCTTTTCTTGATTAATCAAGAATGGGTATTTGGCCAATTCTGGAATAATTAAAAATCAACGAGAATAGTTGATATTTATTCCGATAGATGGCGCAAGCCATCAGCAACTTTCAGTTGCACGATAATGAGATGCCTTTTTCTTAATTAAGGAAAAAGTATCTTATCTTTCAATGGTGTTGGTGGTGTCTTGTCCACCTGATTTTGTTGCTCCATGGAATGGGGAGGTGCCATTGCCCCGTTAGTCAGCCATATTTCAGAGTTCCCTGTTCACGGTTGCAGTAGCGGCTCGGGGCTCACGACACCGTACTACAGGGCAGTCCCTTATTTATTTGTGCTGCTTCTCCCACCCGCCATGCAGGGGATGGGTTGAACTTCTGGTATCTTTCAATTAAGAGTGCATATGACTTGTACCATCTTTGTTGTTAGTATCCATCAAGTCAAGCTGCTCATCCAGTGACCTTCCAGTAACTTACTTGACCCCTTCTAGCCAGCTTATTGCAGGTCTTCCTCCCTTTTTATGCCTTCAATTGTTCCCAACATCAACATCTATTCCAAATCATTATATTTACCTGTACCTGTTCTTATTTTTTTTTCAGAAAAAAAATTAAAGATCTGCACATATACACTCATGGACAAAACTTAAGTTATACCTTTTAGCATGTATATCAGGATTCAGACAATAACTCTGAAAGATATTACGATGACCTTTATTGAAGACACATGAGATAACCAAGTGTGAACAAAAATGCCTCTATTTCCTTCAAAAAAAAAGCAAAAAATAGATGGCCAGTGACATCAAAGACTTTCCACTTCCTCAAGTTTTGTCCATGAGTGTAGTTTATATTTCTGAATGGCCAAAGAACTATAAAGGAAAATAACTTCAGACATTTGGTTTGCAAGAAGGATCCTCTCGGGATTAAATGGACAGATAGACTGTGACAAACAAGGAAGTTTGGAAAACTTTGATCAAGTCTTTGAAATGAAGTATAATCAGTAGGAAAAACTGAAGTTTGGAGGACACCAAAGTCTGAAAATCAACAGGACATTGTCAATTAACCATACTTTTTTTTAAAATCATTATCCCTAGTACACATGGTACAGGTCATGATAATCATGGTGGGTAGAAGATGGCAACTGCTTTTACTGTAAGTGCACCACATGTCTAGATAAATCATTTTATTCATGATCAAACCTTGTTTTCTTTTTTTTTTTTGCTTATCCCTAGTACACGTGGTACAGGTCATGATAATCATGGTGGGTAGAAGTTGGCAACTGCTTTTACTGTAAGTGCACCACATGTGTCTAGATAAATCATTTTATTCATGATCAAACCTTGTTTTCTTTTTTTTTTTTGCTTATCCCTAGTACACGTGGTACAGGTCATGATAATCATGGTGGGTAGAAGTTGGCAACTGCTTTTACTGTAAGTGCACCACATGTGTCTAGATAAATCATTTTATTCATGATCAAACCTTGTTTTCTTTTTTTTTTTTGCTTATCCCTAGTACACGTGGTACAGGTCATGATAATCATGGTGGGTAGAAGTTGGCAACTGCTTTTACTGTAAGTGCACCACATTTGTCTAGATAAATCATTTTATTCATGATCAAACCTTGTTTTCTTTTTTTTTTGCTTATCCCTAGTACACGTGGTACAGGTCATGATAATCATGGTGGGTAGAAGTTGGCAACTGCTTTTACTGTAAGCGCACCACATGTCTCTACATGTGAAAAGCAGTTTGACTTTGCACTTACAAATGTGCCAGAGCCCCGTTCAAACCTTGTGACCCACTGTACGTATTACATCCCAAACACGTTGCAACACCAGCCATCTCTGTCTTCAGCTCAATGTACCATCTCTGCAACCATTAAGCCATGTCTACACATGTGAAAAGCAGATTAACCATACTAAAAGGATACATCTTGGAAAATGATGAGATAGATAAGACTAAGAAAGGATTGGTTTGATAATCTAATAGAGAATGACTGGAAGCTACAAAAAGGTGAAGATAACTGTACAGAACTGCTGAAATGGTGTTCCGTGATGGCTGTGCTATAATGATTGTGCATGACAATTAGCTGATATCGCATTCTTACCTTCACTCAACAATCATATCAAGCCTGTGGAGCTTGTGGATTGTATCTGCTTGGGATTAGTAGAGTTCATCAACAGATGAGCCAATACAGTCAACGATGTGGTCTGGGATTGCAGGTTGAGAATTTCACTTAGTACATAGTGGAAAACCTTGCAATCATTCTGGAAAGTCATTGCCCGTAGATGACCAGACTTAAGTCTGGAATAAAGGGTTGTTGTTCCCTTGGGAGGACAGAATTGGTGCTTGTCCCTCCTGCCAACAATAATGAAATATACTACTGCACATGGAAAGTAAAAGTGTGCCTGGATCATGGCGCCATGATCAACAAAAGCTGCACCCCTACACCCCATTCCATGAGATCAAACTCAAGGAGCATGAACTCATGGAATTTGTGTAATCTTTATACAAGGGGATAAGAAACAACAACTGGAGAGTAATGTGCATTAGTAGATTTCCATTCTTGCTGGCATTGGACCTTGAGCTGATATCTTCACTTGGAGAGCCAGATTTATTAATGCAAGAATGTCTGAATACAAATCAATCCCTGTGTGGAATACATTAATAAATAGGCTTATGTTGGAAAATTAACATATTGTGCCATATGACATCAAGGAAACATCATTTCACCTTCAAATAAGACAGCTTTTCGTGTATGTGTGCATTGCTTGTGTGTGTGTGTATTGCTTGTGTAGCTGTATTCTACAAGGGCCCCTTGAACCAGTATTTTTGATGAAAGAGTATTTTTTTAGTTGAGTTGCGCTGACCAAGGCTGTTTTGAGTCAGGAAACATTCATTAAAAACCAATAACTTGACTATGATAAGATATATACAATTGTGATAATACATTATAAACACAAGGTAATAAAACCAAATTTAAATAAATAAATTGTATCTAATAATATTTTAGGGTTCATAAACACAAGGTAATAAGACCAAATCCAAATAGATAAATAGTGTGCGATGTTTCGGTAATAATTCTGTTACCGAAACGTCACACACTATTTATATATTTAGATTTGGTCTTAATAACTTGTGTTTATAATCTGTAAACCAAATTGTGCCTTATCATTTTAGGGTTCAGTAAGATACTAGAAAGAAGATACCAGAACAACAGTAACAAGAACTTACATTGGAACAAAAAAAAAAATCAATAAACAAACAAAAAGAGTCCTCCTGTGCAATGGTCAACCATGAGATACCAGAAGGATACCAGAACAACAGCAACAGCCAAATAGAACTTGCCATTAGAACAAAGAATGCAATAAGCTAGCTGGGATGTTCCAAACAACACAATGGCTAGCCACAAGAAGAAAGCAGTTATCATCGGTGCTAACAACATGAGACCTGTCTTATCAAGTGGAACATGGCAAATCAAAGTGGCAACATCCCTATCTTCTACAACTCATGATAAAGAAGGAACTCCTGCGACACCTTGTGCCTCCGAAAAATTTTTTATAACTGGATTAAGTAGAGCCTATAGTCCAGTCCCATTTTATGTGTACCTAGTTTTATGCTGAGTTATATTAAATATATTACAGTAGAACCTTCCTTTAGCGGACACCCCGCATATGCTTCCATTAACCAATCAGAAACGAGTACTACAGTAGAACCTCCATGAGAGGATACTCGCGCTAGCAGACACTTCTCCACAAAGGACAGTTTTCATTTGCAAAATTACCATTTTTACAATTTAGAAACTCTCCAGTAAGAGGACATCTCTCCCTTAAGGACACTATGGCTCTGCAATTAGGTGTTGTCCTTTACAGGTAGGGAGGTAGATCTAGGTACACCCATTTTTTTATATAAACTTATTAGTACTTTAATATTTCTTAAGTGATAAGGTACAATTTGGATTATAGATTATAAACACAGGTAATAAGACCAAATCCATATAAATAAATAGTGTGTGACATTAAGGTAATAGCGTTGTTACCATCTTCAGA
This sequence comes from Cordylochernes scorpioides, assembly GCA_030710605.1. Lineage (NCBI taxonomy): Eukaryota > Metazoa > Arthropoda > Arachnida > Pseudoscorpiones > Chernetidae > Cordylochernes > Cordylochernes scorpioides. Next base: position 73,287,918 of record CP092875.1, read on the forward strand.
CAAAAGTACTGAATGGTCTGAAGATGGTAACAACGCTGTTACCGAAACATCACACATTATTTATTTATTTGGATTTGGTCTTATTACCTTGTGTTTTATTAGTACTTTAATATTTCTTAAGTGATAAGGCACACAATTTGGATTATAGATTATAAACACAAGGTAATAAGACCAAATCCAAATAAATAAATAGTGTGTGATGTTTCAGTAATAGCGTTGTTACCATCTTCAGACAAATGTACTGTCTAGTCATTCAGTATTTTTGTCTGAAGATGGTAACAACACTGTTACCGAAACGTCACACACTATTTATTTGGATTTGGTCTTATTACCTTGTGTTTAATATTTCTTAAGATGAATCATCAAACAACTAAGGTTTGTTAAGTCTTTACAGTGGCTGTTATGTTAATATGGCATGGGTATCTATTCCAAGTTGTACAGTCATTCCACACATGCACATGCCATTTGTGGAATTGCAACATGGCTAATTACCACCCAATACTATGGGATGTTGTAATACCACCATGACAGTAGGTGCATAGTACGATGACACCAGGTGTATTTCACACCTCAATTTGGAAAATCTCCAGGATGATCAAATGTTAAAAATATCAGATATCACTTGGTTGAATATCTTACTTTTAGAAATATGGGAGAACAATGGGACATTCTGTTTGTGCTCAGTGTGCAAATAATGTATATTCACTTCTTTTTCACATAAACAAAAGGTAATAAGACCAAATCCAAATAAATAAATAGTATGTGATGTTTCGGTAACAGCGTTGTTACCATCTTCAGGCAAAAGTACTAAATGTATTTATTTATTTGGATTTGGTCTTATTACCCTGTGTTTATAATCTACTAGCCGAATGACCCGGGCAACGCCCGTGTTTTACCCAATTGAATGTTTTGTGTCAAATACTATTTGTTACAATTATAAATTGGCGCCTTAAATGTATGCATATATTAGTTAATAACTATAGCCTATGTGCTTTATCTGTCTATGTACTGTTGGCTTCCGTAGGCGTCTCTTACTGGGAAAAGAAAGAGAGGATTCCATTTAGTTATTAACTAATATATGCATTTATTTAAGGAGCGACCCGCTCCAACACAATAGTTACAAAAACCAAAAAGCGAGTGGGGGGGGGACAAAGGTGGCGTGATCGAAGCCAACCAATAGGAGAGCGCCATTCCAAAAAAAAAGCAAACGGTGACAGAGATGAAAAATTATTAAGAATGCATGACGCTCGTAACTGTATATAGAATAATCCAAATTGTGCCTTATCTTCTTTTTCATATGTATTTATCTACTAGAGCATGGGCTTGCTGTCGCATGTGCGACAGGGTATTTCAAACCTGGTTTTGATTTACAGTAGAACTACCTCTCTGTAAAGGACAACACCTAATTGCAGAGCCAAAGTGTCCTTCAGGGAGAGATGTCCTCTTACCGAAGAGTTTCTAAATAGTCAAAATGATAATTTTACAAATAAAAACTGTCCTTTATAGAGAGGTGTCCTCTAGCGCGAATATCCTCTCATGGAGGTTCTACTGTATTATCATTTGTGATGTTAAACCTTTACATAAAACACAAGGTAATAAGACCAAATCCAAATAAATAAATAGTGTGCGACATTTCTGTAACAGCATTGTTACCATCTTCAGACAAAAGTACTTAATGAGAAATTTTACCACAGCATGGTTTAAATCAAGCATGTCAAACTCAAATCCTAACACGGGCCAAATAAAAAAGTAATAAGATTATGTGGGCCGCAAAAAAAAATAAAACAAGTAATTAAATTTTTATAGTAACATTTATGTAGGTTTATTTTTAAAAATACTAATAAGAAAAAAGAAGTAAAGTTAATATTTTCTCCCTGATATTTGGCATCTCTTTTCTGCTACCATCTTTCCTACTTTTTTTTTTTATTTATAAAAATTTTTGTATTAAAATATATTATCTGGTGGGCCGCAAATTTATTCGTTGTGGGCCGCATGAGGCCCGCGGGCCGCGAGTTTGACATGCTTGGTTTAAATAGTTACTGTTATCAAGTGTGTAAACAAGATAGCAGATAAGAAGAAGATTAAGTTTTCTGAGAAACGCAGATAATTATTCTTAGAATTAAAAGTGGAAATAAAACCTTTACATAAAACTATATAAAGCACAATTTGGATTATAGATTATAGATTATAATAAAAGAAAATAAGACCTAATCCAAATAATTTATTAGTGTGTAACGTTTCGGCAACAACATTGTCATTCTTTTGTCTGATGATGGTGACAATGTTGTTGCTGAAACGTCACACACTAATAAATTATTTGGATTAGGTCTTATTTTCTTTCTTCACATAAAACCATGTAAACCCCATCCCATCTCTCCCTCTTAAAGATACTGTTCGTGGCATGAATGTTCAGTAAAAGATACTAAGAAGCACTTTGCCACTTGTCTTGAATTATTTTATTGTCTTTTTGGTTTTAGAGTTATGAGTAGCTACCACATGATTTTAGGTTACATGAATTTTACTTAGATTTTGATACTAGTGGTAGAGAGAGAGAGAAAACAAAAAAGCTATTAATTAATTAACCAAACTGTAAATTTACATACATGTTGATTGCTTTAAAATTTACATATTAAAGATTTATATTGTACAATTGAATTTAGAAGATTTTGACTTAATTTTCATATATAAAATTGAATTTAAGGAAATTACCAACTATAGGATCCAACAGATACAATAAAATGGGGAAAATATTTAATTATTAAAAAAGCAATAAGCAGAAGCTAATGAGTGAACACAGTGTGATAGCAAGCAATCAGTCAGCAGATTATGACTCAGTCAGGTGATGGGATAAGCATGGAATGTCTAAAATCTGGAACTTCTTATCTCTCATGCCTGGTTTACTTGGAGTAAAACTCTCCTTTTTGAGGTCATCAATGGGGATTGGAAATATTACTACAGTAGAACATACTCCATGAGAAGATACTCACGCTAGAGGACACCTCTCTCTATAAAGGACAATTTTCATTTACAAAATTAGCATTTTTAATATTTAGCAACTCTCCGGTTAGAGGACACTTCTCCCTAAAGGACACTTTGGCTCTGCAATTAGGTCCTTTACAGGGAGGTAGTTCTACTGTAACACAATAAAAATATATAAAATTAAAACTAAATTAAATCAAAACTAAATAGTTTGTTTTTCCACCATCATTTCTATGGTTATTGTCCAAGATTTGCAGCCATTCAGAAATACTCTGACCAAACAAAACCAACCATTTAGTTGTTCTTTTATATTTTTTCTTTTGTTACAGTAGAACCTCCCTGTAAAGGACACCTAATTGCAGAGCTAAAGTGTCCTTTAGGGAGAGATGTCCTCCAACCGGAGAGTTGCTAAATAGGAAAAATGGTAATTGACTCATTTGAGTCACATCCTACACCTTAATATGATTGAGTGGAGATAAGAAAAAAGAAGAAGAGAAGGTTCTACTGTACTAGGGGGGAATATGCCTAAGTAGTTTGTAGAGTAATGGTCATTACCTGGAGTCGCTGATCTCCCGGTAGAGGATCCACTTGCAGATGACATCATCCGAGTCGGTGTGGTTCTCGGGAGACATGGTGAAGGTGTCTGTGGAGGGAAACACGGTGGTGGTGAACTCCATCTCAAGCAGTAGCTAGCACAGCAGACATCGTCAGAAACCCTTTCTTCCCTCTACACCACATGCTGGCTGGAAGCCAAGTTGGACATGAATCATCCAGAGCAGAGCCTAGCTCTTTGTAAAGCCTGGTCTGCCACATCTGATGGTATGGCATTTACCAAGAGAAGACCTTATGTTTCACTCTGAATCAAAGAATACTTCACAGAGTTGGCTGGAAGTAACCCTGGATGTGAATTAATCCAAGTCAAGTTGGAATGTCCTGCAGCCACATCTGATGGTATGGCTGTTGTGTCTACCAAGAGAAGCTCGTATTATCACTTTGAACCAAAGAATACTTTACAGAGTTGGCTGGTAGTCAACCTGGATGTGAATTAATCCAAGTTGGAATGTACTGCAGCCACATCTGATGGTATGGCTGTTACATTTACCAAGACAAGCCCTTATGTTTCACTCTGAACCAAAAAATACTTCACAGAGTTGGCTGGCAGTCAACCTAGATGTGAATTAATCCAAGTTGGAATGTCCTGCAGCCATAGCTGATGGTATGGCTGTTACATTTACCAAGAGAAGCTTGTATTTTTCATTCTGAACCAAAGAATACTTTTCAGAGTTAGCTGGCAGTCAACCTGGATGTGAATCAATCCAGTTGGAATCCTGCAGCCACAGCTGATGGTATGGCTGTTGCATTTACCAAGACAAGCTTGTATTTTTCATTCTGAACCAATAACTCCGCCCTTGCCGGTCCCTAGCCCGGCTGATAGCACCCTGTAAGGGCTCCTAATCCAGGGATACAGGATGAGCAGCGTTTGTACTCCATGTTAGGAGTGGCTGCACATGGCATCTGTTCCTCATGTCAGAGGCGCCCATTTATTTTGGAGCTAAGTCGGCCTGCCACTGAGTAGTGCTCCCAGTCTTAATGACAAAGGCAGACTACTTCACCCAGTGTGGAGATAAGAAAGAAAGAAGAAGACTCTGAACCAAAGAATACTTCACAGAGTTAGCTGGCAGTCAACCTGGATGTGAATTAATCCAAGTTGGAATATCCTGCAGCCATTAGCTCATCTAAAGGCTGAGGCTGTGGCACTCATCATAGCGCAGCCCATTATTCAAAAAACCAGGAAAACACAAAGTAAGATGCAATGAGACCGTGTGTGAATATGGAATCGCAAGAGAGAGAGGTAACAAGACCAATAAACTAAATCATATTGTTGCGGAGATAAATAAAGCAAGGGAAAATTTGGGGATAATTTATTATAAAGGGACCTTTTAGTTCTCCAATAAAATTATATACAAGAGGTATTTAAGGGAGAGAGAGTCAGATGATAAAAACAACTTATCCCCAGGTAAAGATAATAATAATAAGCGGCGTCAGCCACCAAGGGGTCCCGTTTTCCTTATTTGCAGATCAGCTTCCGAGAACCCCTCACTACTATGGTCCCCCCCGGGGTCCAGGGATGATTGACAGGTGTCCCATCTGGATGGAGCTTCTTGACAATATAATCTATAGAAATAAAGGTGACCTCACCACAAAGGATTATGAGTTCAGAAGACTTTGAGTTGTGCTGGTATGATTCACCTCAATGCCCAATGGCTACACTTGATGATGCCAGATGGCTTTGAAATAAAGAGTCAATGTCACATATACCAAATAAACATTAGCAATTCATATCTTTGTATAAAATATCAATGTGACAATGTACATATTTTCTCATATAACTTGGTATATTTCTTTCTCCCTCTTTATTCTCCACTCACTTTCTGTTTCTTTCAGGAGAATCTATATATGTAGTTTGTCCCGTTTCGGTAACAGTGTTGTTACCATCTTCAGACAAAAGAACAAAAATCACATGCTGTGATATTTTTCCTCATTCAGTACTTTAGTCTGAAGATGGTAACAACGCTGTTACTGAAACTTCACACACTATTTATCTATTTAGATTTGGTCTTATTTCCTTGTGTTTATAATCTATAATCCATGCATTATCCACCATGCACGTATATTTTCAAAAAATTGTTTTTCATACAGAAATAATGTAATATATTTTTCTCTCAATAAATCATAAGTATTTAAAATACACCAATACCTCGCTTTGCATCGTTTCGCTTTGTGTTTTTTTTCAAAGTTGCGTAGCTGCTTAATTTTTACTGATTTTCATTGTGCGTCGTTAGATTTTCGAAATTGCGTTGTTTTGGATTCAAGTCTTTAATTTTTTTTTTTCCTAATATATGGCAACACCTTTGTTTTTGATTGCGCCTTCACATATTTTCACTTTGCGTCGTTTCAATTTGCGTCATGTTTTTTTGGAACGTAACCCCGACGCAAAGCAAGGTATGGGTGTATGTATATAATAATGTGTACATAAAAAT
>CP092875.1:73294037-73378787 GCA_030710605.1 Cordylochernes scorpioides
TTGGTAAAATAGGGGAAAATTATCAAAATTGGCTAAATAAAACCTGCAATAAATGATAAGACACAATTTGGATTGTAGATTATAGACACAAGGTAATAAGACCAAATCCAAATATATAAATAGTGTGTGATGTTTTGATAACAGCGTTGTTACCATCTTCAGATAAAAGTACTGAATGAATGGAATATATTAGTAGGTTACATTCAGTACTTTTGTCTGAAGATGGTAACAACACTGTTACCGAAACGTGACACACTATAATAAATTAATTGTGTAAATAGAAAAAATTATTAAAGTTAATAGGATAATATGGGAACTCAGATTCTTCCAAAAATATGAACAATATTTGAGATACAGTAGAAATAACTCCCTGTAAAGGACAACACCTAATTGCAGAGCCAAAGTGTCCTTTAGGGAAAGGTGTCCTCTTACCGGAGAGTTACTAAATAGTAAAAATGGTAATTTTGCAAATGAAAACTGTTCTTTATAGAGAGGTGTCCACTAGCGTGAGTATCCTCTCATGGAGGTTTGACTGTAGTACTAGTTTCTGATTGGTTAATGGAAGCATATGCGGGATGTCCGCTAAAGGAAGGTTCTACTGTAATATATTTAATTTAACTCAGCATAAAACTCTGTACATATAAAATGGGAATGGAGTATAGGCTCTACTTAATCCAGTTATAAAAATGTTTTAGGAGGCACAAGGTGTCGCAGGAGTTCGTTCTTTTATCATGAGTTGTGGAAGATAGGGATGTTGCCACTTTGATTTGCCATTTTCCACTTGATAAGACAGGTCTCGTGTTTTTAGCAGCGATGATAACTGCTTTCTTCTTGTGGCTGACCATTGTGTCGCTTGGGTCATCCCAGCTAGCTTCTATTGCATTCTTTGTTCCAATGGCAAGTTCTATTTGGCTGTTGCTGTTGTTCTGGTATCCTTCTGGTATCTCATGGTTGACCATTGCACAGGAGGACTCTGTTTGTTTGTTTATTGATTTTTTTTTTGTTCCAATGTAAGTTCTTGTTACTGTTGTTCTGATATCTTCTTTCTGGTATCTTACTGAACCCTAAAAAGATAAGGCACAATTTGGTTTACAGATTATAAACACAAGTTATTAAGACCAAATCTAAATATATAAATAGTGTGTGACGTTTTGGTAACAGAATTATTACCGAAACATCGCACACTATTTATTTATTTGGATTTGGTCTTATTACCTTGTGTTTATGAACCCTAAAATATTATTAGATACAATTTATTTATTTAAATTTGGTTTTATTACCTTGTGTTTATAATGTATTATCACAATTGTATATATCTTATCATAGTCAAGTTATTGGTTTTTAATGAATGTTTCCTGACTCAAAACAGCCTTGGTCAGCGCAACTCAACTAAAAAAATACTCTTTCATCAAAAATACTGGTTCAAGGGGCCCTTGTAGAATACAGCTACACAAGCAATACACACACACACAAGCAATGCACACATACACGAAAAGCTGTCTTATTTGAAGGTGAAATGATGTTTCCTTGATGTCATATGGCACAATATGTTAATTTTCCAACATAAGCCTATTTATTAATGTATTCCACACAGGGATTGATTTGTATTCAGACATTCTTGCATTAATAAATCTGGCTCTCCAAGTGAAGATAAAAGCTCAAGGTCCAATGCCAGAAAGAATGGAAATCTACTAATGCACATTACTTTCCAGTTGTTATTTCTTATCCCCTTGTATAAAGATTACACAAATTCTATGAGTTCATGCTCCTGGAGCTTGATCTCATGGAATGGGGGTGTAGCTTTCGTTGATCATGGCACCATGATCCAGGCAAACTTTTACTTTCCAGTAATGTACAGTAGTAGATTTCATTCTTGCTGGCAGGAGGGACAAGCACCAATTCTGTCCTCCCAAGGGAACAACAGCCCTTTATTCCAGACTTAAGTCTGGTCATCTACGGACAATGACTTTCCAGAATGGTTGCAAGGTTTTCCCACTATGTACTAAGTGAAATTCTAAACCTGCAATCTCAAACCATATTATTGACTGTATTGGCTTATCTATTGATGAGCTCTACTAATCCCAAACAGACACCATCAACAAGCTCAACAGGCTTGATACTCTGATATGATAGTTGAGTGAAGATAAGAATGAGATATCAGCTAATTGTCATGCACAATCATCATTCTAGCACAGCCATCATGGAACACCATTTCAGCAGTTCTGCACAGTTCTCTTCACCTTTTTATAGTTTCCAGTCCATTCTATTAGATTATTAAATCAATCTACCTATTTCATAATTTTCCAAGGTGTATCTTTTCAGTATGGTTAATCTGCTTTTCACATGTGTAGACATGGCTCAATGGTCACTGAGATGGTACATTGAGCTCAAGACAGAGATGGCTGGCGTTGCATCATGTTTGGGATGTAATATGTACAGTGGGCCACAAGGTTTGAACGGGGCTCTGGCACATTTGTAAGTGCAAAGTCAAACTGCTTTTCACATGTGTAGACATGGCTCAATGGTTGCTGAGATGGTACATCGAGCTCAAGACAGAGATGGCTGGTGTTGCATCATGTTTGGGATGTTATATGTACAGTGGGCCACAAGGTTTGAACGGGGCTCTGGCACATTTGTAAGTGCAAAGTCAAACTGCTTTTCACATGTGTAGACATGGCTCAATGGTCACTGAGATGGTACATTGAGCTCAAGACAGAGATGGCTGGCGTTGCATCATGTTTGGGATGTAATATGTACAGTGGGCCACAAGGTTTGAACGGGGCTCTGGCACATTTGTAAGTGCAAAGTCAAACTGCTTTTCACATGTAGAGACATGTGGCGCGCTTACAGTAAAAGCAGTTGCCAACTTCTACCCACCATGATTATCATGACCTGTACCACGTGTACTAGGGATAAGCAAAAAAAAAATAGAAAACAAGGTTTGATCATGAATAAAATGATTTATCTAGACACATGTGGTGCACTTACAGTAAAAGCAGTTGCTAACTACTACCCACCATGATTATCATGACCTGTACCACGTGTACTAGGGATAAGCAAAAAAAAAGAAAACAAGGTTTGATCATGAATAAAATGATTTATCTAGACACATGTGGTGCACTTACAGTAAAAGCAGTTGCCAACTTCTACCCACCATGATTATCATGGCCTGTACCATGTGTACTAGGGATAATGATTTTAAAAAAGTATGGTTAATTGACAATGTTCATGATGATCTTCAGACTTTGGTGTCCTCCAAACTTCAATTTTTCTTTCTGATTATACTTCATTTCAAGACTTGATTAAAGCTTCTCCAAACTTTCTTGTTTGTCACTCTTATATGACCATTTAATCCCTAGGATCCTTCTTGCAAACCAAATGTCTGAGGTTATTTTCCTTTATAGTTCTTTGGTTATTCAGAAATGTAAACCAAACTCATGGGCAAAACTTAAGGAAGTGGAAAATCGTAATAAGGCACAATTTGGTTTATAGATTTGAAACACAAGGTAATAAGGCCAAATAAATAAATAGTGTGTCACATTTCAATAACAACATTGTTACTGAAATGTTACATACTATTTATTTGTATTTGGTCTTTTTACGGTCTTTTGGTTTTGTTCACACTTGGTTATCTCGTATGTCTTCAATAAAGGTCATCGTAATATCTTTCAGAGTTATTGTCTGAATCCTGATATACATGCTAAAAGGTATAACTTAAGTTTTGTCCATGAGTGTATATGTGCAGATCTTTATTTTTTTTTCTGAAAAAAAATAAGAACAGGTACAGGTAAATATAATGATTTGGAATAGATGTTGATGTTGGGAACAATTGAAGGCATAAAAAGGGAGGAAGACCTGCAATAAGCTGGCTAGAAGGGGTCAAGGAAAATACTGGAAGGTCACTAGATGAGCAGCTAGACTCGATGGATACTAACAACAAAGATGGTACAAGTCATATGCACTCTTTAATTGAAAGATACCAGAAATTCAACCCCTCCTTTACGTGGCGGCCAGGAGAAGAATCACAAGTAAAGGATTGCCCTGTATGGCGAAGTACAGTGTCGTGAGCCCCGAGCTGCTACGGTAACCGTGAACAGGGAACTCTGAAATATGGCTGACTAACGGGGCAATGGCATCCCCCCATTCCATGGAGCAACAAAATCAGATGGATAAGACACCACCACCACCATTGAAAGATAAGATACTTTTTACATAATATTCTGTATAATTTTTTTTTTGTGTGTTATTTGTGTGTATATTCAATGTAGGGTTTTTAAAAAAGATTTTGAGAAGCTTCTAGTTTTGTTTCCTATAGAAGGTCTAGTAGTGATTGTGTCAGCATTGTGTTGGCAGCTTTGGTGTTTCCTGGTGACACAGCATTGTCACCCAGCCTACTCCTTGTTTTTGTGTTTCCAAAACTTCCAAGACTTAACACAAGTTTTTAAAAAATATATTTTTTGGGAGCTTTTGGGTCTTGCCATTTATTTATTTTTGTGTCATCTGAAGTATGCCATAATATTTTGATTCATTTTTATACTTTAAGATTTGAGAAAATATTGATAGAGAGTTACTTCGGAACTGTTGGACATGGATTAAGAAATTCCACAGGTTATTAGCTGTTTCTCTTAGTTCAACTCTTGCTCATACTCAGGTATGTTATATCTCCACACCACAAGTACAGTAGAATCTAGTGGACACCTCTATACAAAGTGGACATCGAACTGGTTTTCACAAGTGCAGACATGTGGTGCACTTACAGTAAAAGCAGTCACCTATTTCTACCCACCAAGATTATCATGGCCTGTACCACATGTACTATAGAATAAAAAAAAAAAAAAATACAAAGTGGACAGTTTTCATGGCCCAAAATGATTTTTTTTTTGTTACCAATTAGCAGTTCTCCAGTAAGAGACACCTCTCTATAAAAGACACTTTGGCTCTGCAACTAGGTGTTGTTCTTTAGAGAGCGGTAGTTCTACTGTATTTTTAGTTAGTGTGGCTCAATGCATTGAGTCTGGATAAGGTCCCATTCCTTGTAAGAGGCTTGTTTCTCTCTCTTGTCATTTATCTGTAGTAGTTTAAGAGGATGCCATGGTCTGATACCTTTGTCAGTTCTACAATGTTAAAAAACACACGTACTTTGATGTTTTCTCTCTCGAACATGGGGGGGGGGGTGTATAAAGTATATGGTATAGTATATATATGTTATATAAAAATATTATTTTATTTAAAATTATATTTCATAGATACAAATACTCTTGTGTTAATCGACCGCCAGAGGTCACACTTCCCCTATAAAAACTCATTGTTGTTTTATCCCAATGGCCGGCTCAAATCTTTTATACATTATGTGAATAATCTTTTGTTTTTCCTTGTTCTACTCGCCTTAAGCCAGGCAGCACTTTAATCAAATTTTGATATTATATATATTCCATAAGTTCAATTAAATTACTGATCAAAATTATTTTTATTATCATACTTTCAAGATTTAACCACGACTGCATCACATTGCCATAATCCTCAACATGATCAAAAATCAACAGAAATCTCATCTTTTTTAAACATATAACATATATATATATATATACAGTTAAACCTGTCTATAGCGCCCCCCTATTGGGACTCACCAAAATAGGGTGGTATAGAAAGGGGGTGCTATAGACATGTCACTTTTAATGTAAATCACATCGTACTACGTATTTAAAATCGGGCACTATAGAGAGGAAGGCACTATTTAAAGGGGGCGCTATAGACAGGTTTAACTGTACACTGTTATCAATGCCGTGTTGCCATCAAAGCATACAACTTGTGTATTGGCCTCCTGTTATGAGGAACCCTGTTACTATTGTAAATCCTTGTTACAACTCTTTTTCTAGAACAGCATTTTGGCTGGAACATCCTGATTATAAAGTCCCAATTGTTTTAACTGTAGTTATAGCCACAACAATGAAGTTATCTCATGGAATGTATCTTGGCACCTGCAGCTCCAGAACACATTTTGGCTTGTATTAGATGCACTAAACAGGACCTTTGGAAGAGGCCGCTGCTTATCATAAAACAGCTCGAGGAGCATGAACTCATGGAATTCGTGTAATCTTTACACAAGGGGATAAGAAACAACAACGCAATAAGGTTACACTGACATAATATCTTAATAACTGTTGTAGTGAGGTGGTTCAATTCTATACTATTATGAACAGCTGGTTTATCATGGATGGTGTTGTTGTTGCTTGCTCTTCATTAGAAAATGGGTGCCGTTGCCACGTTAGTCACCTTGGACCAGAATTTGGTTGAATATTCCAAGGGTCCAGGGGTGACTGGTGTGGTTGGACTTCTCCCCCCTCCAATGTGTTGTTAGCAATGTTATATAAGATAGAAACACAAGGTAATAAGACCAAATCCAAAATAGTGTGTGATGTTTCGGTAACAGCGTTGTTACCATCTTCAGACAAAAGTACTGAATGTCTGTAACCTAAACGTCACACACTAATTATTAATTTGGATTTAGTCTTATTACCTTGTGTTTAGTCATGATGGTTGTCAAACAGATACCATCAAGGGTCACAACTTGATACCCTAATATGATTGAGTGGAGATAAGAAAGAAGAAGAAGAAAGACCTTATGTTTATAATCTATAATTCAAATTGTGCCTTAAGATAGAAACATAATTTGTTTAGTGGACTCCCATTGTGATGTGATTATAACAGATTAAAGCATTAAGTGTGTAGTTGTGGGTAAATGATGAGGATGAGGTGTGCAGTATCCGTATTGTGGACCTGAGCCTGTGCCTGCCCAACCTGGCCTTCCTTCTCTTCCTGGTGGCTACCTTCACCCGGGCCCAGCAGAAACTGCAGACTGTCAACCTGCCTGCCACCTCGGCTATCTACTTCCTGGTGATTCTCATCTACATTCTCTCACACTGCACTACTTGTTGTTGTTGTTGTACGACACTTCTCCAGTCACTTTACTTCCTAATACACTCATTAAACACAAACATAAGGTAATAAGACCAAATCCAAATAGATAAATAGTGTGTGACGTTTCTGTAACAGAGTTGTTACCATCTTCAGACAAAAGTACTGAGTGTTACCATCTTCAGACAAAAGTACTGAGTGTTACCATCTTCAGACAAAAGTACTGAGTGTTACCATCTTCAGACAAAAGTACTGAGTGTTACCTTCTTCAGACAAAAGTACTGAGTGTTACTATCTTCAGACAAAAGTACTGAGTGTTACCATCTTCAGACAAAAGTACTGAGTGTTACTATCTTCAGACAAAAGTACTGAGTGTTACCATCTTCAGACAAAAGTACTGAGTGTTACCATCTTCAGACAAAAGTACTGAGTGTTACCATCTTCAGACAAAAGTACTGAGTGTTACCATCTTCAGACAAAAGTACTGAGTGTTACCATCTTCAGACAAAAGTACTGCCCGTATTGTGCCTTATCATTATATCTATCATTATATCTATAAATTGTGCCTTATCATTAAACACAGTATAACCTTTATATTACGATGCACTAGCACGCCATCTGTACTGGGAGGGTTCACCGCTGATGAGCCAGGCCCTCCCATTAATTTTTCCATTGCATTAAGGGCAGTAGAAATTTTTTTATTTTAAAAAGAATATTACGCGTCTAAAATAGTTTCATATTTTGATGACAGTAGAACCTCAATAAATACAGTAGAGCACCTCACTATAACAGTCACATATTATTGACTGTATTGACTCATCCATTATTGAGCTCTACTCTTCCCCGGCAGACACCATCAAAAGTCTCAAGCTTTACAAGCTTGATACCTTAGTGTGATTTGAGTGGAGATAAGAAAGAAGAAGAAGAAGACTATAACAGTCTAACTTCTTTAACATCTACATTTAGGTAATAAGACCAAATCCAAATAAATAGTGTGTGACATTTTAGTAACAGCATTGTTACCATCTTCGAACAAAAGTACTGAATGAAGTACTTTTTGTCTGAAGATGGTAACAATGCTATTACTGAAATGTCACACACTATTTATTTGGATTTGGTCTTATTACCTTGTGTTTATGTTGTATTTCAATTTGATTACACACAGACAGCGCTTAACGTTAATTATTCTTTAATTAACTACAACAAGGTGAAAGGATTATATATATTGATGAAATGGTAATCATGGGGAAAGAAAATATAAGTCAGCGCGGCTATGCCGATGCAGGTTACAAAACAGATTGGGAAAGTACGGGTGTGACGTCAGCTCCAGTGTTGCCGAAGCCAGCCGCCCGCTGTCACGGTCCAGCAGTTTATAGTCTATAATCCAAATTGTGTCTTATTATTCCTAATACACTCATTAAATACAGTAGAGCACCTCACTATAACAGTCTTAACTTCTTTAACATCTCAAAATAAAGTTTTTTTTAAAAATTATCCTATTGTTTATGATAAGACACAATTAGGATTATAGATTTGAAACCCCAAGGAGAATCCTCTGTAAGACCTGTGTGTCTTAATAAAGGTTTTGTGTGTGTGTGTGATTATAGATTTGAACTACAAAGTAATAAGACCAAATCCAAATAAATTAATACTGTTGTACCTTTTAACATGTATATCGATGTTCAGATAATAACTCTGAAAGGTATTTGGTACACAGTGACTTTTCTTGAAGAAAAACAAGATAATAAATCTGAAAGATATTTGATACACACCTTTATTGAAGACACAAGATATAACCAAGTATAATTGCCTATGTCTCCTTAAAAAAAATAAATTATAGATGATTGGTGATATAAAAGACTTTCCACTTTTCCTTTAAGATTTGTCCAGGAGTGTATTTAGAAACAGAGTAGAAATGGTGGACCAAGATTGTCAGTACCTCAGTTAACAATCTGCAGGAATTGGAGAGGTACTTGCTGGTAGAAGTGTAAGATGATCCTCCAAATGGCCATACTGCTGACATCAGCTCTATGTGCCATCAAATCCTTCCTTCCTTGTACCGTATGCTTGTTTGGCTCAATGATTATTGCTTTTTTTGTGTGCTTATCCCTAGAGTACATGTGGTACAGGCCATGGTAATCATGGTGGGTAGAAGTAGGCGACTGCTTTTACTGTAAGTGCAACACATGCCTACACATGTGAAAAGCATTTTGCATTGAGTGAAATATATTCATACAAGTGATTAAGGCACAATTTAGATTATAGATTATAAATACAAGGTAATAAGACCTAATCCAAATAATTTGATAGTGTGTGACGTTTCGGTAACAGCATTGTTATCATCTTCAGACAAAAGTACTGAATGTATTACAGATTCAGTTACCGAAAGGTCACACACTATTTATTTATTTGGATTTGGCCTTATTACCATGTGTTTATATTCATACGATAAAATAAGACCTAATTCAAATAATTTAATAGTGTGTGACATTTCTGCAACAGCATTATCATCATCATCAGACAAAAGAATGTCATTCTTTGTCATTTCTTTTGTCTGATGGTGGTAACAATGCTGTTGCCGAAACATCACACACTAATAATTTATTTGGATTAGGTCTTATTTTCTTGTATTATAATCTATAATCCAAATTGCGCTTTATCGTGAAATATATTCACTTTATCACAAGGTAAAAAAGACTAAATCCATCACAAGGTAACAAGATCAAATATTTAAGAACTTGTTATAATATTATAATCCCTTCAGTAAAATGATAAATTAAAGACAATATCTCTGCTTCTTCTTCTTTCTTATCTCCACTCAATCATATTAGGATATCAAGCTTGTAGAGCTTGAGACTTGACAACCATCATGACTGGGTGAAGTAGAATGCGTCTGCCTTTGTCATTAAGACTGGGAGCACTACTCAGTGGCAGGCCGACTTAGCTTCAAAAGAAATGGCCGCCACTGACATGAGGAACAGACGCCATGTACACAGCTGCTCCTAACATGGAGTACAAACACTGCTCATCCTGTATCCCTGGATCAGGAGCTCTTACAGGGTACTATCAGCCGGGCCAGCTGAACCCAGGTTTTTTAGTGAGCTTGTTACTGCTCCCCCTTCTCCTTTTTCATCCGGGCTTAGGACCGGCAAAGGCAGAGTTATATCTCTGCTGAGGATTATATATATATCTGCTTATTCAATTTCCAAGTTTTAGTATCCTAATTGTACTTGTTGAAGAGCTGTTATGTCTGAAAGCTTGTCTATTGTTGTGGTATAAAAGAAACTCTTCCCTCAGTAGATTGTCTTATACAAGATAAGGCATATTCACCCATTTGGGTTCACAAGCTTTGCGAAAAGATCTAGAAATACTTGATTTAATGCATCTTCAAAGGGAGAGGTACCTCTTTTGGTACACAGATATTATCATCTACCTGAGGGGGTCGGTGGAAGGCTGGTTAAACCGTTTGGTTTTCGACTACTACGACCCGGGTTTGATCCCGCATTGGACACTTTTTTCTGTTTAAAAATTTAAAAAAATGCTCCAATGGCCCCCGATTCTTGCAAAAGTCCGACACCACCAGCGAGTGCAAGTTATCAAACGGGGCTCTGGCACATTTGTAAGTGCAAAGTTGAACTGCTTTTCACGTGTGTAGACATGTGGTACACTTACAGTAAAAGCAGTTGCTAACTACCTACCATGATTATCATGGCTTTGAGATAAGAAAGAGAGAGATCATCTACCTGAAATTTTGCATTACACTCATATACACTCATGGACAAAACTTAAGGAAGTGGAAGTATTTGATGTTGCTGGTCATCTATTTTTTGAAGGAGACAGAGGCAATTTTGTTCACAATTAGTTATCTTGTGTGTCTTCAATAAAGGTCACTGTAATATCTTTCAGAGTTAGTGTCTGAATACCGGTATACATGTTGAAAGGTACAACTTCATTATGTCTCCTTCATCTTCTTTCTTATCTTCACTAACAATCATATTAGGTTATCAAGCCTGTGGAAATTGAGACTGTGGAATTTGATGGATGAGTCAATACAGTCAATAATGTGTTTTGGGGTTGCAAGTTGAGAATTTCACTTAGTACATAGTGGGAAAACCTTGCAGCCATTTTGGAAAGTCATTATCTGTAGATGACCAGACTTAAGTCTGGAAATCACTCACTTCCTTAAGTTTTGTCCATGAGTATATGTATACATGTTGTAATACAGGTCTGACTTAAAGTTGGGTCTCATGGTTGTGACGGTGTCCCTGTGTGTCATAGGTCCTGCTGGGGACCATAGTGAGCGTGGTGAGGTCAGTTGTCAGCATGTCTCTGTCTGCAGCCCTGCCTCACATGGACACTGTGGATAAGGTGAGTGTTGTCTCATGGTATGGTATATAGTAGTGATGAAACTTATCCCAAGTACACCATGATAATCATAATGGGTAGTAAGTGCTACAGTACAACCTCCCTGTAAAAGACATCTAGTTGCAGAGCCAATGTGTCCCTTACTGAGAGGTGTCCTCTTACCAGAGAGTTGCTAAATAGTAAAAATGGTAAATTTTGTGGATGAAAACTGTCCTTTATAGAGAGGAGTCTTCCCTAGCAAGAGTGTCCTCACACGTAGAGGTTATACTGTACCCCAATTAATAATACAGAATTATGACCATTTTTAGATATTACTTTTTTTTGGAGGGTGAGAGGAGAATTAAAATGAATATATATGCAAATATAAAACAGTTTTCTACAGACACATAACAGAGTTTTCTTTTCTTTTGAAGCAAATTTTGAAATATTTCTGACATTTTGTATGTAAATCTGTACTTACCCGCTGTCGTCTTCCATCTCAATATGGTCGTCAATGTCATCGCTGTCCTCCTCCTCCGAGTTCTCTTTGATCTCTCTCCGAGTTTGCTGATCAACAACAACACAAGTCACACACTATCATGCAAATGAAAATTGTTCTTTTACAGAGAGGTGGGCAGTAAATGTTACAGTAGAACCTCCATGAAAGGACACACATGCTAGAAGACATCTATAAAGGACAGTTTTCATTAGCAAAATTACCATTTTTAATATTTAGAAACTCTCCTCTTAGAGGACATCGCTCCCTAAAGGACCCCTTGACTCTGCAATTAGGTGTTGTCCTCTACAGGGAGGTTCTACTGTATATACAGTTAAACCTGTCTATAGCGCCCCCTCTTGGGATTCACCAAAATAGGGTGCTCTAGAGAGGAGGTGCTATAGGCAAGTCACTTTTAATGTAAATCGCATTGTACTATGTATTTAAAATCGGGTGCCATTTAGAGGGGGCGCTATAGACAGGTTTAACTGTATATATATGTTAAAACTATTTTACCGTTCTTTTACTTTGTACATAGAAAGAAGGTCTTAGGTGAAGGGAGACAACGAGCAAGACATCTATATCTATAGATAGCCCCAGCTTGGACCGACCGAGGGCAAAGGTCGGCGTGGGCGGAGACGACGGAGCGTCATGTTACATTCTTTTTTGGTCAGTTGGCAGGATTCCCTTGTTAGAAGCGGAGGGGAAAGTTGAGTTCCCTTGCCAGGCGGAGCAGACACGCCAAGAAAATCCTACAAGCAGCGTCTTGTAGACGGAACGACGTCGAAGAAAATCCCACGAGCAGAGTCACGTGGACGGAAAGACGTCGAAGAAAATCCCACGAGCAGAGTTTCGTGGACGGGAAAGGACGCATTGGAGTATCCCTCAAGCAGCGACTTGAGGACGGAAAAAGACACTTAGACAACCAACGAGTCGTGACAATTAGACAACCAACGCGCGACAATTGGACATCGCGAGAAGAGAAAGCCAAGCCTGCGACGGTGCTGCCACGAGGTACTGTGTCGACACCCCCCCGCCATTTATTTTTGTCTTCCTTCCCTAAGACTCCTTTAATTTTACTTTACTTTTTTTGCTTAACCTTTTTTATCTAGTTTTTTTAGCTCTGTTTTAATCTTTAAATACAACCATAATTCTATATATATATAAGTGTAATAGTTTTTATCCCTTTTGTTTTTAATCTTTAAAATAAATCCTTTTGTTATACTGTGTTTCTGTGCATTTATTTCCCCCATTGTTTTTCCTTTCAGTCGATCACCATTTATTTTTTTTTAAACGAACACGAACATTTTGGTGAGCCGGACGCGATCGATTTAAAGGAGATATGGAGGAAATGGATGCACTTAAAAAGCGCAGAAAAGCCATAAGAGGTACTTTCACTAGAATTATTAATGAAATAAATGGGGAATTTGAAAAGTCTCAAATTGATAGGAATGATATTTATTCTAAGTTTAATAGACTAGAGTCTTATTACACGAAACTTGTAGATCTAAACGAAAAATATCAGGCTTTATTGGTAGTGAAAGAAGGGATTACAGAGGAAAGTATTGATAAGGAATGGCAAAAATGCGATAAATATGAAGAGGAAAAGTTTGATATTCAACAGAAAGTCAGTGTATTACGGAATCCCGATAAAGAGGAAACAGTCCCGATTGCTAGCGAGGACACTGTAATAAATGTGAAATTACCAGAGTTAGCCCTAAAAAGCTATGATGGCTCTCTGGAAGGTCGGTTGCCTTGGTGGGCGCAGTTTTCGAAAATTCACGAAAATAAGAATTTATCCGATAGCGACCGGTTTTTATATTTGCGTCAAGCAATTGTACCAAATTCAGAAGCCTATCGTGTTGTAGCAAGCTATCCCGTTACAGGCGCCAACTATGCTTTGGCGGTACAAGCCCTACAGGAGCGATTCGGTGACCCGAATATACTGACAGAACTATATGTCAGACGTCTATTGAATTCGGTTATATCTAATGTAAAGAAAGAAAATAGAAATTTAAGCAGTCTGTACGACGAACTGAGCAGTCACCTCCGGTCGTTCGAGACACTGGGCATTGATCCCCAGTTGTCGGGTATTTTTTTATACCCTCTTGTCGAGTCTTCATTACCTTCGGATATTTTGAAAATATGGCACAGGCATCCTTCTTCGGGTTATGGTATGGAGTTAGCAAAACGGGAAGAGTCAGATAAAGGGGTTGGAGGAGCTCAAGAAAGGCTAAGGTTATTATTGGACTTTCTAAAAGCCGAAGTAAGGAGTGCTCAACGGCTGAAATTTGTGGAAAAAGGCTTTAAGCAGGAGGAACCCTATAAAAGGTCTTACAATGATGGGACCAGAACTAGGAGCAATTTCAGACCCGCCACTGTGTCTAGTCTGTTCGGAGGGCGAACTAATATAAAATGCTTCTTTTGTGAAAGAACAAATCATGCGAGTCATCAATGCCGTTCTATAATGAAAATGTCTCCGGGAGAGAGAAATGATAAAATACGTAGTGCCCATCTATGTTTCAAATGCTTAAGAAAGGGACACATACAGAGTCAGTGCCGAGAACAATTGGAGTGCAAAAACTGTGGGAGAAACCACTTGGAAGTTTTATGTGAAGGAAATTCTTCTAACCGGTTAACGAAACCAGGAAGAGAAAATCTAAAGGAAAATGCAACTGAACCCATTGCATCGCTTTCTAGTCAAGCCTGCACAGGTCAAGTCTTGCTGATGACCACGGTAGCACTGTTAAGAGGCCCAAATGCCTCTAGAAGGGTTAGAATTCTCCTCGACAGTGGAAGTCAGTTTTCGTATATCAAACAGTCGTTAGTCTGGAGTATAGGAATAGAAAGAAAAGGCGAAATAACTATAGCTAAAAGTCTTTTTGGAGGTAATAAGATTGGTGAAGAAAAGCACGGTAAATTTATGTTAGAATTAGAGAATTTAGGTAATAAAAGAGATGTGATCCATATTGAGGCGCTGGATCAACGTAAAATTTGCGACGCCATACCACCTTTGCCAAAAGGGGACTGGTTAGAAAAATTGAAGATTAAGGGCATAATATTGCCTCAGGACAATTTTAAAGGACAAGAGATTGACATATTGATTGGTGCTAACTATCTAGGTATGATTTTGACAGGAAAAATAGTTCAAGTTGAAGCAGATTTAACTGCGGTGGAAACGAAATTAGGTTGGACACTAATGGGCAATTCGCCAATTATTGATAGCAATGACAATGTGCAGCAGACTTTGAATCTGCTAACAACGCGATGCGATTTAAAGGATTTGTGGGATCTAGAAGTACTAGGCATTAGGGATCCTGTTGAAACTTGCTCCAAAGAGACCAGATATCAGGAAATAAAAGAAAAGTTTATAACAAAAATTCAAAGACAAAGTGATCAGAGATATTCTGTAGGTCTACCTTGGAAGGTAGAAAAGGAGTCAATCCCCAGCAATCTTGACATAGCGATAAAAAGGTTAGATATAAGCACTAAGAAAATGACCTCACAGAATAAGTTGACCGAATATAGTCAGATCTTTAGTGACTGGCTGACTGAAGGACTCATTGAAAGAGTCGAGGAAAATCCTCTCGAGAGAAGAGGCTATTATTTACCTCACCGCCCTGTGTACAAGATGGAATCTAAAACGACGCCCATACGTCCGGTTTTCGATGCTTCTTGTCTAGGCCATAATGGACTATCTTTGAATCAATGTTTAGAAAAGGGACCGAATTTATTGGAAAGAATCCCTGAAATGATGATAAGATTTCGGGAAAATAAATTTGGAGTCACGGCAGATATAAGAAAAGCATTCCAGATGGTGGTGATTGAAGAATCTGAACGGAACTACCTTAGATTCCTTTGGTGGGAAAAGGAGAGCGATAGAGAACTAATAGCTTACAGGCATAAGAGACTTGTATTTGGCTTAAACTGTAGTCCTTTTGTGCTGAACGCCGTAATAGAATACCATCTTCAATCAATAAGAGGCCCACTTGTTCAATGGGCAAAGATTTTAGCTCAATCCTTCTACATGGACAATTGTATTACCTCGCTGGAAACAAAGCAGGAAGTGCAGGAATTTCAAAAGGCCGCAATTGAAATTATGGACAGGGGTAAAATGGACTTACGAGAGTGGGAATATTCTCTGGAGGAAAACCCTGAAAAGGGGACTTGTACAAAAATATTGGGTGTTGTTTGGAATAAAATGGAAGATTCATTAAAATGCGAACTCCCTGACAATTTGAGTCTTCAACCCAAATTAACGAAAAGGCTGGTACTGTCCATGGTTCAGCGGATATTTGATCCACTTGGATTTTGCGCTCCAGTATTCTTGCCACCAAAGTTGTTACTGCAGCGATCATGGGGACTGAAACTAGGTTGGGATACACCACTACCCGAAAGTATGGCCCAGGAATTTCGAACCTGGTTGGATCAAATAAAATTCATAGAGTCAGTAAAGATACCGAGATATATGTGGAATGATCTTATTTTCCCTACAGAAGTTCATATCTTTTGTGACGCTAGTCAAATAGGCTATGGAGCTGTAGCCTATTTAAGGAGCGAAACGGGACGAGAAAATACTCTAACTTTGATTTGGAGCAAAGTCAGATTAGCTCCTATGAAGAGTATTACGATCCCTCGCTTGGAATTAATGGCCATGGTACTAGGAGCTAGACTAGCCAATGCAATCCAAGCTGCCTTGAAGAGAAAATGTGAAACAACTCTTTGGTCTGACTCTACTACCGCGCTAAGTTGGATAAAGAGAGAAATTGAGTGGAGAGTTTTCGTGAGAAACCGAGTCAGAGAAATACAGGCCACTACCAATTTGAACGATTGGAGGTTCGTTCCTAGTCAGTTGAACCCGGCCGATCTTCTGTCTCGAGGTTGCCCTCCAAGCCAGTTTGTGCAAAGCAGATGGTGGGAGGGCCCCGAATGGTTGAAAAAACCTAAAGAATTCTGGCCCAATTCAGAGTTCTCGATAAATCCAAAAGAAATAAATGTTGAAGAAAACATTATGAAAACCAGAGAATTAAAGCAGAGATTCTTAAAGGAATATTTAGGCGCGCTGATTCAGAAATCCGAAAATATTGATAGAAGACAGTTGAAAGTAGGAGACGTTGTACTGATCGGGCAAGAAAATCTTAAAAGAATGTTTTGGCCTAAAGGGCGAATAGTAAATCTCATCCCAGGAAAAGATGGAATAGTGAGAGTGGCCCATGTTAAAACATCCACAGGAACCTTGATCAGGGCTCTACAACGCTTACACCCTCTTGAAATATCCTCGAAGGTTGAGACGATTCAAAAGGGCAATTCAAATACCGAACCCCAATCTGAAGCATTTTTAGGAAATAGGCCCAATATTGAATCCAGGGACTCTAGAAATAGATATGGTAGGGTAATCAGAAAGCCTGCTAGGTATGACTCGAAGGACTAGTGAAAGTACCTGTAGAAAAAAAAAAGGTGTAATATGTGTATTCTTTTATGTGTATTTTATGTAATGTAATAGGCATATCTACTCTTGTGTGTATTGTGTATATATATGCTCTTTTGTCTTATACTTAATTTTGACTTCTTTCAGAGCAAAATTATGTGGGAGAATGTTAAAACTATTTTACCGTTCTTTTACTTTGTACATAGAAAGAAGGTCTTAGGTGAAGGGAGACAACGAGCAAGACATCTATATCTATAGATAGCCCCAGCTTGGACCGACCGAGGGCAAAGGTCGGCGTGGGCGGAGACGACGGAGCGTCATGTTACATTCTTTTTTGGTCAGTTGGCAGGATTCCCTTGTTAGAAGCGGAGGGGAAAGTTGAGTTCCCTTGCCAGGCGGAGCAGACACGCCAAGAAAATCCTACAAGCAGCGTCTTGTAGACGGAACGACGTCGAAGAAAATCCCACGAGCAGAGTCACATGGACGGAAAGACGTCGAAGAAAATCCCACGAGCAGAGTTTCGTGGACGGGAAAGGACGCATTGGAGTATCCCTCAAGCAGCGACTTGAGGACGGAAAAAGACACTTAGACAACCAACGAGTCGTGACAATTAGACAACCAACGCGCGACAATTGGACATCGCGAGAAGAGAAAGCCAAGCCTGCGACGGTGCTGCCACGAGGTACTGTGTCGACACCCCCCCCGCCATTTATTTTTGTCTTCCTTCCCTAAGACTCCTTTAATTTTACTTTACTTTTTTTGCTTAACCTTTTTTATCTAGTTTTTTTAGCTCTGTTTTAATCTTTAAATACAACCATAATTCTATATATATATAAGTGTAATAGTTTTTATCCCTTTTGTTTTTAATCTTTAAAATAAATCCTTTTGTTATACTGTGTTTCTGTGCATTTATTTCCCCCATTGTTTTTCCTTTCAGTCGATCACCCTTTATTTTTTTTTTAAACGAACACGAACAATATATGTGACAATATAATAAGGTGGGAAAGGGAAATAAGCACACCACAAGTTTGGAAGAGAAACCCAGGCAACCAGAGAGAGAGAGGGGGAGAGACGGGCCCGGCAAAGCCGGACGTCCGTTCGTGTCGCACACAATCCCCAACTGTCTTAGAAGCCTTGAGGTGTTACCTGACCGGGCCCCAATGGTGGACCCTTGGAATGTCGCTGATGTCTAAAGTGACCGGTCCTTACCCTCCCGTCTCTCTCTGGGTTGACTGTAAGGCTTGCTTTATTATTCCTGGAAGAGTATATATTATGACATATATATATCAATGTTATATAATGGAAGACCTCCCTCGGTTTATATAGATTCTACAAGGCCGCAGTCAATGTCCGTTGGAGAATGATGGATTCGCCGAATGTCGTTGTTTGCTCGGAGGAGGAAAGCGAAGATTGAATGCGGCTGATTCCATACTAGCCCTCTCAATGATATCCTAACCTTGACATATTCTAAACATTGGTACTTTAATTTAAATATTTAATCATGTATGGTTCCTTTTGCTCTGTATGTTTATTTTTGTATATATGGTTATATTTCTTTTTGTTTGTTTTTCTTTCTTCTCTCTTTCCTTATTACTCTTGTATTCTAGTTTTTACTTTTGAAATACCTTCCTTTCCTAAATCCCGTAGAGGGGAATCATGTATAGGGCTGGATGCCCCAATAAAAGGCTTATATGTGTGTGTGTGTGTGTTATATAATGGAAGAGATATTAATGATGCTTGTGTGTGTCTCCAGATTCTCTGGGTGCTGGTGAGGTTCTTCCTTCTCTTCACAGAGATCAGCGTCCTCACCCTGGCTTTACTCTTTGGTGGGTACTTCCATCTTCCTACCCTTCTTGGAATACAACAAAATAAGACCTAATCCAAATAATTTATTAGTGTGTTACGCTTCGGCAACAACATTGTCACCATCATCAGACAAAAGAATAAATGAGAAAAAATGTTATAGCAAGTTCTTAAATAGTACTGTTATCAAATGTTTTTTTTTTTTGCTTATCCCTAGTAAACGTGGTATAGGCCATGATAATCGTGGTGGGTAGAAGTAGGCGACTGCTTTTACTGTAAGTGTACCAAATGTCTACACATGTGAAAAGCAGATTTAATTTTTTTTTAAAAGCAGTTTAAACAAGATAACAAATAAGGAAAAATAGTTTTTTAAGACAACTTGAATTTCCTTTTCCTTATCTGTTATCTTATTTAAACACTTGATAACAGTACTATTTTAAGAACTTGCTGTGATATTTTTTCTCATTTATTCTTTTGTCTGATGATGGTGACAATGTTGTTGCTGAAACGTCACACACTAATAAATTATTTGGATTAGGTCTTATTTTCTTGTATTATAATCTATAATTCAAATCGTGCTTTATCACTTCTTATTGGAATTAATCAAATAACTTGATATAAGAAGAGATAAAAGGTGATGGCGAAGAGTTTCTTTTAATTAAAAGGTAAAAGCTTGGTGAGAGCTTTCAGAAAATAATGTCCTTCACAGGTAGGTATTTGTATCCAGCCTGTTGAAGGAGGTTATTGTCCGAAAGCTTGGCAAACTTTTACCTTTTTATTAAAAGGAAATCTTTGCCGTTAGCACTTCTTCTCTTCTTAGAAATTTCTCCTATTGTATGAATATTGTATCCCCATGATATACAATATTGTAACATAGTATTTATTAATTTTATTTATGTAACATAGTATTTATTAATTTTATTATTTTTTATTAACAGAGTGGTCATTTTTTAGCAAAATAAATTTGCTACTCTCTAAATTTCCCTCGTGGCTTATCTTTTGTTTACTATTCATAGTTTGTCCTTGCCTGAAATAAATTTTGTTGAAAATGAATATTGAAATGAATATTGTATCCCCATGATATACAATATTGTAACATAGTATTTATTAATTTTATTTATGTAACATAGTATTTATTAATTTTATTATTTTTTATTAACAGAGTGGTCATTTTTTAGCAAAATAAATTTGCTACTCTCTAAATTTCCCTCGTGGCTTATCTTTTGTTTACTATTCATAGTTTGTCCTTGCCTGAAATAAATTTTGTTTCCTCCTGAAGTTTTTGTCTTCCCTAATTTTCCACGTGGCAATATATATATATTTTTGCTTATCCCTAGTACACGTGGTACAGGCCATGATAATCATGGTGGGTAGAAGTTGGCGACTACTTTTACTGTAAGTACACCACATGTCTACACATGTGAAAAGCATGATATGCAGTAGAACCTCCTTGTAAAGGACACCTAATTGCAGAGCCAAAGTGTCCTTTAGGAAGAGGTGTTGGAGAGTTGTTACTGGAAAGTTGCTAAATAGTAAAAATGGTAATTTTGAAAATGAAAACTGTCCTTTGTAGAGAGGTATCCTCTAGCGCGAGTGTCCTTTCATGGAGAGGTTCTACTGCATATATATACTAGCCGAATGACCCAGGCAACGCCCATGTTTTACCCGATTGAATGTTTTGATTCAAATACTATTTGTTACAATTATAAATTGGCGCCTTAAATAAATGCATATTTTAGTTAAAAACTATAGCCTATGTGCTTTATCTGTCTATGTACTGTTGGCTTCCATAGGCGTCTCTTACAGGGAAAAAGAAAGAGAGGATTCCATTTGGTTATTAACTAATATATGCATTTATTTAAGGAGCGACCCGCCCAACACAATAGTTACATAAACGAAAACTGATGACTGATTGATTAGGAGATGAGGAATGACGCTCGTAACTTTATATAGAATAAGACTTTTTTTATAAATATCATATTACCATTAAGGTACTATTACTTTTTTCCTGTATGTATCCTACATTTCTGCTTGGAGAATCTGTATAAGACTAAAAGGTCTTAATAAAGCTTTTATTGTTATTGTTATATATAAGACTTTTTTTTCCTCTCCTAACTTCTCCTGACCTGCTCACTCCATATCCTACCATGAAGCACCTAGACCAGGGGGCGGCAAACTTTTGAGTTGGAAGAGTCAAAAATAGCAATTTACAAAATTTCAAAGTTTCTAAAAAGCCACATTTTTTTCTTGCCAACAATAAATAGTATTCACATAAATAATATTTACGTATGGAACTATATAAAGAACCGCAGCTTCACATCCAAAGAGTCACATGTGGCTCACGAGCCTCAGTTTACCCACCACTGACATAGAGGAGTAGCTAACCCATGCCATGTTCCAGGCCACCTAGACACAAGAACTAGCATCCGAAGAGCCCTCTATGTGACTTCATTCTTTGCCCTGCTTTACTCTGGTACCCAGGTAAGTAGATCTCCATCACTGTGTGTGTGCCATTGTCACCATGTGGTGCTAGGGTGTCCTGGAGATCACGGCCCCTGACGGCCTCCTCTACCTCCTGCGGGAGAAGAGAGGAGTGTTTGGCCATGGTGGAGTAGGATTCTGGTTCACCAGCTCCCTCATCTTCAGCCTCGTAAGTTTATCAATCACCTTGAGTTCTTTCTTTGTTACCACTTTGTATCAATTTAGTTGGTGGGGCACCTTCTGTCAGCCATCACTCCCAAGATTGAATCCTGCTTTGAGCACTTTCTTAGTTTTTTATTTTTTTATTTTTATTATCCCTAGTACACAAGGGGGTCAGTGGAAGGATAGTCTAAACCGTTGGTTTTCGACCGCAACGACCCGGGTTCGATTCCCGTATTGGGCACTTTTTCTGATAAAAAAAAAAAAATGCTCCAATGGCCCCCGATTCTTGCAAAAGTCCAACTCCACCAGCGAGTGCAAGTAACCAAACGGGGCTCTGGCACATTTGTAAGTGCAAAGTTGAACTGCTTTCCACATGTGTAGACATGTGATGCATTTACAGTAAAAGCAGTCGCCAACTTCTACCCACCATGATTATCATGGCCTGTACCATGTGTACTAGGGATAAGCAAAAAAAAAATATTATTGCATATTATTTGCAAGAATCGGGGGCCATTGGAGCATTTTTAAAAATGTAGCGGTCAAACTTTCATAGTAAATATATAAAAGGTATAATAAGACCAAATCCTAATAAATAAATAGTGTGTGATGTTTTGGTAACAACACTGTTACCGAAACGTTACACACTATTTATTTTTAGATTTGGTCTTATCACCTTGTGTTTATAATTTATAATCCAAATTATGCCTTATCATTCGTAAATGTCTTATCCAATTTTGCCACTGTTATTTCTTGTTGTTGTTTCTTATCCCCTTGTGAAAAAAATTACACAAATTTTGAGTCCATGCTCCTCGAGCTGTTTGATGATAAGCAGCAGCCTCTCCCAAAGGTCCTGTTTAGTACATCTAATGCAAGCCAAAATGGAGCTGCAGGCACCAAGCTATATTTTGGGGCAAGTGGGGTAGATTTTGGTATTATTTTTCTATCTTCAATTTATGTTTTTAGGATATAAATGATCAAAACCACCTCTACAGACACCTAATTGCGATGATAGAAATTATTAGATGAGAAGGCTTAGTTCATCAGTGATCTTCTTATTTCTTATCTCCACACTGGGTGAAGTAGTCTGCCTTTGTCATCAAGACTGGAAGCACTACTCAGTGGCAGGCCGATTTAGCTCCAAAAGAAATGGCCGCCTCTGACATGAGGAACAGACGCCATTTGCAGCCACTCCTAACATGGAGTATAAACGCTGCTCATCCTGTATCCCTGGATTAGGAGCCCTTACAGGGTACTATCAGCCGGGCCAGCTGAGCCCAGGTTTTTTAGTGAGCTTGTTACTGCTCCCCCTCCTCCTTTTTCATCCGGGCTTGGGACCGGCAAAGGCGGAGTTCTCATCAGTGGTGAACTCTCTTAGTGGTTTTTGCCTAGTTAATCTCCAGACTGCTCTACTATTGTATTAGAATGTTTTATAGTATGTCATTTTTTCCATGGGAGGTAGGTTATCTGTGTTAAGGGAATCTTTGGATATGACCTTATATGTTATTATAAGGACATATCTAGATACAAGAAAATAAGATCTAATCCAAATAAATTAATAGTGTGTGACATTTTAGTAACAGTTTTGTTGCCATCATCAGATAAAAGAATAAAAATTGATTTTTTATCGGGGCAAGAAAGATAAAATACTAAGCTATCTTTTTTTTTTAATAATCGTAGGACCATTTCCCATAACACATTTTTGTGACATATTTTCATGACACTTTTTTTTTGTGACATAATGACAATATATACAGTAAAACCCCGCTAATACGAACCCTGGATATAACGAACCTTCCCTTATAACGAACCCACGCCGATTCCCAATTCCATTCCATTGAAAATACCATCGTTATAA
The DNA here is from genome assembly GCA_030710605.1 of Cordylochernes scorpioides. Classification (NCBI taxonomy): domain Eukaryota; kingdom Metazoa; phylum Arthropoda; class Arachnida; order Pseudoscorpiones; family Chernetidae; genus Cordylochernes; species Cordylochernes scorpioides. The sequence goes on from CP092875.1 coordinate 73,317,522, forward strand.
CGAACTTTGCGATTTTTAGAATAACAAACTACCCCTATAACGAACCTATTTTCGGTCCCAAAATAATAAAATCTATTTAAAATACTATGCTTATAACGAACTTAGAATTGTAATTTTAAAAATAATTAAAACAACCAAATGTTGAGCATGTTTCAAATTCGCGATTTCAAAACAATAAATTTAGCGGCATTGTTTGTTTTGAATTTTGCACTTTATTTTTGCTGTATGTTGTATAAATTTTAACACATTATACTTTTTATTAAATAGAATATATTTGCATCCATTAAATTTGAAATATAAGAATACAAATGGCTTCCAAAATGAAGAAAACAAAGGCATTTTAAAAACAAAAGCGTTATTTCTTTAAAAAAAAAAAGGCCATTTTCAGAACTTTTCAAAGTGAAACAACACAGGCAAAATGTTAAGAACATATTAAAATAAGAGAATATAACTTTTCTATTATAAAAGATAAAATATAAAGCTATTAAAAATTGTTACAAAGAGGAATCAACCTCAACTTTTGCAGCGATCGTACGTTTTAGGGCTAAAAAAAATCCAAATAAATGGTCCCGTGATGAAACAAAAACTATTTTTATGCCATTAACTATGGTGATTTTAAAGTCAGCAATGTTTGGCATGACAGGTTAAAAAAAAAAAAAACGAAATCTAGACCTAGAAGAATATGTGGGAAAATGAAATGGAAGAAAAACACAAACTTTATTTGAATGGTGCAATGCTTGAAGAATGCTTTGAAGCAACAAGGTGTTAGAGCCACTTTTCCAAGTAAACAATGTATTATATAATGTGATAATGATGTTTTAAAATCATTTTATATCTTTGAATATATATTTAATAAAACTTTGCCTAGGATTGTCTTGATTTTTAAATTAGACATAGAGGTACATGTATGTTAATGATAAGAAGAACCTATCATCTAATGATTTCTATTACAAGGTCCATTATAAAAGTAATGAGCATAATGTTATTGTGACGCGACGATAAATAGCAGCACGGTAAAACCGTGGGAAATGTGTTGGAGGGATATGCCCTTTCATTCCATGCAGCCGTCAGTTGAGTTCGAGCAGTGTGAGGGGAGATACATGCCTCCGCTTAAAGTGTGTTTTCAACTTTTGTAACATAGCGCGATGAATATTCCAGATGCTGCAAAAAGCCTTCAAGGACGATTGCATTTCAAGATCACAGTCTTGGATGTGACACAAGGCGTTCAAGGAGGGCCGGGAGGAGGTCGCCGACGAACCCCATTCAGGACGCCCAACAACGGCCAGAACTGACGAGAACGTGGATCGTGTGCTCAAAGTTTTGCGTACCGACCGTCGATTAAGCATCCAGCAAATTGCTGACACATTACACATGTCCACATTTGTGGTACATGGGATAGTGACCGAGGATCTGCAAATGCGTAAGGTCTGTGCGAAATTTGTGCCGAAAGTGTTGACGCAAGACCAGAAAGAACTTAAGAGTTTTGCGCTGTCAAGAATTGTTGGATTTGATTCAAAATGAACCGGGCTTTCTGAACTCTGTAGTAACCGGAGACGAATCCTGGATGTTTGAATACGACGCAGAGTCGAAAAGGCAGAGCTGTGCATGGCACAAAAAATCATCCCCACGCCCCAAGAAAGCGCGAATGAGCAAGTCGCGCATCAAAACGATGATCATTGTCTTCTTTGACATCTGAGGAATAGTCCATTGTGAGTTTTTACCGCAGGGACAAACTGTAAACTCAGCCTTTTACCTGGAGGTGCTCAGGAGATTGAAACGCCGGATCGCACGCGTGAGGACTGACATTAAAGACACGGTCAAGCTCCACCATGACAATGCCACCAGCCACACAGCCTTCATCATTACCAACTTCCTGGCCCGGAGCAACACCCCGGTGATCCCTCACCCCCCTTACAGTCTCGACTTAGCTCCATGTGACTTCTTTTTGTTTCCGCGACTCAAGATCGATGAAAGGAAAACATTGGGAAACCGTGGAAAACATCCAACACCATGTTAAAACGTTCTTGAGAAGCATTCCTGTCGAGGAGTTTCAGGGTGCCTTTCAGGCGTGGCAAACGCGTCTCCGCAAGTGTATTGATGCAGGAGGAATGTATTTTGAAGAAAATTGAACATTCGCACAAATTACGATCAATAAATGTATTTTGCCAGTAAATGCTCATTACTTTCATAATGGACCCTGTATTATTCAGTATTAATGTAAGGAAATTGGTCAATTAAGGGAATTAAAACAAAGTGACCACTATTAAGAGGAAGCCTTTTCTTGTGTGTATGGCTGTCCTTTAATTATACGGTCTAAAAATTTTGAAAAGAGAAAAAAAAAATAGCCAAACCGTGGCTATAGTGAACCAAAAGCTCTTTCCCATTGGGGTTATAGAGGGGTTTTACTGTATTTTCAAGTCAGTCATTACAGTAGCAGGTACAGTGCTAAAAATGTCCATTGCAGCAGTATTACCCTTCTTTTAAAAGATGAAAGACTATGCACTATCTAAATGGTAAGGCACAATTTTAATTATAGATTATAAACACAAGGTAATAAGACCAAATACAAATAAATAAATAGTGTGTGACATTTCGGTAACATCATTGTTACCATCTTCATAATCTATTCATTTATTTGGATTTAGTCTTATTACCTTGTGTTTATGCACTATCTAGTATACCCACATGGACAAAACTTAAGGAAGTTGTACCTTTTACCATGTATACCAGGATTCAGACAATAACTCTGAAAGATATTACAGTGACCTTTATTGAAGACACAAGATAATCAAGTGTAAACAAAATTGGTCTTCTTAAAAAATAGATGGCTGTCAAAATTAAAGATTTTATACTTCCTCAAGTTTTGTCCATGAGTGTATATTTGGGTGTCAAGCTGATTTCCCCTCCATCTTCACATCAGCTTTGAAAAATTCAGAAAGCCCTGATCATCTGTGTTTTACCAATGTCCTGTTGTTGTTGTTGTTTCTTATCCCCTTGTGTAAAGATTACACGAATTCCATGAGTTCATGCTCCTCGAGCTGTTTTATGATGAGCAGCGGCCTCTCCCAAAGATCCTGTTTAGTACATCTAATGCAAGCCAAAATGTGTTCTGGAGCTGCAGGTACCAAACTACATTTTGGGCAAGTGGGATAAATTTTGTTATTTTCCATCTTCAATGGCTTGAGATGGCCTGTTCTAAATCTTGTTAGTGTTGTTTGATGCTGTCTGATGTTCAGAGCTCCTCCTGGGTTCACTACACTGTACCAATGTCCTAGAGCTCATACGCTGCCTGTTGCGCAGGTGTATAGCATGGTGTTCATCCTGCCTTTCACAGCCCTCCGTAACAGAGTGCCAGGTAACTGCCCCCATTGGAACTTGTTTCTTCCTTTTTACAAGATAATAAGACCTAATCCAAATAATTTAATAGTGTGTGACGTTTCGGCAACAGCATTGTTACCATCATCAGACAAAAGAATAAATGATAGTAGTCATTGGTAACAATGCTGTTGTGGAAACGTCACACACTAATAAATTATTTGGATTAGGTCTTATTTTCTTGTATCTATAATCCAAATTGTGCTTTATCATCATTTCATCCTTGTTTCTTCCTTGTTGCTTTTAGGTAAAACCATCTCCTGATCATTCAAATGAAAGTTGCATAATTTATAAGAATAAATAACAACTAATATTTGATTTTTTTAAATTACAGAATATATAGGCCAAATACCCTTTTCCTAATAAATCACTAAAAACTAACCATGTTATAATTAAAAAAAAAAATCACCATTTATTTTAATAGATGCTGTATGCCATCAGGAGATTCCGTTTTCTAAATGCTACCAACTGATCCTACACAATTTCACATTCGATAAAGCACAATTCGGATTATAGATTATAATAAAAGAAAATAAGACCTAATCCAAATAATTTATTAGTGTGTGACATTTTGGCAACAACATTGTCACCATCATTTGTCTGATGATGGTGACAATGTTGTTGCCGAAACGTCACACACTAATAAATTATTTGGATTAGGTCTTATTTTCTTTTATTACAATTTCACATTGTTGTACTACAGTAGAACCTCTATGTAAAGGTCAACATATAATTGTACAGCCAAAACTGCCCTTTAGAAGGAGGTGTCCTCTTACTGAAGAGCAGCTAAATAGTAAAAGTGGTCATTTTATTGAGTAAAACTGTTCTTTGTATAGAGGTATTCTCTCATAGAGGTTCTACTGTCTTTTGAGGAAAAGACTATTCTTTATACCATGTTGTAAGTTGAAGACATTTGCTTCTCACATATTAAAAAATCATATTCATACTCTGAGGGATCCTCTTGATAGGTCCCACCATATTGGTTCAGGCTCATAACTTTTTGAACCCTCTACAAACTTGATGCCCTGATATAACTGAGTGGAGATAAGAAAGAAGACTTGTTGAGCCTGTAGACTGTCACTGTGTAGACAAACGGCATGCAGACTGACATTGTGGTCCTGTGCAGGCAGAAAGCCATTCTACTGGTACGTACTGTTCCTGGCCCTCCTGAACCTCGTCCAGACAATCGGCATCAGCATTCTCTATGCCAGGATCAGCTATTACGGACTCTGGTGAGGACTCTCTTCTTATTCTTTTTTGTTGTTGTTGTTTCTTATCCCCCATGGAATGGGGATGTAGGAGTGCAGCTTTCGTTGATCATGGCACCATGATCCAGGCACACTTTGGTGAAAGTCTGACTTTGCCTGTAGTTTGAGGGCGTTCTTAACATGAAAGCCTTTGCTGCCGACTCTAACATGAGTACAGATGCAGCTCCTCCGTATCCCTGGAGAAGGACCCTTGCAGAGGTCTATCAACCGGGTCAGTTGAAGTCAAGATTTTTAAAGAGGTCTTTCGCCTCTTCTAACAATGCTGCTGTTGGTCCGTGACTGCTTATTCGTCAGAGTTATTCTTTTTTGTTGTTTGTTTATGATTATACTCTCTCTAGGAAAAGAATCAGATCATTGCTAAGAAGAGACCAAAGCAACAAGTTTCTTTATTGAAGAGGTATAAGCTTGGTGAAGTTTTGTCACTTTAACCTTTGGTCTCTTTTTAGTAATGATATCTGTAATTCCACATAAGCTTTAAGGACAGTAAAATTACATATAAATATTTAAAGAGACAAAGTTCGCCTCTCCCGTCAAAATAGACGTCAAAACTAGACGCCATCTATTGACCGTCACCGCCCATTAGTGGTCTCAGGTCAGTGACAAAGCCACCATCTTTGGCAAACTGAAAAGCGTCCACCTCTAGTTTGCGGTGACGGTCAATAGATGGCATCTAGTTTTGACATCTATTTTGATGGGAGAGTCGACCTTTGTCTCTTTAGATCAATATCTTCCCGGCAAAATTTCCATCTATATAAATATTTGCTATGATGTACTAGAGCGCCATCTGTTATCAAATTATAAAACTATTTTAGTGGCGTATTATTCTTTTTAAAATAAAACAATTTCTACTGTCCTTACTGCGATGAAAAAATTAAAGGGATTTTTTCATCGCAGTAAGGACAGTAGAAATTGTTTTATTTTAAAAAGAATAATACGCCACTAAAATAGTTTTATAATAAATATTTGCATTGAGCAACGCTCTTCCATTGTTTTTACGTGTAAAAGAAACATTTGTACTTCAATGCTTTCATTTCCTACATATAGATAATAGCATGCTATATATTAGTTTTATTATAACTTGAAAAGTTACTGAAACAGTTGCAGGTATACACAATTTAGGTTATAGATCGGAAACAAAAGGTAATGAAACCAAATCTTTTTTTTTTGCTTATTCCTAGTACATGTGGTACAGGCCATGATAATCATGGTGGGTAGAGGTTGACGACTGCTTTTACTGTAAGTACACTACATATCTACACATGTGAAAAGCAGTTCAACTTTTGCACTTACAAATGTGCCAGAACCCCATTTGGTTACTCGCACTTGCTGGTGGGGTTGGATTTTTTTGCAAAAATCGGTGGCCATTGGAGCATTTTTTTTTTAAACAGAAAAAATTGCCCAATGCGGGAATCGAACCCGGGTTTAGACCATCCTTCCACCGACCATCTTAGAGACCAAATCTTATTTCAATAAGTTGGATTTGGTCTTGTTACCTTTTGTACCAATGTTGTTACCTTCTTCAGACAAAGATACTTTTAGAATTTGTTGAGTCCCCTTATTCAATAGTTTTTCTCAGTGTTACCCTTTCATCTCCATATACTTGGACAATAATTAACATAATTTTATGGAGATCTTGTCAATACATGCAAAACTGCACAGTCTACACTATTGTTTTAAAATGATAATTAGATATATACAACTATGAAAAAATAATAGAAAAAATAAAAGATAAGTGGGTCAGGTTTTGATATTAAAAATAAAGAAGGCTTCTCCTGACCACGAGCACATGTGCTTTTTAGATGGTTTAGTTTATTTTTGCTCCACTAGATGGCGCTCTGCCATCTAAAAAGCACATGTGCTCGTGGTCAGGAGATGCCTTCTTTATTTTTAATATATAACTATAGATGGAAAATGATATATAACTATAGGAGGAAATTGATCTAAAAAAGCATAGGGCTCCTCTCAGGCTGATGAGGGCCTTTAGCCCAAAACCATGGTCTCTAGGAGGACGCTTCTCAGTTCGCCAAAAATGGTGTTGTGGATTTGTCACTGACCCGAGGTCGCTAGTTGCGGTGACGGTCAATAGATGGCGTCTAGTTTTGACGTTTAATTTGACTGGAGAGGAACCCTATGCTTTTTTATATACAACTATTATAATGGACTGCGGCGTATGATTATAAAGTAATACTTAAAGCCTCCCCGCATAAGTTTCTTTTTTTTTTTTTTTTTTAAGAAACTTATGCGGGGAGGCTTTAAGTATTAATTTTATATATACAACTATGTACAATGAATATTGCGCCTCTACTACCGCTGTAGAGTTTGGTGAAGAATCGCCAGCGGGTCTCCAGCGACCAGGAATTTCACGAACAATGAAGAAAATGTAGGTCACGTGCTTTGGCGCTGAGGTGATGGTAATAGACTTTATAACTAGATATCTTGTAACTTTATATCTCTGTGTGTGTGTATCATGTCTCTCCTTGTGTTCTTCCTATTGGTGATAAAGGAAATGTTGTTCCAGCATGGTGAACATCACCCAGCTCCTCTACTTCATCCTCTACCTGCCTGTCACCTACATCACCTTCCTCTACCAGTTTGTCAGGTACCTCCTTATGTTTCCTCTAGAGGTCTTTAAACTTTATTATTGTTGTTGTTGTTGTTGTTTCTTATCCCCTTGTGTAAAGATTACACAAATTCCATGAGTTCATGCTCCTCGAGCTGTTTTATGTGATAAGCAGCAGCCTCTCCCAAAGGTCCTGTTTAGTGCATCTAATGCAAGCCAAAATGTGTTCTGGAGCTGCAGGTGCCAAGCTACATTTTGGGCAAGTGGGGTAGTGGCGAGTGGTTTGCTGATGTGTGTGATAATAAAAAATAATTTATAATAAAAAGATTTACTGGCCGAAGTATCTTTAATTTGAAGAACTATGAATGCCGGCCTCTATCTTTATGTTAAAAAATGTTGTGTCTACAGTGGAGGACAGCCTTCGATCAAGTTCTCCTACCGCGCCCAGATAGACGACAACCCAGAGGACGACACGGCCAGCCTGCCTCACCAACTCTCCTGCTCCTCCCTAAAGACTGACTCCGACTTCATCTACCAGGTAGGCGGAGCTTCCTCACACATGCCCATAGTAGGTGGAGCTATGTCCAATGGGCAGGACCCCATACAAAGTAGGCGGAGCTAACTAACCAATAGGCAGGACCCCATACAAAGTAGGCGGAGCTAACTAACCAATAGGCAGGACCTCATACAAAGTAGGTGGAGCTAACTAACCAATAGGCAGGACCTCATACAAAGTAGGCGTAGCTAACTAACCAATGGGCAGGACCCCATACAAAGTAGGTGGAGCTAACTAACCAATAGGCAGGATCCACACAAAGTAGGCGGAGCTAACTAACCAATAGGCAGGATCCCATACAAAGTAGGTGGAGCTAACTAACCAATAGGCAGGATCCACACAAAGTAGGCGGAGCTAACTAACCAATAGGCAGGATCCCATACAAAGTAGATGGAGCTAACTAACCAATAGGCAGGATCCCATACAAAGTAGGTGGAGCTAACTAACCAATAGGCAGGATCCCATACAAAGTAGGCGGAGCTAACTAACCAATAGGCAGGATCCCATACTAAGTAGGCGGATCTAACTAACCAATAGGCAATATCCCATACAAAGTAGGCGGAGCTAACTAACCAATAGGCAGGACCCCATACAAAGTAGGCGGAGCTAACTAACCAATAGGCAGGACCCCATACAAAGTAGGCGGAGCTATATCCAATAAATCCTCTATACCAAATAGATATGTTAAATGAGCAGGACACTATATACAAAGTAAGCAGAGCTATACACCAAATAAGTGGAACTATATCAAATAAATAAAATCCTCTATTGTTTTTATTGTTGTTTTTTTTAAATTCCCTTGTGTAAGGATTATACAAATTCCATGAATTCATGTTTCTCGAGTGGTTTTATAAGCAGCAGCCTCTCCCAGAGGTCCTGTTTAGTGCATCTTCAATGGCTTGAGATGGCCTGTTCTAAATCTTGTTAGTATTGTTTGGGCAGAACTGTCTATCGCTGTCTATTTCTGATGTTCAGAGCTCCACCTGGGTCCACTCCACTGTACCAGATGTGCTTAGTTGGGATCCTCCAGTTCTTATTTATTTTTGTTTTGGTTACTGTCTCTATTTCTTTAAAAGTAAGCTTATTGTTCCATGGCAAGGGTTCTCTTGTGCCTTTTTTTTTGCTACTACATCAGCACCTTCATTGCCACTATCTTCCTGAAATATACAGTAGAAAACCTCCCTTTAGCAGACATCTCTCCACAAAGGACATTTTCGTTTGCAAAATTACCATTTTTACAATTTAGCAACTCTCCGGTAAGAGGATACCTCTCCCTAAAGGATACTTTGGTTCTGCAATTAGGTGTTGTCCTTTACAGGGAGGTAGTTCAACTGTATTTCAAAATATTTAATCAGTCTCTTCATTTTCTAATAACTTCTTCAATGTGTATACTGGAGTTAATTTCTGGATCCAGGGTGTAGCCAAGATATTGAGGTTATTTTTATATTACATTTGTTGTTCTTTAAGAATTATTTTTGGTCTTATTTCGTATAGTTTCTTATCAGTAGTAAAAAGATAGGTTTCACAGATTTTTGGGGTTTTAAATAATATCATCTATGCACCAACTAGGTGGAACTCTATCAAATGGACAGGACACTATACAAAGTAGGCAGAGCTATCATATGAGGAGAACTACAGTAGAACCTCCATGAGAGGCCACTTCAGTTAGAGAATACCCCTCTACAAAGGACAGTTTTCATTGTAAAAATTACCATTAAAAAAAAATTATTGAAAAATATACCAATGCCCCCTGATTCTTTCAAAAGTCCAACCCCACCAGCGAGTGCAAGTAACCAAACGGGGCTCTGGCACATTTGTAAGTGCAAAGTCAAACTGCTTTTCATATGTGTAGACATGTGGTGCACTTACAGCAAAAGCAGTTGTCTACTTCTATCCACCATGATTACAATGGCCTGTACCACCTGTACTAAGGATAAGCAAAAAAATTACCATTTTTACTATGTAACAACTCTCCGATAAGAGGACACCGCTCCATAAAGGACACTTTTGCTCTGCAACTAGGTGTTGTCCTTTACAGAGAGGTTTTACTGTAGTAGATAGAATTAATTGGGCACCCACACATTTATCAAGTATTCAGACACTATGATAAGGCACAATTTGGATTATAGATTATAAACACAAGGTAATAAGACCAAATCCAAATAAATAAATAGTGTTTGACGTTTTGGTAACAGCGTTGTTACCATCTCCAGTTTAAGTACTTTTGTCTGAAGATGATAACATCGCTGTTACTGAAACATCACACACTACACCTATCCCCCGATTTACACGGTACTTGTTTTACACGTTTTCTCTTTTACACGGTTTTCCAAATAAGTTTTTTTTTTTTTTATCACACTATACTAAAATGCGATATTCTACTCTATACTACCTATGTTGAAAAGAATATTGGGAGGCTCTGATTCATGAGGGGGCGAACACCTATTTAGATTTGACAGTTTAATATATACCTATCCCTCGATTTACACGTTTTTCTCAGGAACATATCTACCGTGTAAATCGGGGGATAGGTGTATTTATTTGGATTTGGTCTTATTACCTTGTGTTTATTCATACACTACTTGTTAAGTAGGGAATATGCCATATGTATGTCAATTAAGAGTAGTCATAAAACAGACTGGTTCCAAATAAGTTTGATCATTGACACGCTGGGGGTAGGTACTCAAGAACCACATGACCAATTTGTAAATACAGTAGAACCTCCCTGTAAAGGACAACACCTAATTGCAGAACCAAAGTGTCCTTTTAGGAAGAGGTGTCCTCTTACCGGAGAGTTGTAAAATAGTAAAAATGGCAATCTTGCAAATGAAAAAACAAGGTAATAAGACTAAATCCAAATAAATAGTGTGTGACGTTTCGGTAACAGTGTTGTTACCATTTTCAGACAAAAGTACTGAATGATTATTCAGTATTTTCAGAAATATTCAGTACTTTTGTCTGAAGATGATAACAACACTGTTACAGAAACGTCACACACTATTTATTTATTTGGATTTGGTCTTATTACCTTGTGTATATAATCTATAAACCAAATTGTACCTTATCATTGCAAATGAAAACTGTCCTTTATAAAGAGGTGTTCTCTAGCATGAGTGTACTCTAATGGAGGTTCTACTGTATTATTAACTTAGTGCCCTCTATCAATGAAATTAGAAATACAGTTAAACCTGTCTATAACACCCTCTCTTGGGACTCACCAAAATAGGGTGCTATAGAGAAGGGGTGCTATAGACAGGTCACTTTTAATGTAAATCACATCGTGCTACATATTTAAAATAGGGCACTATAGAGAAGAAGGTGCTATTTAGAGGGGGCGCTATAGACAGGTTTAACTGTATTTTCAACGCAACTTTCTTTCTTTTCAAATATTTATTGTTTATTTCTATAGCCCTCAAAAGGTAATAAGACCAAATAAATAGTGTGTAACGTTTCAGTAACACCATTGTTACCATCTTCAGACAAAAGTACTGAATGAGAAATTTTACCACAGCATGTTTTAAATAGTTACTTGTCATAATTTGCCTAATGCCCAATATGTATAATTTATTTTCTCCATAATTAGAATGTTAAAATGTAAATAAAAATTCACCCATCTATAAATCTGTATAAAATAAACGTGGGAGCCAGCGCGTGCGGGGCGAAGGCTACGCCACTGCCGCTGCGTGCACGCATGCTCACAAGTGTGGAACAAATTCTTTTTCGAAGCTTACATGCACAACGGCTGCGCCCTTCCATTCAACCACGACAGCTACGACATACTGTTATCAAGTGTGTAAACTTTTGTGTGTACTTTTGTCTGAAGATGGTAACAATACTGTTACTGAAACGTCATACACTATTTATTTATTTGGATTTGGTCTTATTACCTTGTGTTTATAATCTATAATCCAAATTGTGCCTTATCATTGCAAATGAAAACTGTCCTTTATAGAGAGATGTCCTCTAGCATGAGTGTACTCTAATGGAGGTTCTACTGTATCATTAACTTAGGGATCTCTATCGATGAAAATTAGAAGTACAGTTAAACCTGTCTATAGCGCCCCCTCTTGGGACTCACCAAAATAAGGTGATATAGAGAGGGGGGTGCTATAGACAGGTCACTTTTAATGTAAATCACATCGTACTACGTATTTAAAATCGGACGCTATAGAGAGGAAGGCGCTATTTAGAGGGGGCGCTATAGACAGGTCTGACTGTATATTCAACGCAACTTTCTTTCTTTTCAAATATTTATCATTTATTTCTACAGCCCTCACAAGGTAATAAGACCAAATCCAAATAAATAAATAGTTTGTGACGTTTCAGTAACACCATTGTTACCATCTTCAGACAAAAGTACTGAATGAGAAATTTTACCACAGCATGTTTTAAATAGTTACTTGTCATAATTTGCCTAATGCCCAATATGTATAATTTATTTTCGCCATAATTAGAATGTTAAAATGTAAATAAAAATTCACCCATCTATAAATCTGTATAAAATAAACGTGGGAGCCAGCGCGTGCGGGGCAAAGTCTACGCCACTGCCGCTGCGTGCACGCATGCTCACGAGTGTGGAACAAATTCTTTTTCGAAGCTTACATGCACAACGGCTGCGCCCTTCCATTCAACCACGACAGCTATGACATACTGTTATCAAGTGTGTAAACTTTTGTGTGTACTTTTGTCTGAAGATGATAACAACACTGTTACTGAAATGTCACACACTATTTATTTATTTAAATTTGGTCTTATTACCTTGTGTTTATAATCTATAATCCAAATTGTGCTTTATCATTTCTACAGCCCTCTTATCCTGGGATGAACAACCATATGTATCTAGCTAAGAGCAAATAATTAAAAAGTGTGGAATCCACTGATAATTTGCCTTTTTTTTCCTTCTTTCCGCCCTCAAGGTTGATCCGGCGGATGAAGTGGACCCAAAGCCCAACCTAAATCCTGTCACCTCCTCCTCCTCCCAAGATAAGATTCTGCCTCTCATCCCATGGTGACTTTCTTATCCACATTTCTTCATCTCACACTGTCCTCTTTCCAGCCATTCATTGGTTGATTCCGTCACAGCATAGGTTTTATAGAACTTCATTCTTTCTTTATTCTGTAAATGGCTCTTTTATACTTCTCTAATTCAGGATCTCCCTATATATAATCATTAGAACATTAGCCTACAAGGTAATAAGACCAAAACCAAATAAATAAAAAGTGTGTGATGTTTCTATAACAACACTGTTACTGAAATGGAATACACTATTTATTACAAATGAAAACACCAAAATCTGAATGTTTCTTTTCACAAATAAATCAAACTTCTAGTGCCCTTACTGCGATGAAAAAATATATTGGGAGAGCTTGGCTCATCAGTGGTGAACCCTCCCAGAGGTTTAACCAATTATATATCTACCAGACCGCTTCTTTAGAGCTCTAATACTGTATTGGATCATTCTGTTGTTGTTTCTTATCCCCTTGTGTAAATATTACATGAGTTCATGCTCCTCAAGCTGTTTTATGATAAGCAGCAGCCTCTCCCAAAGGTCCTGTTTAGTGCATTTAATGCAAGCCTAAATGTGTTCTGGAGCTGCAGGTGCCAAGCTACATTTTAGGCAAGTGGGGTAGAATTTGTTGTTATTTTATATCTTCAATGGCTTGAGATGGCCTGTTCTAAATCTTGTTAGTGTTGTTTGATAATGGATCATTCTGCTTTTATATGCAGCACTGAAGCGTTGAATCTTAAAAATGGTATTTAAGCAAACTATGGACATAAGCTTTTAGGACAGTAGAATTATAATTAAATATTTGCATCGAGGAATACTCTTCCGCAAACAATAAGAACAAGGGCTGTTAGACATAAATATTTATTTTGATTTGGTCTTATTACCTTGTGTTTTCTAATCTATTATAGATCCAAATTGTACCTTAGCATCATTAGTGTGTTGCATATACAATGGGGAATTTTGAGGAATTTCTAAGTCAATAGGCTAAACCTATTTCAAAATCTTTATTTTGATTTTTTTTTGTTTAGATAAAATTACTTTTTTTTCTTAACTAAACAAAATGTTAAGATGATGATAAGACACAATTTGGATTATAGATTATAGCTACAAAGTAACAAGAACAAATCTAAATAAATACTGGGTGATGTTTTTGTAACAATGCTGTTATCAAAATGTCACACAATTTATTTGGATTTGGTCTTATTTTTTTTGTTATTAAGATGACATTTTAGAGAACAGCAGCTTTGAGTGGATCCTCACCATCAGCAGAATATTAAAACCATATAAAATGATTTAATATACTCTATGTATTAGGGATATAATGCAGAGTTTGCATATCTGCCAATACTTGATACTAGGTGTACTGGAATAAAGAATCATATTCCCAATAAATCTTTTTCTAACATTTTTACACCAATCTGACACCCTTTAACATTTTAAATGACACACCAACTTTACATACACTTACACCAGAGTTGCACTAATAAAAATAAATCATAAATAGTAACACACATATAAAAATATACAGTAACAGGACCACAACATCCAAGTAAATAAATTATGCATGACGTATCAGCAAAAGCCTTGCTACCATCTACAGAAAAAAGTACTAAATGTCTTTTGCCTGAAGATGGTAACAACACTGTTACCAGAACATTATGCATAATTTATTTACTTGAATGGGCTCTTGTTACCCAATAGCACATAAACCCTTTTGTAATAAAATGAATAAAAGTTTGAGATGGCACATTTAACAATTTACAATAAAAAAATCTTCAATTACAGTAGAACCTCCATGAGAGGACACCTCTCTGAAAAAAGGACAGTTTTCTTCACCAACATTACTATTTTTGTTATTTAGCAACTCAACTGTTAAGAGTAGGTCCCTCTCTAAAGGACAATTTTGACTCTGTAACTAGGTGTTGTCCTTTACAAAGAGGTACTTCTACTGTAATTGGAACAAGAGTTTCTGAGAGGTACCTACTGAGAGACAGATAGATGCGTTCATAAATATATATATATATTATATAATCTAAAATACAATTATTTTATTTTTTAAAAAAACATATATTTTATTTTCATTCATTGACTGTTTTACATATTTTTGACCATAGATTCAAAAAATACCACTTTTAATTATTATTGTTGTAAATATATGTATAGCTAACCCTACCTTTTTTAATTTAAATCACGATTATAGAATTCATTCTATAAATTCTATATTGCGGTGATAAATAATTTTATGTGTAATTTTACTTCAAGTGGTTCAAAATAAAATCTACTTGAAAGGTAAATAATTATCTTTACTTTTTACGACTGCACCTCTTTTCAACAACAAAACACAAAAATAATTCTAATCTTAGTATATATATATTTTTACAGTTATAAAAAGCAAGTAAAATGTTGATCAATGAGAGAGAGAGAAAGAAAATGTGCAATCATAAAAAAAAAAAAACATTCTCATTCATATTTGGCATATATATTCAAAATTATCTTCAATGAACAATTCTTAGTTGTAAATAGGAAATGAAAACATCAGGACACCATGAATGTTCCTTTTACACATAAAACAAACTTCTACTGTCCTTACTGCGATGAAAAATATTTGGGAGGGCTTTGTTCATCAGTGGTGAACCCTCCCAGCATTTTCGCCTATTTAATCTACCAGACCACTTCTTTGAGCTCTAATGCTGTATTGGATGATTCTCTGCTTATATATGTTACACTGAAGGATGAAATCTTGGAAATGGTATTCAAACAAACTATGGGCATAGTTATCTTTTAGGACAGTAGAATTACATATAATCTTAGGTGTCCAAAAATGCATTTTTACCTTAGTGTCCCAGGCTAAAATGGTTGGAATCTAGTAAATGCTTCTTAGGACTACATGGACAGTCTTTATGACAAATTGTATTGTGGACTTTACATTTAAGGAATGACCCATTTTCCATCAAAAATAAATGCAAAGAACAATATATAACTTTTATCTACATTTATACAAAAACCTTTTACCCCTGATTATTGATGATCGCAAGATGTATTTTTGTTTTTTTAATCTATATTGATAATTGAGATTCGCTTCTAATGAAATTTGTGTCAGCACAAAGCTCTACACCTTTATGATTCTACCATATATATATTTCTATATATTTATCTAATACCACCCACAATAAATCATGTCTATCTAAACTCATTGACAACACTTAAGGCAGTAGAAAGTCTTTAATGTCACCAGTCGTCTATTTTTTTAAAGGAGATATAGGCAATTTTGTTCACACTTGGTTATCTCGTGTGTCTTCAATAAAGATCACTGTAATATCTTTCAGTTATTGTCTGAATCCTGATATACATGATAAAAGGTACAACTTCCTTAAGTTTTGTCCTTGAGTGTATCTTTCAGAGTTATTGTCTGAATCCTGATATACATGATAAAAGGTACAACTTCCTTAAGTTTTGTCCATGAGTGTATCCTTCAGAGTTATTGTCTGAATTCTATAAACATGATAAAAGGTACAACTTCCTTAAGTTTTGTCCATGAGTGTATCTTTCAGAGTTATTGTCTGAATTCTATAAACATGATAAAAGGTACAACTTCCTTAAGTTTTGTCCATGAGTGTATCCTTCAGAGTTATTGTCTGAATTCCGATATACATGATAAAAGGTACAACTTCCTTAAGTTTTGTCCATGAGTGTATCTTTCAGAGTTATTGTCTGAATCCTGATATGCATGATAAAAGGTACAACTTCCTTAAGCTTTGTCCATGAGTTTAGAATAATTTGATAAAAAAATTATCTAGAATGTATATGCAGAAATAAAGAATTACATACCCCAATTTTTTTCATAAGTTGATGTAGATCTTCGAATTCAATTTTATCTTCTATTGATATTATCCAATGTGGTAAAACATTCATCTTCTTCATTCCTTGTAAGCTTTTCCAAAGTTAAGCTGCTCATCTTCAGAAGTTGGTATTTTGTTGATTTATTGTTTCATTGGTTTGTATGATTAAGAAAATATTAGTTAAGTCTTCGCAATTTCCCATAGCATGCGTGCTTAGATTGAGTAAATGTTTCGCCATATCCTCCTTGGTTAGATTGAGTGAATGTTCCACCGTATCATCCTTGGTTAGATTGAGTGAATGTTTCACCGTATCATCCTTGGTTAGATTGAGTAAATGTTTCACCATATCATCCTTGGTTAGATTGAGTGACTGTTCCACCGTATCATCCTTGGTTAGATTGAGTGAATGTTTCACCGTATCATCCTTGGTTAGATTGAGTGAATGTTCCACCGAATCATCCTTGGTTAGATTGAGTGAATGTTCCACCATATCATCCTTGGTTAGATTGAGTGAATGTTCCACCATATCATCCTTGGTTAGATTGAGTGAATGTTCCACCGTATCATCCTTGGTTAGATTGAGTGAATGTTCCACCGTATCATCCTTGGTTAGATTGAGTGAATGTTCCACCATATCATCCTTGGTTAGATTAAGTGAATGTTCCACCATATCATCCTTGGTTAGATTGAGTGAATGTTCCACCGTATCATCCTTGGTTAGATTGAGTGAATGTTCCACCGTATCATCCTTGGTTAGATTGAGTGAATGTTCCACCGTATCATCCTTGGTTAGATTGAGTGAATGTTTCACCGTATCATCCTTGGTTAGATTGAGTGAATGTTCCACCGTATCATCCTTGGTTAGATTGAGTGAATGTTCCACCATATCATCCTTGGTTAGATTGAGTGAATGTTCCACCGTATCATCCTTGGTTAGATTGAGTCAATGTTCCACCGTATCATCCTTGGTTAGATTGAGTCAATGTTCCACCGTATCATCCTTGGTTAGATTGGGTCAATGTTCCACCATATCCTCCTTGGTTAGATTGGGTCAATGTTCCACCGTATCATCCTTGGTTAGATTGAGTCAATGTTCCACCATATCATCCTTGGTTAGATTGAGTGAATGTTTCACCATATCATCCTTGGTTAGATTGAGTGAATGTTTCACCATATCATCCTTGGTTAGATTGAGTCAATGTTCCACCATATCATCCTTGGTTAGATTGAGTGAATGTTCCACCGTATCATCCTTGGTTAGATTGAGTGAATGTTCCACCATATCATCCTTGGTTAGATTGAGTCAATGTTCCACCGTATCATCCTTGGTTAGATTGAGTCAATGTTCCACCATATCATCCTTGGTTAGATTGAGTGAATGTTCCACCGTATCATCCTTGGTTAGATTGAGTGAATGTTCCACCATATCATCCTTGGTTAGATTGAGTCAATGTTCCACCGTATCATCCTTGGTTAGATTGAGTGAATGTTCCACCATATCATCCTTGGTTAGATTGAGTGAATGTTACACCGTATCATCCTTGGTTAGATTGAGTGAATGTTCCACCATATCATCCTTGGTTAGATTGAGTGAATGTTCCGCCGTATCATCCTTGGTTAGATTGAGTCAATGTTTCACCATATCATCCTTGGTTAGATTGAGTGAATGTTTCACCTTATCATCCTTGGTTAGATTGAGTGAATGTTTTACCATATCATCCTTGGTTAGATTGAGTCAATGTTCCACCATATCATCCTTGGTTAGATTGAGTGAATGTTTCACCGTATCATCCTTGGTTAGATTGAGTGAATGTTACACCGTATCATCCTTGGTTAGATTGAGTGAATGTTCCACCATATCATCCTTGGTTAGATTGGGTCAATGTTCCACCATATCCTCCTTGGTTAGATTGAGTCAATGTTTCACCATATCATCCTTGGTTAGATTGAGTGAATGTTTCACCATATCATCCTTGGTTAGATTGAGTCAATGTTCCACCATATCATCCTTGGTTAGATTGAGTGAATGTTCCACCGTATCATCCTTGGTTAGATTGAGTGAATGTTCCACCATATCATCCTTGGTTAGATTGAGTCAATGTTCCACCTTATCATCCTTGGTTAGATTGAGTCAATGTTCCACCATATCATCCTTGGTTAGATTGAGTGAATGTTCCACCGTATCATCCTTGGTTAGATTGAGTGAATGTTCCACCATATCATCCTTGGTTAGATTGAGTCAATGTTCCACCGTATCATCCTTGGTTAGATTGAGTGAATGTTCCACCATATCATCCTTGGTTAGATTGAGTGAATGTTACACCGTATCATCCTTGGTTAGATTGAGTGAATGTTCCACCATATCATCCTTGGTTAGATTGAGTGAATGTTCCGCCGTATCATCCTTGGTTAGATTGAGTCAATGTTTCACCATATCATCCTTGGTTAGATTGAGTGAATGTTTCACCTTATCATCCTTGGTTAGATTGAGTGAATGTTTTACCATATCATCCTTGGTTAGATTGAGTCAATGTTCCACCATATCATCCTTGGTTAGATTGAGTGAATGTTTCACCGTATCATCCTTGGTTAGATTGAGTGAATGTTACACCGTATCATCCTTGGTTAGATTGAGTGAATGTTCCACCATATCATCCTTGGTTAGATTGGGTCAATGTTCCACCATATCCTCCTTGGTTAGATTGAGTCAATGTTTCACCATATCATCCTTGGTTAGATTGAGTGAATGTTCCACCATATCATCCTTGGTTAGATTGAGTCAATGTTCCACCGTATCATCCTTGGTTAGATTGAGTCAATGTTCCACCATATCATCCTTGGTTAGATTGAGTGAATGTTCCACCGTATCATCCTTGGTTAGATTGAGTGAATGTTCCACCATATCATCCTTGGTTAGATTGAGTCAATGTTCCACCGTATCATCCTTGGTTAGATTGAGTGAATGTTCCACCATATCATCCTTGGTTAGATTGAGTGAATGTTACACCGTATCATCCTTGGTTAGATTGAGTGAATGTTCCACCATATCATCCTTGGTTAGATTGAGTGAATGTTCCGCCGTATCATCCTTGGTTAGATTGAGTCAATGTTTCACCATATCATCCTTGGTTAAATTGAGTGAATGTTTCACCTTATCATCCTTGGTTAGATTGAGTGAATGTTTTACCATATCATCCTTGGTTAGATTGAGTCAATGTTCCACCATATCATCCTTGGTTAGATTGAGTGAATGTTTCACCGTATCATCCTTGGTTAGATTGAGTGAATGTTACACCGTATCATCCTTGGTTAGATTGAGTGAATGTTCCACCATATCATCCTTGGTTAGATTGGGTCAATGTTCCACCATATCCTCCTTGGTTAGATTGAGTCAATGTTTCACCATATCATCCTTGGTTAGATTGAGTGAATGTTTCACCATATCATCCTTGGTTAGATTGAGTGAATGTTCCACCATATCATCCTTGGTTAGATTGAGTCAATGTTTCACCATATCATCCTTGGTTAGATTGAGTCAATGTTTCACCATATCATCCTTGGTTAGATTGAGTCAATGTTTCACCATATCTCCTTGGTTAGATTGAGTCAATGTTTCATCCACCGTATCATCCTTGGTTAGATTGAGTCAATGTTCCACCATATCATCCTTGGTTAGATTGAGTGAATGTTTCACCATATCATCCTTGGTTAGATTGAGTGAATGTTTCACCATATCATCCTTGGTTAGATTGAGTCAATGTTCCACCATATCATCCTTGGTTAGATTGAGTGAATGTTCCACCGTATCATCCTTGGTTAGATTGAGTGAATGTTCCACCATATCATCCTTGGTTAGATTGAGTCAATGTTCCACCGTATCATCCTTGGTTAGATTGAGTCAATGTTCCACCATATCATCCTTGGTTAGATTGAGTGAATGTTCCACCGTATCATCCTTGGTTAGATTGAGTGAATGTTCCACCATATCATCCTTGGTTAGATTGAGTCAATGTTCCACCGTATCATCCTTGGTTAGATTGAGTCAATGTTCCACCGTATCATCCTTGGTTAGATTGAGTCAATGTTCCACCATATCATCCTTGGTTAGATTGAGTGAATGTTTCACCATATCATCCTTGGTTAGATTGAGTGAATGTTTCACCATATCATCCTTGGTTAGATTGAGTCAATGTTCCACCATATCATCCTTGGTTAGATTGAGTGAATGTTCCACCGTATCATCCTTGGTTAGATTGAGTGAATGTTCCACCATATCATCCTTGGTTAGATTGAGTGAATGTTCCACCGTATCATCCTTGGTTAGATTGAGTGAATGTTCCACCATATCATCCTTGGTTAGATTGAGTCAATGTTCCACCGTATCATCCTTGGTTAGATTGAGTCAATGTTCCACCATATCATCCTTGGTTAGATTGAGTGAATGTTCCACCGTATCATCCTTGGTTAGATTGAGTGAATGTTCCACCATATCATCCTTGGTTAGATTGAGTCAATGTTCCACCGTATCATCCTTGGTTAGATTGAGTGAATGTTCCACCATATCATCCTTGGTTAGATTGAGTGAATGTTACACCGTATCATCCTTGGTTAGATTGAGTGAATGTTCCACCATATCATCCTTGGTTAGATTGAGTGAATGTTCCGCCGTATCATCCTTGGTTAGATTGAGTCAATGTTTCACCATATCATCCTTGGTTAGATTGAGTGAATGTTTCACCATATCATCCTTGGTTAGATTGAGTGAATGTTTTACCATATCATCCTTGGTTAGATTGAGTCAATGTTCCACCATATCATCCTTGGTTAGATTGAGTGAATGTTTCACCGTATCTCCTTGGTTAGATTGAGTGAATGTTACACCGTATCATCCTTGGTTAGATTGAGTGAATGTTCCACCATATCATCCTTGGTTAGATTGGGTCAATGTTCCACCATATCCTCCTTGGTTAGATTGAGTCAATGTTTCACCATATCATCCTTGGTTAGATTGAGTGAATGTTTCACCATATCATCCTTGGTTAGATTGAGTGAATGTTCCACCATATCATCCTTGGTTAGATTGAGTCAATGTTTCACCATATCATCCTTGGTTAGATTGAGTCAATGTTTCACCATATCATCCTTGGTTAGATTGAGTGAATGTTCCACCATATCATCCTTGGTTAGATTGAGTGAATGTTTCACCGTATCATCCTTGGTTAGATTGAGTGAATGTTTCACCATATCATCCTTGGTTAGATTGAGTCAATGTTTCACCATATCATCCTTGGTTAGATTGAGTCAATGTTTCACCATATCTCCTTGGTTAGATTGAGTGAATGTTCCACCATATCATCCTTGGTTAGATTGAGTGAATGTTCCACCATATCATCCTTGGTTAGATTGAGTCAATGTTTCACCATATCATCCTTGGTTAGATTGAGTGAATGTTCCACCATATCATCCTTGGTTAGATTGAGTGAATGTTTCACCGTATCATCCTTGGTTAGATTGAGTGAATGTTTCACCATATCATCCTTGGTTAGATTGAGTCAATGTTCCACCATATCATCCTTGGTTAGATTGAGTCAATGTTCCACCATATCATCCTTGGTTAGATTGAGTCAATGTTTCACCATATCATCCTTGGTTAGATTGAGTGAATGTTTCACCATATCCTCCTTGGTTAGATTGAGTGAATGTTTCACCGTATCCTCCTTGGTTAGATTGAGTGAATGTTTCACCGTATCATCCTTGGTTAGATTGAGTGAATGTTCCACCATATCATCCTTGGTTAGATTGAGTCAATGTTTCACCGTATCATCCTTGGTTAGATTGAGTGATGTTTCACCATATCATCCTTGGTTAGATTGAGTCAATGTTCCACCATATCATCCTTGGTTAGATTGAGTCAATGTTTCACCATATCATCCTTGGTTAGATTGAGTGAATGTTTCACCATATCATCCTTGGTTAGATTGAGTGAATGTTTCACCATATCCTCCTTGGTTAGATTGAGTGAATGTTTCACCGTATCATCCTTGGTTAGATTGAGTGAATGTTCCACCATATCATCCTTGGTTAGATTGAGTCAATGTTCCACCATATCATCCTTGGTTAGATTGAGTGAATGTTTCACCGTATCATCCTTGGTTAGATTGAGTGAATGTTTCACCATATCCTCCTTGGTTAGATTGAGTGAATGTTCCACCATATCATCCTTGGTTAGATTGAGTGAATGTTCCACCATATCATCCTTGGTTAGATTGAGTGAATGTTCCATCGTATCATCCTTGGTTAGATTGAGTGAATGTTCCACCATATCATCCTTTGTTAGATTGGGTCAATGTTCCATCGTATCATCCTTGGTTAATGTTCCACCGTATCATCCTTAGTTAGATTGAGTGAATGTTCCACCATATCATCCTTGGTTAGATTGAGTGAATGTTTCACCATATCATCCTTGGTTAGATTGAGTCAATGTTCCACCATATCATCCTTGGTTAGATTGAGTCAATGTTCCACCCTATCATCCTTGGTTAGATTGAGTGAATGTTCCACCGTATCATCCTTGGTTAGATTCAGTGAATGTTCCACTGTATCATCCTTGGTTAGATTGGGTGAATGTTTCCCCATATCATCCTTGGTTAGATTGAGTCAATGTTCCACCATATCATCCTTGGTTAGATTGAGTGAATGTTCCACCGTATCATCCTTGGTTAGATTGAGTGAATGTTCCACCATATCATCCTTGGTTAGATTGAGTCAATGTTCCACCGTATCATCCTTGGTTAGATGAGTGATTGTTTCACAATCTTCCATATAATACTTGCAAATTTTGTCTTATAATTTCTTCATTTTCTCTATTATTATTATTGTATAAATTGAATAAATACTTCATTATATTTAAGCCCATTTTGCATATATTCAGTGGAAGTTTCACCTTTTGCATATCATGTTTACTGTAGATACAGAGAGAAAAGCTCAGAGAAACCAATAAGCAAAGGTACTCGGCTAAGCTGCTATAAACATATGTCTATTAAACAAGAAATGTATTGAGTTTCTCCATTTATCTCTAGAAACCATTGTTGTCTTTCATGGAGACCAAATGTCATCATCTGATAAACACAAGGTAATAAGACCAAATTCAAATAAATAAATAGTGTGTGATGTTTCAGTAACATAATTGTTACCATCTTCAGACAAAAGTACTGAAATAAAAATACATTCAGTACTTTTGTCTGAAGATGGTAACAATGCTGTTACCGAAACATAACACACTATTTATTTATTTGGATTTGGTCTTATTACCTTGTGTTTATAATCTATAATCCAAATTGTGCCTAATCATCTCTACATAAAATTATTAAATACTTTGCTAAAATATTTTATAGCATGGAAAATCCAAATTGTACTTTTGAATATTAATTTGTTGGTTGAAGCTTTTTTGGAAAAGCTAGAGCTACATCAACCTATTTTCTATTTAATTCCCGAAGTTTAGGTGAATCACTGTCAATCTCCTCAGGAGAATGGTTATTTCTGAATCTTATCTTCTACTTATAAGTATAGAAGTGTTTTTTTATTATTATTATCCATAGTATACATGGTACAGGCCATGATAATCATTGTGGGTAAAAGTTGTCGACTACTTTTACTATAAGTGCACTACATGTCTACACATGTGAAAAGCAGTTTGACTTTTCTGCACTTACAATTGTGCCTGAGCTCTGTTTGGTTACTTGCACTTGCTGGTGGGGTTGGAATTTTGGAAGAATCGAGGGCCATTGGAATTTTTTTTTGTTTTTTGATCAGAAAAAAGTGCCCAATGTGGGATTTAATACATGGTCGTAGCGATTGAAAACCAACTAAACTGTTGGTTTTCAATCGCTACGACCTTGTATTAAATCCCACATTGGGCACTTTTTCATGACCACCCTTCCACCGACTCCTCAGTATTAAAGTGTATATTTTGTTCCTTTCAAGTATCCTATGTTATCTTTACTTAGATTTTACTTATTGCTTTCATATTTATCTGAAAATATCTAAATATTTCACTCAATATATCGGTTATTATTCTGAATATAGAGCCATCCATAATATATATATTATATTTAAAAAAGATAAGATTTCTGTTGTTTTTTGATCATGTTGATCATGTTGAGGATTATGGTAATGGTGATGCAGTCGTGGTTAAAATCTTGAAAGAATAATAATAAATATGGTTTTGATCAGAGATTTCTTTATTTGAGCTGAGGAATATACATGAAAAACATAATTTGATAAAAGTACTGCCTGGCTTAAGGTGAGTAGAATAAGGAAAACAAAATATTATTTACTTAATGTACAAAAGTTTTGAGCCGGCCATTGGGATAAAACAACAACGAGTTTTTATAGGGGAAGGTGACCTCTGGCGGTCGATTTAGCAGAGTATTTGGATCTATGAAATTATAATTTAAAATAAAATAATATTTTTATATAACATATATATATTTTAAAAATAGGGCTTATTTTGGATTGTAATAAGATTTTTTTAATTAATCCAATATTTCGATGGACCAATCGTCCATCTTTTACTAGTGGCTCACCTGAAGCACGCGACCTGCTGTATGCTTCATAACAAAAAAACCTCGTAAAAGATGGACAATTGGTCCATCAAAATATTGGATTAATAAAAAATCTTATTACAATCCAAAATAAGCCTTGTTTTTTAAATAGGTTATTAATAAGTGTATCCATGACAATATATAGGTTTTTTTACTTGGGAGATATTGTTTGTTATTACAAACGCAAATATGCAAAGTAGTATAATTTTTTTTCTTTCAAATGCTCAATAATGGTAAAGTAGTACCTCCATTAGAGGACATTTGTGCTAGAGGAAACCTCTCTACAAAGGACAGTTTTCATTTGCAAAATTACCATTTTTACTATCTTGTAACTCTCTGGTAAGAGGACACCTCTCCCTAAAGGACACTTTGGCTCTGCAATTAGGTGTTGTCCTTTACAGGGAGGTTCTACTGTATATATTAGAAAATATGAGTATTTTAAAGCAATCAATTAAGATATTTAAATAAAAAAGAAAAGGAAAGTAATAATTGTACTTATATATATATTTTTTGCTTATCTCTAGTATACGTGGTATAGGCCATGATAATCATGGT
The DNA here is from genome assembly GCA_030710605.1 of Cordylochernes scorpioides. Lineage (NCBI taxonomy): Eukaryota > Metazoa > Arthropoda > Arachnida > Pseudoscorpiones > Chernetidae > Cordylochernes > Cordylochernes scorpioides. The sequence goes on from CP092875.1 coordinate 73,343,287, forward strand.
GGGTAGAGGTAGGTGACTGTTTTTACTGTAAGCGTACCACATGTGAAAAGCTGTTAGACTTTGCACTTACACTTATATTCAAAAGCAACAAGTAATGTAACATGCTTCCTTTCGCTCTCGCCACCTAACGGTAAACGATATAATACTCTAAATAAGATAAGGTACAATTTGGATTATAGATTATAAACACAAGGTAATAAGACTAAATCCAAATAAATAAATAGTGTGTGATGTTTCAGTAACAGCGTTGTTACCATCCTCAGACAAAAGTACTGAATGTTATGTACTGTATGTTCCAGTACTTTTGTCCGAAGATGGTAACATTGCTGTTACCGAAATGTCACACACTATTTATTTGGATTTGGTCTTATTACCTTGACTCTAGATAAGAGTTTATAAAGTTTATATAAGAAGGTATTAAAAGTTTGTTGTTTGTGTCCAGAACTCGTCGGTATACGACAGCACCCACTTTGACGCAGCAAACATCAATCCTCTCTACATCCATTCCCTCCAGTCTCCCGACAGTATCACTGCTGGGGCCAGCATCAACAACGACAAATAACTTCTTCTTCTTTATCCTTTTTGGTTGGTGAAGCTACAGACTCCAGGGATATTATGAGGAGTATCTTCCCATATTCACATTGTCATCTAGGAATATAATGGCTGATTTGATAACATTGACTTACCTTATCTTACTTAGCTCAATCCATAATTAAAAAGACTTACAAATCAATACTGTTCAACCTAACATAATATCTTTCAATTTGTAACTCTCTAATTCCATGATAAGGCACTATTTGGATCATAGATTATAAACACAAGATATTAGGGCCAAATCCAAATAAATAGTGTGTGACGTTTCAGTAACAACGCTGTTACCGAAACGTCACACACAATTTATTTATTTGGATTTGGTCTTATTGCCTTGTGTCTCTAATTCCATATATTACCTGAATCAATTACACAAACTTATCAAAATTGATAAAGCACAATTTGGATTATAGATTATAATACAAGAAAATAAGACCTAATCCAAATAATTTATTAGTGTGTGACATTTCAGCAACAACATTGTCACCATTATTCTTCTGATGAAGGTGACAATGCTGTTGCTGAAACGTCACACACTAATAAATTATTTGGATTAGGTCTTATTTTCTTGTATTACAAACTTATAGCTTAAAATGATATAAAAAGTGGGTCTCTCAATTAAGGAATACGTCTATTTTATTGACCTATTCATGATACCAAGGTATATATTGCAAATGGTTTTCAAAATATTATTTTTTTGAAAATGTTTGTGCACTTACTCATTAAACTATGCAACCTTTCAAGTGAAAAAAAAAATCAATTTTCTACAGGGATATTTTACAATTATAAGAAATTTTGACTATTTAGGATTCTGTTTGCTTGTGTACAGTAGCATTCATGTAGTATTATCAGCTTTAGTAACATCCATGAGTTCATGATCTCATGGAATGGAGTATAGGGGTATAGCTTTCATTGATCATGGCACCATAATCCAGACACACTTTGGTGAAAGTCTGACTTTACCTGTAATTTGAGGCCGTTCCTAACATGGAAGCCTTTGCTGCTGACTTTAACATGAGTACAGACACAGCTCCTGGAGATACTGATTGTGAATAACTTAACTTGAAATAAGTGAAAAATGTTATCAAATCAAAAATTAGGCCTCCCAATACCTTAATAGAGAAACTCATAGTTTGAGGCCGTTCCTAACATGAAAGTAGATGCCTTTGCTTCCGACTTTAACATGAGTACAGACTCCTAGCTCCTGGAAATACTGATTGTGAATAACTTATCATAACTTGAAATAAGTGAAAAATGTTATCAAATATTGTTTTCCATTTCTTATACTAAATAAGCAAATAGAGATTGGATAATATCCCTTCAATCTGCAGTTTCACCCCCTTTTTTGTTATGTTTGACATTTTATAATTGTATATAATCACCTATATATATTTTTATATAGTAGATGTATTAGTGTATAGATTAAAACCAAATGCTTTCTCTTTCCCTATCTCTTTGCCATGTTGTACATATTGCTTGGCTTCTTTGGCAATTTTTTGCCCCCCTTTTTTCTTTCTTACATAAAATCTCTTTCTCCCCATCCCCGTCCCCCTATATCTTCAATCTACAAATTCTCTATAATCTCTTATAAAATATCTCAATATAACTCTCAACACCACAATCTTATCAAAAATCTATGGCTTAGTTAGATGAAATACCTATATAATGTCAAATTTCTATATATCAAGCCTGTATAGTTCCACTATTTGTCTTTTCTACTTTACCTATAAGAAGTATGAAGTGAAGCCAAGTTTGAAACAATTTAAACCAAGATTCTCTGTGGATAGTCAACATTGATAATAAAAGAAAAAATAAGCAGCATTATATTGTATTATAAATTACTTTATATAATATTTACGAACAGAAAGATATGTCCAGGGTAGCATAGTAGACATGGCATCTACCCGGTAGGCAGAACACTGTGGGTTCACTTCCCATCCCTGAACACTTTTATTTTTCCGTTTATCATTACTCTTAATAATTCACCCTTTCATACTTCATCCCTAAGGTTAGAAATAATTGTTATTTCTCCTTAAAATAAATTTCGATTTTTCGTTCAAAAGAAACACTTGCGGGATAAATTTAAAAGGTTGTTCTAATATTGAAAGAAAGTTACTAATTCAATTCTCACTCTCTTAGAATAGAATTTAAACAATTTGATTATAGCAATTTGCCCTCTTCACACAATATCCTCAATGTTAAGCCATCCCCGCAGCAATGGTAGACCCTGATATAAACACTAGACTGATTCAGTAGAAAGTTTGAATGCTATTTCTATCAATCTATAATATAGGCATTATAGTAGAACCTCCCTGTAAAGGACAACACCTAATTGCAGATCCAAAGTGTCCTTTAGGAAGAGGTGTCCTCTTACTGGAGAGTTGCTTAATAGTAAAAATGGTAATTTCAACAATGAAAACTGTCCTTTGTGGAGATGTTTCCTCTAGCACGAGTGTCTTCTCATGGAGGTTCTACTATATATATTTCTCGGTATTTAAAATGTTGGCATTACCTAGGATCTTGGTTCATTTGTTTCTTCGATTTGGCTTCACTTTGTTCCCCATTTTATGACTTTTTTTGTGATACAGTAGAACCTCTCTCTAAAGGACACCTAGTTGCTAACCCAAAGAAGTTTCCTCTTACTGGAGAGGTACTAATTAGTAAAAAAATGGCAATATTTTGGCAATGGAAACTGTCCTTTGTAGAGAGGTGTCCTCTCATGGAGGCCCTACTGTATAGGCCTATTTTTGTTTTCATTTAATAAAGATCTCTTTGTATGGAAGTTTTAATGGAGGCTTAATTTCTTATATAAATACATACACACAGTAGAACCTCCATGTAAAGGACAACACCTAATTGCCAGAGAGTTGCTAAACAGTAAAAAATCTTCTTCTTATATTTCTTATCTAGATCATCATGACTGGGTGAAGTTGAATGCGTCTGCCTTTGTCATTATTACTGGGAGCACTACTCAGTAGCAGGCCGACTTAGCTCCAAAAGAAATGGCCGCCTCTGACATGAGGAACAGATGCCATGTCTCTATATATATATAAAAGTCAATTCCTGTCTGTCTGTCTGTTTCGCGATAAACTCAAAAACTACTGAACCAATTGGTTCCAAATTTTGCATGTCGCTTTTTATAAACCTGAGGAAAATTTTTGGCTACATTTTGCTTATTATTTTTGGCTATTTCTTTTTTTAATTTGAAGAACTATTTTTTTACGCGGAGTAATCCGGAATGGAATGAATACCCAAATATGGCCATTTTGTATACGCATCGGTGGCTCAGTGGTAGAATGCTCGCCTGCCACGCGGGCGGCCCGGGTTCGATTCCCGGCCGATGCATTTTTTTTTAACAATTTTTAAAACTCATTTTTATATTATATCTTCTATATATATAAAAATGAATGTTTGTATGTTTGTTTGTTTGTTTGTTGGTTTGTATGTCCAGTATACAAATTCGCAGTAGTTCACTAATTCAAACCAATATTTCCATACATAGGTAAAAAAATACGAGGAAAATGATAGGCTATTTTAAATTATATATAAATTAAATATTAAAACTATATATTCAAATTATTCTACTTAGCTCACGAACAGCGCCCTCTATCAAAGTTATAAATACGTTTAAAATCGAAATCTTCTCAAAATTTGATTAATAATAGTTCGCTTAATAATTAGAATACTTGATCTAAATCAAAATATTTATAGACGCTCGCTCGATTTGAAGATTTATATCGTAACTAATCTGACTGTAAAGTTTGGAGCGGGACGTTTCACAAGAGTGACATCCACGGCGCCAATTTATAATTGTAACGAATAGTGTTTGAATAAAACATTTAATCGGGTAAACCCGGGCGTTGCCCGGGTCATTCGTCTAGTGCATAATAAAAATGGTAATTTTGCAAATGAAAACTGTCTTTAGTACAGAAGCGTCCTCTAGCTTGAGTGTCTTCTCATGGAGGTTCTATTGTATATATATTTACTTTTTGTTCAAATTTCTATGCTAATATACTGTAAAACCTGTTTTAATCTGAATTAACTCTATGCAATTACAAATTGTGTGATTCCACAGTTAACTAGAACATGAATCTGTGTAACAAAAGACAATCTGTTTTAGCTTAATAACTGTTAAGACAGGTTTTTACCGTAGTATATGTAAATCTGCCATACTGATTTGCATATGTGTGAAAAATTATCTACATATTTACTTATATAATCAGCTTCTCATCGCAATATTATACCCTTTTATATTGTTTCACAAAACTCTTAATGATGTAATCTGTATGTAATGTGTGTGTAATGTATATCCCTTTCTCTTTCAAAATATTTTCTATAAAATTAACGCAATAATGTAGATGTGAACACTTTTAAAGAAAACTTTTTCAACCCACACTTCTCAATTATTCTTGACACAATTTGAATTATAGATTATAAACACAAAGTAATAAGACCAAATCCAAATAAATAGTGTGTGACGTCTCAGTAACAGCATTGTTACCATCTTCAGACAAATGTACTGATTCATTCAGTAGTAACAGTAAAAACGCGGTTACCAAAATGTCACACACTATTTATTTGGATTTGGTCTTATTACCTTGTGTCAATTATTCCTTTTATCAGTTTTGTCACCTTTTTAAAATCTAATTTCAAATTAATAGCTTTTTATCATTTTAGAATATCTTTTATAACTTAATCTTGAACACAAGGTAATAAGACCAAATCTAAATAAATAAATAGTATGTTGAAGTCTATAAAAATGATAAGGTACAATTTGGATTATAAACACAAGGTAATAAATAGTGCTCCCAGTCTTGATGACAAAGGCAGACGCGTTCTACTTCACCCAGTGTGGAGATAAGAAAGAAGAAGAAGACCTTGAATTTGGATTATAGATTATAAACACAAGGTAATAAGACCAAATCCAAATAAATAAATAGACTTATATAATAAATACATAAATAATATATAAAATAAACATACTATTTATTTATTTGGATTTGGTCTTATTGCCTTGTGTTTATAATCTATAATCCAAATTGTACCTTATCATAACTGAATCTTGAGATTAAGATGATTCCTACCCCATTTCCAGCTATGGTGAATAATTCTAATCTATTTTATTACTCTTTGACAAAATGTGGTTTAATCAAACCTAACTTTAGTATAACCAGTAATATAACCTGTGCACTTACAGTAAAAGCAGTCGCCTTCTCTTACCCACCATGATTATCATGGCCTGTACCACGTGTACTAGGGATAAGCAAAAAAAATAATAATAATAACCATTAATAATGGTAAAGCACAATTTGGATTATAGATACAAGGTAATAAGACCTAATCCAAATAATTTTTGTTATATATCAGATTTATTATTTTCTAATATTTGCATTATTATTTTTTATTAATTGACAATTTCTTCTAATAAAAATTTCATGGCAGATAGTAATTCTTCAAAGCTTTGATCAAATATTGGAATATTGGGCTTCATTGTGCAATATTTTATGAACTCGTATTCTTCCACTTTTTAGAGCTAACCTACCTTGGCATTTCTTTGGTAGTCTTTTTTTTTAAATTATTTAATTAACCAGGTGCAATATTGAAATGGCCATCCTTGCGTCAGCGAAATGCCGAATTTATCGGTAGTTCGTGTAGGTGGGGCTGGGTGTTGGAATTGAGGACATCGCCTGGAAGAGGACACTTGTACGGTGGGGAAGACTCCCCGGCTGAAAATTTAAATTTGTAAATATTAAATTCTTCTTTAAATTATTATATAATAAGGCTAAATAGCCTAGCTGCGAAAGCTTTAGACTTTAGAACCTGATGTCCCTGGTTCGAACGCACTTTTCGCTATCTTTTTATTTTCTCTAATTATTTTTGTGATCTCATTTTGTAAATATTGACTGAGTTGTCAATAAATTTGTTTTAATTGTCAGGTGCGATATTGAGAAATGTTTTCAATCATTTCGTGAACTTAGAGAATTTAATAGTATGTGAAGTCTAACCCCACCAGCGAGTGCAAGTAACCAAACGGGGCTCTGGCACATTTGTAAGTGCAAAGTCAAACTGCTTTTCACGTGTGTAGACATAGGGTGCGCTTACAGTAAAAAAGCAGTCGCTAACTACCCACCATGATTATCATGGCCTGTACCACGTGTACTAGGGATAAGCAAAAAAATAGTATGTGATATTTCGGCAACATCATTGTTATCATTAAATATTCAATTGTTGAGCCTTCTACATGCTTCAGGTCGAGCATTTTAAGGCAGAACTCATCATTGGGTGTAATCATTGTTATCATTGTAAGACAAAAGAATAGTGGTGCCTGGAGCATCGCCTTCCTCCTGGAGCATGGAGGGGGTGTGCGTGTGACCATCTTGGAGCGTTGGGAGTTTGCTAGGTCTAATGAGGGGGACTGGAGTCCGCCGTTGTCCAGGTGGAGCCTCTTTAGGGTGTGTGTGTGGCGCAAGAGCACGCCTTCCCCATCCGGCCTGGGCACCAAAGAAAGAGGAAAAAGTCAAAAGAATAAATGATTCATTTATTAATACAAGGTAATAAGACCAAATCCAAATAAATAAATAGTGTGTGACATTTCGGTAACAGCGTTGTTACCATTTTCAGACAAAAGTACTGAAAAAGAAATTTTACCACAGCATGGTTTAAATAGTTACTGCTATCAATGTCATCTTGTTTACACACTTGATAACAGTAACTATTTAAACCATGCTGTGGTAAAATTTCTCATTCAGTACTTTTGTCTGATGATGGTAACAACGCTGTTACCAAAACGTCACACAGTTTATTTATTTGGATTAGGTCTTATTACCTTGTGTTTATAATCTATAATCCAAATTGTGCTTTATCGATATATTTATTCTTTTGTCTGATGATGGTAACAACGCTGTTACCGAAACATCACACACTATTAAATTATTTGGATTAGGTCTTATTTTCTTGTATCTATATCCAGTAATAAAATACGACAATAGACGGGGTGGAAAATCAGCTTAAAGATGATCATCTTTTTGAATATTTGCCTTTTTTTATATTTATTTCTTTGTGTGAATCTTTTTTTTTTTCATATTTTGTGAATTTGAACTTCTTATGTGTGTTGTATTATACTATTTTATTATTATCTTAGAGAAATAATTTTGCCATTTATCAACCAATAATAAGAATAAAAAGATCAAATAAATTGTTGTTGCTGTTTCTTATCCCCTTGTGTAAAGATTACATGAATTCCATGAATACCAAATAAGTAATTTATTGATGACTACTGAGTAGGTGTTGTTATCAGGTAAAAGTACTGAATGGTGAAGATGATAACAAAACTGTTAAAGAAATGTCCACCTTATAATTTGGCCATTTTTGGATTTGGTGTTGTTCCTTGATGACTCTCTGAGATATCATCAAAATTGTACCTATCTATTTGGTCAAACTTCTATGCTTCAATGAGACCCTGTCATCTTTGTCCAAAGGATAGGCTCTTATTTATGAACATGGCTTTTATTTATATATGATAAGAAGCATAAGATAACAAGATCAAATCAATAAGATTTGGTCTTATTACCTTGTGTTTCTATGTTTTAATGTGTCCTTGTCCAAAGTAAGACTCATATTTATGATCCTGGATTTTATTTAGATATAATGAGAAGCATAAGATAACAAGACAAAATCTCCAAATAAATAAATAGTGTGTGATATTTCAATAAAAACATTGTTACCAAAATGTCACACACTATTCATTTATTTGGTCTTATTACCTTGTGTTTCTATGTTTCAATGTGCCCCTGTACAAAGGATAGACTCATATTTATGATCCTGGCTTTTATTTAGATATGATGAGAAGCAAATTGGCTGGCATTAGATGCACTAAACAGGACCTTTGGGAAAGGCCACTGCTTATCATAAAACAGTTCAAGGAACATAAACACACACACACACACTCATGGAATTTGTGTATTCTTTAAGAATAAGAAATAACAGGATAACTGACTTATAACACAATTCTGATTTTTAAATTGGAATCTTATTGTTGGTTGATTTTTGGCAACTTCCTTCTCTATGGAATTTCCAGCAAACTATTATTACTGCTATTGTTTATATAAATTTTTAACCTCTTTTGTTGTTGAAATAGTTATATGTGTGTGTTAAAATTAGCCAAATGTTTTGAAAAAAATGATAATAATATATATATATATTGTCACTGGATAAATAAAACTATTTTAAAATTATGGTTGAAAGTTTGATTATTTGAACTTAGAGTAGAACTTTCCTTAGTGGACACTTGTTTCTTCTTTCTTGTCCCCACTCAATCATATTAGGGTATCAAACTTGTTTGACAACCATCATGATTGTGTGAAATAGAATGAGTCTGCCTTTGTCATTAAGACTGGGAGCACTACTCAGTGGCAGGACGACTTAGCTCCTAAAGAAATGGCCGCCTCTGACATGAGGAAGAGACGCCATGTGCAGCCGCTCCTAACATGGATTACAGATGCTGCTCATCCTGTATTCCTGGATTAGGAACCCTTACAGGGTCCTATCAGCCGGGCCAGCTGAACCCAGGTTTTTTAGCGAGCTTGTTACTGCTCCCGCTCCTCCTTTTTCATCCGGGGTTTGGACAGGCAAAGTTGGGGTCTTAATAAAGGCTTTGTGTGTGTAGAATTCCAGTTAGGGCCTGTGTGGGTTACATATCTGAGCCAGTTGACCAGGAATGCTGTTAGGAAGTCTGGAAGACAGGCCAATGATACAGGATCAAGATGAACCAGTTCAAGTAGTAATGCTGTCTGTATTCTGTGGTTAATCCAAGAAGAGAGGACAAATTGGATCATGGTGCCAGAGAGCAATGACTGCCAGGACATATCCATTCCCAGTGAGAGGAAATAGATACATTCCAAGCTCTTTCTTTCTTATTTCCCATTATTTGAGGTCTGTATACACCTACTCGGAGAATCTGCATAAAACCAAAAGGTCTTAATAAACCTTTTTTTTTTGTTTTAAAATGATTAATTTATATTAAGTACTAGCGGACGTACCCGGCTTCGCCCGGGTTTTACCCGAGTAAAGGTTTGTCTAACGAATCTCTCGATAAAGTGAAAATTTTTTCCCGGTCCCTTGAAAAATATTCGATAAGTTGAATAAAATCAATATTAATTGATTCCCTCGGTAATTGGAAGTTAAAGGAATAGTATCTTGCCTTGGAATTGTATCATTATTCTTGTATGGATGTACCCGGCTTCGCCCGGGTTTTACCCGAGTAAAGATTTGTCTAACGAATCTCTAGATAAAGTGAACATTTTTTCCTGGTCCCTTGAAAAATACTCGATAAGTTGAATAAAATCAATATTAATTGGTTCCCTCGGTAATTGGAAGTTAAAGGAATAGTATCTTGCCTTGGAATTGTATCATTATTCTTGTCTCAAATAAATTGCCGTGTCATCCTGAATTTTGTCTTTCCTAATTTTCTGCATTACAAAATCATCGTATCATCATGATAATATTTAGAGCAGATTGTTGAATTATAACAGATAAATTAGAATATTTATCTTGATTATTTTAAAGCGAAAAGTTATTTCAAAAATTTTATTTGCTAGAAACCTTCCCAGTACTATACTAAATAACTTACCAAAGTTTCATGGCGATCCAATGAGTGGTTTGGTCAGGCATAAAGGACAAACAGACCACACACACACACACTCGAGCGTGCGGCCACGCTTTTGCGGGCTCCGCCATTTTCGCCTCTGGAGTGTGTGTAAAAGGCGCTTACCATCACGAGTTTGGTACCAGAAGAACCCTCTCGATCCGCTGAACAAGTGCCTGAAAGGCCCAGCACTGGATCTCAACCAGGCGAGGAGTTATCGCCGAAAAAAAGTATTCATAGAGAATTCTTCTCTAGAATTTTCTATGGAATATCGAACACATGCAAGCCCGCCGGCGCGCGAGGCGCATGGAACGCTGGCTGCCGCGCGGGGTGACGTCACGGCGCCGCCGACTGCTGCTTCTTCCAGCGAGAATTTAGCCGACCCGGCCTCGCTCAACTGGGCCGACAGCGAGATGGCGGAGGTCGACGCCAACGACGACTACACCGTTGTGAAGAGCAAGAAAAGGCGCCTCTCTTCAACACCTGAGCAGGCCGCAAAGCAGGCAAGCAGGCCTGCTGAGAAACGCGGCCCCCAGCAGCAGAAGCGGACAACAGGGCCGAGGTCAATGCCTCCCCAGGAAATCAAGGCGACGCGCGCCAACATCGCCGACGCCAGGGCGAGGCAGGCCAATACCAACCATGAGAACTACGTCTTCGTGGAGCTGTGCCCAGACATCCCGGACTACTCCTACCTCCGGGCAATCGGCGACCTGGTCGGAGGGCCCAAAAACATCGCCCACTTTGGCAGGATGAACGGCCACTACATCGTGGGCCTCGCGAGCAAGAACCTTGCGAGCCGTTTGGTGGAGGAGGGCCTGAACATCGAGGGAACACTCCTCAAGGTCTTCCCCTTCCGCAAGAGGGCCGAAAGGATCATCGTGGCCAATCTCCCCGGCTTTGTAGAGGACGCCACCATCGTGCAGGCTCTGCGTGAATACGGAGACATCACCTCCATCGCCCCCATCATGATCAAAATGGGGGAGTTCGCCTTCAGCGACGGCCGCCGGGAGGCGTTCATCCTGCTCCGCGAGGGCGTAAGGCTGGAGACGCTGCCCACCCGTCTGACCATCCACTCCAAGGGAGACACCCTGTCGGCCTTCCTCTCCTTTGGAATCAAGTGTTCCAAATGCGGTAAACAGGGCCACCGCAGAGCCAACTGTCCAGCGCTCGCCAGGCAAGGGAACGGCAGCCCCAGGCAAGCAGCGTCTCCCACCGACGCAAGGCCCCCCCTCCCTCCTCCTCAGCGACCAAGGAAGCCGGCACCTGCGCCCGCAACACCGGCGTCCCCTGTCCAACCGGCGAAGACTTCGGCCGAGGCTCAGGCGATCCCCTCGGCACACCAGCCTGCCGAACAAATTGATCTCACCCACCCCGCCCCTGCTGCCCACCCTGCTCCCCTGGCTGCCCTGCGGCCCCCCGAGCCTCGCATCCCTCCGCTCGACCAGGAGATGTCGGTGGAGAAGCTGTCCTCACCTCCCGCCACGCCTGCCCGGGGAAAGGCCGCACTCGAACAGCTGCTGGAGCACCTCGGGAAGTCCCCCAACCCCTCCATCGACTGGGACAAGCTGCCCGACCTGAACTGCGAGGAGGCTCAGAAGCTCCTCACCTCTGAGACCACCATGAAGAGGCGAGCGCCCACGCTAACAGAGGAACAGTTCACCGCCCTCGAAAAATTGCACGAAACCATCAAGGCCTTGTGCCCAGACTCCAACTCCACCATCCGCAAAACCCTCCAGAAGACCAGGAAGGTGCTGCGTGAAGGACGGCCCCAATGAGTTACCGCGTCGCCACCATCAACGCGCGAGGGCTCGCCACTCGGAGGAGGAGCCTTGCCCTTTGTCATCTCCTCAGGCAACATCACGTGGACATCGCGTTTGTCCAGGAGACAAACGCATTTCATCCGGGCAGCGGCCAAGACCTCTGCCTCGGCTACAGTGCTGTTGTGTTGGCCCATCCCGTAGCCATCTCGGGATCCGGACTCGCCTGCGTCTTCGGACCAGGCGTAGCCGTGCTACAACAGCGTATCCTGTGGCCGGGCCACATCGCCTTGGCAACAATAGATGTCCACGGCGAGGAAATGACGGCCATCGCCGTTCATCTGGCGCATGAACCCCGGGAGAGAAACCGACAACTGGAGCTCCTGGCGGCGACAGCGGCACAGGAAGAGGAGGGGGCCTGTTGGATCATCGGCGACTTTAACATCAGGGATCGGGGCCCCTCATCATCATCATCATCGGATGCCCTCGCCGCTCTTCTGGACCTGGCCGCGCTGGTCGACGTGGCCACCCAGTTCGACGCCGCCCACCTGCCCACCAGAGTCTCCATGCACGGCGACCAAGTCGAATCCAACCGCCTGGACCGGATCCTCGTCCCTGCTGGAGTCCTGGATCGCGTGTCCATCTACGCGACCAGCCACTACCACCTCTCGGACCACCGCCTCGTGCTGCTCCAGGTGGGCCCGCCCACCACCGCCGTCTCCTCCCCCACCCAGCCTCGCTTGGCCGCGATGCTCCGCTCGGGCCTTGCTCTCGAACATCTGGCTGGTTACATCCGGGAGTTGGAGGAAGACACAGCGCACGATGACGACGACGGGACCTTCTGGGATAGGTGGACCTCCATCAAGGCGGGGCTGCTGGCGGAGGCCAGATCCCTGCACGACCCACGCCACGCTGCCAACGACAGCTACGTCTACAGGGCGAGACGTTACATCGCGGCGCAGCTCGAGGCCTCCTCCATCCGGGCCGACTACCCATCGCTGCCGGACCTAGCACGCGCCATCCGCCTCCGACGCCCGGTCAGCGTCATCAGGGACGAGCAGGATAACATCATCGAGGGCCCCGAGCTTCGGCGGAGGGCATTCGCGACCTTCCAGCCCCGCTTCGCCCGTCCCACCAGCGATCCAGCTACGGGAGCTGCCTTCATCGCTAGCAGCGCGCCCACCACCACCCGCGAGCTGAGTGAGGAGGACCCGCTTCACCGGCCGGACATCAGCCCCAGCGAGATCGCCAACGCTATCGAGCACCTCCCTCGCGGAAAGGCCCCCGGCTGGGATGGCTTGCCGTGCGAGCTCCTCGTCGCCTTCAGCGAGGACTTCTTCGCGGAAGCTCTGGCCCGGGTGTTCGCAGCATCACGGCTCCGAGGTGCCCTGCCTCCGTCGACGCGGCGCAGCTCCATCTGCCTCGTGCCCAAGGCCCGCGGAGGTCGCGGCCTTGATGGCTACAGGCCCGTCGCGCTGCCCTCGGCCGACTACAGGGTCCTGGCCGCCATCCTTCACCGGCGCCTCAAGCCCCACCTGCGGACCCTTGTGCCGGAATGCCAGACCTACGCCGTCCCCGGGAGGTCCCCGTCATGGAACATCGCCATGGTGACGGACGCCATCGAGGAGGCCACCGCCCTGGGCTCGCCGCTGGCCGTCATGGGCGTCGACCTAGAGTCCGCCTTTGACTCATTGGACCGCGGCTTCCTGGAGTCCCTGCTAACATCCCTCCGCCTCCCGCCGGCCTTCATGGCCTGGATTAACATCCTCTACGCCGGGGCGGACGCCACCATCCGGGTCGGAGGCTTTCATACAACAGCCTTCCCCCTTCTCAACGGCCTCAGGCAGGGTTGCGCCGTAAGCGCCGCACTCTTCAGCATCGCCACGGGGCCGCTGCTACGTCGCCTGGAGTTGACCCTCGGCGTGGGCAATGTCATCGCCTACGCCGACGACATCGTCCTCCTATTCCATCGCGACGGAGACTTCGAGCGGGTGGCGACCGTTTTCGAAGATTACAGGCAGGCCTCCGGAATCGGCGTGAACCTCGGGAAGAGCGCTGGCCTCTGGTGCGGCGCCTGGCGCAACCGCGGCGACTCCCCTCTCGGCGCCTCCTGGTCGACCACCTCCATCAGGGTCCTCGGGCTCGACATCGCCCCCAGGAGCACCGTCATCCACCGGGAGCAGCATCTCCTGGCCCTCCTGGAGACTGCATGCCGCAAATGGACGCCCTTCACCCGCGGCCTCTCCCTCGTCGGGCGAGCAAGAGCGGCGAACACGCTGGTGGGGTCTGTCATCCAGCACCACCTGCATGGATACCTTCCATCACCCCCGACCATCGCCAAGCTGCAGGCCCGACTGGCGAGATTCGTCTGGGGACAGGACCACACGGCGTGGCTTCCCGCCGATGTCATGGCGAGGCCAGTTGCCATCGGAGGCCTCGGCCTCCTCGACCTCGCGACCCAGCTCCAGCTCGCCTGCCTCAAGGGGGTGCAGGTCGCGCTCCGCGGGGGCAGAAATGCCTTCAGCTGGCTGGTCGGCGGCAACAGCGGGGAAGCCTGGATCCACCCTCCACCGGACGGTACCCGTCTCCAGCCCCGCCGTCTCCGGTTGCTGAAGCTATGGGAGGAGGCCTCCAACATCCTGGGCCTCAACCACCGGGCGGTCCCCACGGCTCAGCTGCTGGACCTCCCCATCATCGGCGGCTGCCGGTTCCTCCGCCCTCCCGACCTCCTGGCCCCTGCCCGCTGGCGCGGAGCCCGAGTCCGGGATCTCATCGTGGAGGAAAATCTCATCGCCCGCCCAACGCGCTCGGCCCTGGCTGACGCCGCGACCCTGGGCGCCTTCTGCCGGAGGCTGACCTCCGAGAACGCCGTGGGCTTCGGGGCGGAGTCTACGCCCTCATCTAGCTCCTTAGCTGCGGCCGTGGTGCTGCGGGGGACGGCTACGCCGTTCCTCAACGGCCTCACGACCCGCTCAGCCCGACGGGCCCTGGATCGCCCGCGCCTCGCCGCCACGCCCATCTCCAGATTCCTGGCGAGATGGACGCCCACCATCAATCCACCATCCAGGATCGACTGGGCCTCATTGCGGCGTTGCGCCTACTCGGGCCACGAGGCTGACGCGGCCCTCAAGTTGGCCCTCCACGCCCTCCCCCATCCGGCCCATCCTGCCTCGGTCGGCCCCTCCTGTCCTGCCTGCGGGTCCATCGACCGCTCCCTCAGCCACCGTTACTGGTGCTGTCCCTCCATCAGGCCTCTAATTAGAGAGGCCTTCAACATCATAGGGCGGCCCCCTGACCTGCAGGCTTGGATCTTCGGCGGGTCCGGCCTTGAGGACGACGCCCTTTCCATCCTGGCCTCGGCAAAGTTGCGAATCTATCGCTGCTTTGTCCAGGTTGGGCTCGGAGAAGCGGTGGAGGACCCGCTCATCGCCTGGTCCAGGACCCTCCAGCGCCGCGGACTCCTACCTTTGTCCCTCTTGTAAATTTGTTTCATTTATGTATATATTTAATAATTTTGAGATGTAATATTGTCTAAGATGACAATAAATATTGTTTAATTGTCAAAAAAAAAAAAAAAAAAAATTGTCACACACACACACAACACACACGCGAGCGAGCGGCCACGCTTTTTCGAGCTCCGCCGTTTTCGCCTCTGGCGTGCGTGTAGATGGCTGGCAACATGCCAAATTTGGTATCAGCAAGTAGCCTAGAAAAAGCTGAATCAGTGCCTGAAAGGCCCAGCTTTGTTTCCGAAACTGGTGAGGAAGAATCACCGAAAAACAATCTTCAGAAGAAAACTTCTGAAAATCAAAAACATGCTAATTCGCCGGCAGGCGGCAAGCATGCAAATCCGGCTGCCGCGCTTGAAGCTACGGCGCCAACGACTGCTGCTACAACCAGCGCAACTCCAGCTAGCCCGGCCTCGCTCAACTGGGCCGACAGCGAGATGGCGGAGGTCGACGCCAACGAGAGTTTTACCGTTGTGAAGAGCAAGAAACGGCGCCGCACTTCAACAACGCCGGAGCACGCCGCCAAGCAGCCTAGCAGGCCTGCTGAGAAGCCCAGCTCCCAGCAGCTGAAGCGGCCAACAGGGCCGAGAACAGTGCTGCCTAAGGAGATCAAGGCAACACGCGCGAACATCGCCGAAGCCAAGGCGAGGCAGGCCTCAACCAACCACGAAAATTACATCTTCGTGGAGCTGTGCCCTGACATCCCGGACTACTCCTGCCTCCGGGCAATCGGCGACCTGGTCGGAGGGCCCAAAAACATCACCCACTTTGGCAGGATGAACGGCCACTACATCGTGGGCCTCGCGAGCAGGAACCTTGCGAGCCGTTTGGTGGAGGAGGGCCTGAACATCGAGGGAACACTCCTCAGGGTCTTCCCCTTCCGCAAGAGGGCCGAAAGGATCATTGTGGCCAATCTCCCCGGCTTTGTTGAGGACGCCACCATCGTGCAGGCTCTGCGTAAATACGGAGACATCACCTCTATCGCCCCCATCATGATCAAAATGGGGGAGTTCGCCTTCAGCGACGGCCGCCGGGAGGCGTTTATCCTGCTCCACGAGGGAGTCAGGCTGGAGACCCTGCCCGCCCGACTGACCATACAGTCCAAGGGAGACACCCTATCTGCCTTCCTCTCCTTCGGAATTAAATGTTCCAAATGCGGAAGGCAGGGCCACCGCAGAGCTAGCTGCCCATCGCTCGCCAGGCGGAACTTCGACGCCCCAAAGCGTGTGGACAATCCTGCTCAGGTTCAGGCTGCTTCTCCTTCTCCCACCGTGCCTAAGCGAACTGGTCCACCAACACCCGTATCCTCTCCACCGGCGCCTCCAGCTCCATCAGAGGAGGCACCTAATAATGCCCCAGTGACGCCCGCTGCTGCTGCTCCGGGTGCCCCAGCGCTCCATCCTGCGCGACCTCTCCTGCCGCCTGGAGAGGCGCCGAGTTCTACCTGCTCGGCCTCCAACCCGCCCACCACACCAGCCCTGCCTTCACCGGCGCCCGTCGAGCCAATGGAGGTGGAAAGGATCGAGGAGGAGGGTACGGGCTCCACCCAGGAAGGAAGAAACAAAATCAGGAAAGAGCTAGATGCCTGCCTGCAGCAGGCCCCCTCCACAATCTTTGACAAAACCGACCAAGAGGGTCTCGAAAAGGAGAGAGTTTGTCGCCTCCTCGTCTCCACGCCGCTCCTCAAAAAGCAACTCCCTAATCTTAAACCTGCCCAGAGGACTGCTTTGTACGAGCTGGTCGAGGCCCTCTTACGTAGGAGGCTCGACTCCAGCGGCTCCATCTACAAACGCCTTCGCCAGGCCCTGCCCTTCCTCCATCAAGGGACATCATCATAGGCTTCACCATCGCCTCCATTAACGCGCGCGGGCTCGCTACTCGGAACAAGAGCCTAAGCCTCTGCCATCTCCTGAGACAACACCGCGTGGACATTGCGCTCGTGCAAGAAACTAACACCCACCACCTCGACGGCGCCCAAGACCTCTGCCTCGGCTACGATGCTATTACCGCTCCACCCGACGCAATATCGGGTTCGGGCCTCGCCTGCATCTACGCGCCGGGCGTCACCGTCTCGCGACACCGCATCCTGTGGCCGGGCCACATCGTCTTGGCCGCCTTCAATGTCCACGGCCAGGAGATGACCGTCATAAATGTCCACCTCTCGCACGACCAGCGCGAGCGCATCGAGCAACTCCGCGTCATCGAGGCTGCCACCGTTGAATAAGAGGAGGAAGCCTGGGTCCTCGGGGACTTTAATATCAGGGACGACAGGAACCGCGACTCTATCTCCATGGCGGCCCTCGGAGCTCTTTGCGAGTCCGCCGCGCTTCTGGATGCCGCCCCCGAGTTTGACGCTGCCCACCTTCCCACCAGAATCGCTGCACATGGCGACCTGATCGAGAGCAGTCGCCTCGACAGGATCCTCGCTCCGGCGCGCTTTCTGGAGGTCTCAACATCATATGCGATTGCTCCTTTCCATCTCTCCGATCATCGCATGGTGCTGCTCCGAGTGGGCCCTCCAGCCGCCCCCTACCAGCCTCGCGTGGCTGCTACGCTCCGCTCCGGGCTGGCCCAGGAGCACATGAACAACTACCTGGTGGACATCGCGGAGGAAATATCCATGCTCGATGCGCCTCAACTGTGGGACCGCTGGACACTAATCAAGGCCGGCATCCTCGCGGAGGCCCGCTCGCTCCACGATCCTCGCCACCACGATCGCGACGACAGCTACATCGGCAGAGCCCAACGCTACATCAGGGTACAGCTTGAGGCCTCGTCGACGAACGCGGATTACCCATCTCTCTCGGACCTCGCGCGCCTCACGCGCCACCGCCGCCCAGCTGTCACCACCATCAGGGACGAGAACGGCGAGGTCATCGAGGGCCCCGTTTTGCGGCGAAAGGCCCTGGACATCTTCTGGCCTCGCTTCGCCCGCCCGAGCTGCGACCCGGCGGAGTACGCGGCCTTCATCGGAGCTACGACCACCACTCCTATCGAACTAGGAGAAGAGGACCCACTCCACCGGGCTGAGGTCTCCGAGGCTGAGGTAGCCGCTGCCATCCGCCGCCTCCCTCGCGGAAGAGCCCCCGGCTGGGACGGTCTGCCCTGCGAGGTCCTCAGCACCTTCGAGGAATTCTTCGCGGTCGCCCTGCGACGTGTGCTCGCCGAGTCTCAGCTCCGCGGTGCCCTGCCTCCATCGATGCACCGGAGCGAGATCTGCCTGGTCCCCAAGGCCCGCGGCGGCGATCGCGGTCTGGACGGCTACAGACCGATCTCCCTGCCTTCGGCCGACTACAGGGTAATCGGATCGATCCTGCTGGGCCGCCTCAGGCCCCACCTCCCAACTCTGGTGCCGGAGTGCCAGACGTACGCCGTCCCCGGAAGGTCCCCCTCCTGGAACATCGCGCGGGTCACAGACGCCGTCGAGGAGGCTACTGCCCGAGGCACGCCGCTGGCCGCGGTCTCCGTGGATCTGCAGTCCGCCTTCGACTCCCTGGACCGCGGGTATCTAACATCCCTCCTGGTGTCCCACCTGCGCCTCCCACCGGCCTTCGTGGGATGGATCCTTCTACTCTACGCCGGGGCGGACGCCACAATAAGGGTCGGGGGCTTCCAGACCGTCGCCTTCAAACTACTCAACGGCGTGAGACAGGGCTGCGCTCTGAGCGCGGCGCTCTTCAGTATCGCGACGGGACCTCTGCTGCGTCGCCTGGAGACGATCCTCGGCGTGGGCAACGTCATCGCCTACGCCGACGACATCGTGCTCCTGATACACCGCGACGAGCAGTTCGCGAGGGCTGCCGCCATCTTCGAATCATTCCATCGAGCCTCGGGGATCGCGGTCAACTACTCGAAGAGCGCGGGCCTCTGGTGCGGCGCCTGGCGCGATCGCGGCGACTCCCCCCTCCGCGGTGCCTCCTGGTCGAACTACTCGATCCAGGTCCTGGGGACCAGAATAGCAACCAGGAGCTCCGTAGTCCAGCGGGAGCAACATCTTCTGGCCCTCCTGGAGTCCGCCTCCAGAAGAACGACGCCCTTCACCCGAGGCCTCTCCCTTGTCGGGCGAGCCAGAGCAGCCAACTCCCTGGTCCTCTCCACCATCCAGCACCACCTCCACGCCTACCTGCCGGAGGCCTCCTTCATCTCCAAGCTGCAGGCCCGCGTGGCCCGTTTCATCTGGGGGCCCGACCACACGGCGTGGCTCGCCTCCGGCATCTTAGCGAGGCCCGTTGTCACCGGGGGCCTCGGCCTAATAGACATAGGCACCCAACTCCATCTCGCCTGTCTAAAAGGTGTCCAGGTCGCGCTTCGAGGGGGGAGAAACGGTTTCTCCTGGCTGGTGACTAGCGAGGCCTGGCTCAGACCTCCACCGGACGGCACCACACTCCAGCCCCGGCGCCTCCGGCTGCTGAAACTATGGGAGGAGACCTCCGGCGTCCTGTCCCTCGACCATCGGGCGGCACCCACGACCCAGCTGCTGGACCTCCCTATCATCGGCGGCTTCCGGTTCCTCCGCCCACCGAATCTCCTGGCTCCCTCGCGCTGGGTCGGCGCACGAGTCCGGGACCTGGGGGACGACGACCACCATACCATCGTAACACCCCACCCAACGCGCTCCGCCCTCGCCGACGCTGCTGCCCTCGCCGCCTTCTGCCGGAGGATCGTGGCGGAGAACATCCAGGCGAGCTACCGGGTTCCCAGCCTGGCCGAGGCCGTTGTCCTGCGCGGAACGACAAAGCCTCTCGCCCGCATCACCACCCGCTCGGCCCGTCGCGCCCTGGATCGCCCGCGCCTTGTGGCCCTGCCCATCCACCGGCTCCTAGCAAGATGGACGCCCACCGTTGACGTGCCTCCCAGGGTGGATTGGACCTCCCTCCGACGCGGCGCCCTCTCGGGGCACAACGCCGACGTCGCCCTGCGGCTGGCCCTTCATGCCTTGCCTCATCCAGACCACCCAACATCTGCCAGTCCCTCATGCCCTGCCTGCGGCTCCAGCGATGGCTCCCTGGGCCACCGATACTGGGGGTGCAGAACCATCAGACCCCTCATCCTAGAAGCCTTCAACATCATAGGCAGACCCCCTGACCTCCAGGCGTGGATATTCGGGACCGGCCTCGAGCAAGACGACATCTCCATCCTCTCGTCGGCCAAGTCTCGAGTCTACCGGCACTTCATCCAGGTTGGCCTTCTTGGCAGCGCCGAGGACCCCGTCATCGCCTGGCACAGGACTCTCGCCCGCTGGGGAAGACTCCCTGGCTGAATTGTATATATTTTATCTGTATATCTGTCCTTTTTAATCTTGTAAAAGTTGACTAAGGTCATTAAATGCTTTTCAATTGTCAATTGTCACACACACACACACATACATTCATTTATATATATATAGATTACTAGGGGGTCGGTGGAAGGCTGGTTAAACCGTTTGGTTTTCGACCACTACGACCCGGGTTTGATTCCCGCATTGAACACTTTTTTCTGTTTAAAAAAAAAATGCTTCAATGGCCCTCGATTCTTGCAAAAGTCCAACCCCACCAGCGAGTGCAAGTAACCAAACGGGGCTCTGGCACATTTGTAAGTGCAAAGTCGAACTGCTTTTCACATGTGTAGACATGTGGTGCGCTTACAGTAAAAGCAGTCGCTAACTACCCACCATGATTCCTGTACCACGTGTATCTCTGCTTTACAAGAAATAACTAAATTAAGTCTTCAGAAAAGAGAAACAGAAAATACGGCAATAGTAACAGTGGACATCAGCGGAGCTTTCGACAACGCATGGCATCCGGCAATTCTCCAACAATTGGACAAGGCAAATTTTCCAGCGGTACTTATAAAAATAATTAATTCTTACTTTGAAGACCGGAGTGTAGAGTATAAATATACTAATGTGAAATGTATAAGAAAGATAAATAAGGGATGTCCCCAGGGTGGTATTATTTCTCCTATTCTTTGGAATATATTACTTAATGATTTCAACTTATCTTTTAACGAAAGTTTTGCTAGAGTAATTGCTTTCGCGGATGATGTGACATTTGTGGTATGGAGTTCAAACATCTATGATCTTCAGTACAATATTACCAAATGTCTAATAAAAACCAAAGCCTGGTGTGAAAAGGTAAAACTTTCACTAAGTCCAAACAAAACAGGTATACTCTATCTACATAACTATGAAAAATTGCCCATTAATTTTGATGGAAAAATAATTCAACCATCAGAAACTGTTAAAATTTTGGGAGTTATTTTTAAAAATCATAGACAAAGGAATAAGATTAAGTTTGGAGCACATGTTGACAATATAATTATGAAAGCTACGAAACTTAAGAATCTATTATTCTCATTATGTGCATGTACTTGGGGCATTGATACTCGGCGTAGATTGATCTTATATAAAGCTATGATACGCTCTACAATAAGCTATGCACCAAATATTTGGTTTCCTTTTATCACTGCAGCAAAAAGATCTAAGTTGAATTCTCTCTATACAATATCAAATTCTTATTAGATGCATTCATGCTTATAGGACTTCATCTTCTTACATCACACATATACTAGCGAAAACTCCTTTACTGTCCGATTATCTTGAATTATTACAAACAAAGTATAATATGACAAATTCTCTCACATATCGAAAACTCAAAAAACCCCTTCAAAAAGAATTAAATAAACTATATCTGGATCTAAAATTTAAGTTTTATCTTTCTCAATCTAATGAACTGTTCAAGAAATTCTTTCCAATTGCTGTCCCAAATTTCATTTCTTCTGATAAATTCACTACTTTATTCTTAACAGGCAAAGGACCTGTAAGCTCACAGGTAAATAGGCGCTAACTGGAACAAAAAAGTTCCTTTGTTTCAATATTAGTTTCCCTTTTATATTTTGTTCTCTCTCTTGTAAATCAATAAATATAATGTTTAATTAATAAATATTGGAATCAGTTTCATTAATAATTCTAAGCAAAGTCAACAATTGGTAGCAGAGCGTCGTTATTTGATATAAAGCTCAAAAGCGAAAGTATTTAATCTGAAGATTAAGCAAGAAGTTTATTCTGATCGGTAAACTGAAGCACTTCTAAGAAGATTAAAGGTATTTATATAGATATATATATTAAGTTAAATTATATATATATATATATATATTGCATGTTTAAAAGCTACCCAATATTTGAATAAATTTAAAATATATTGTTACGACTCTTCTCAGCCGTTGATGTTTGCGTGCAAGGTTTCTGAGAAGACAATGTGGGTTCGTTTTTGGATACAGCTTAGTACTATGGATTTATTACCAAAGCTTTAAAAGGGATATTAATAACTATACATCGGAGATTGACTTGCCTTCAATGTCTGCCACTAGAGGGATCCTCCTCCGCTACCGTCTTCCCGGTCAGTCCATACGGCCACACGTCCGGAGCCCACCTGCTGCGTCTGTTGTCACCGCCGTTTTCCTCGCTGCAGGTCCCGTTGTCACCAGACAGACTTCTCTCCCCAGACTGCCAGGTCTTCTCGGTGCACAAACCCCCGGCAGGCCGGCCGCTGACTCGGCTGATCCCTTCACGACGTCGGCGCCAGCTGGACTCCCTGACTGCCACCCCCTCCTCTGGAATTTGTCAATCAACACTTCCTGGAAGGGGCCCCTGCATACCTTCTTCTCTTGGCTTCCCCACTTATTCTCTTCTACTTCTTTGCTGCACCGCTTCAATATATTTGTTTCAAATTATATTGGTTTGTTATTAGTTCAAAAGGCGCGAAAATGGCTGAATATAATTTTTTATCCCAAACAAAAATTGAACCATTAACAGGAACTAATTATCAAATATGGGCGTTGAAAATCGGCGCAGTTCTGAGAGGAAGAAAATTATTTAAATGTGTAATTTCCGATCCAGAACCTGATATGGAAGACAAAAGTTCTTGGGAGATTTGGAGTGATAAAAATGATGACGCTTTTGGGATAATAATCACTACGTTGACAAATGAACACAGTGACAAGTGAACACCGGGCATTATGTAACGGGGTCGCATATGGCAAAAATAAGAGAAAATGCCGTAAAGAGGGTTCCCTGGTGTATAATCTGCCAGGGGAACCATTGGATACAATCTTGCCCGAGATGGCGTTCAATGTCGGTCCCAGCGCGAGTAGAGGCATTAAGGAAGGCGCACGCCTGTTTTAAATGCTTACGCGTGGGACATATGGGAAAAACATGCAGGAGAGCTATAAGATGTGCACAATGTCAAGGCGGCCATAACAGATTCCTGCATCGAACGAATGCGGTGTTTCAAGAAAAGCAGGATCCAAATAAACTGAGGATGACTAGCCCCAAGGATCCGCCTGCATCGATTGATAAACAAGAGGTGGAATATACCGGAATGCATGCACGGACTGCCATTCCTGGGGCACTTTTGGCCACCGCATTGATTCGGATTGTAAATCCCCATGGAAACGGGGGTAGTGGTACGAGCATTGCTGGATCAGGGATCTCAGTCATCATTTATACAGAGAGATCTTCTGCAGCATTTAAGTGTTCAAACACGCGGAGTAAATGCCCAGGTTTATGGAATAACTAATATTAAAGGAGAACATGTTAAGGAACTGGCTTCGTTTACATTGGAATCTTTGACAGAACCAGGATGGACCTTGCCGATGAAGGCATTAGTGGTGGGAAGTATGACAGGGTTGTTGCCGACTAAAGACCTATGTCTGGCTATACCGTCCAGTTGGAAGGTCCTACCTCTGGCCGATCCCCATTTTGAGAAAAGTGGAAAGGTGGATGTCATCCTGGGTGCGGATGTCTATGGAAGATTACTCCTCCCCGACCTTAGGCTTTGTGACAGAACCCATATATGTGCCCAGAACACCAGGTTGGGATGGGTAATTTCTGGGGAGTTGCCGACAAAAGATCAGACGAGTCCTCATTTGGTGTATAATACTCGTGTCAAATATGAGGACCACCTTGATGGGTTGCCACAGCGATTTTGGGAAATTAAAGAAATTCCCTCAAGGCCGACAGATTCAGAGGAAGATGAGTTCTGTGGGAATCTATATAAAAGAGGAAAGAATGCCCCCTGCAAAGTGGCTTATGGGCAGAGTGGTGGAGACACATCCTGGGAAGGATGGCCTGGTGCGGGTTGTTTCGGTGCGGACATCGGTTGGAGTGCTCCGCAGACCCTTGGTGAAGCTGGTGCTGCTTCCGGTGGCCCCTCAGGAACTTGATGTGACCCATCAACTCGGGGAGGAATGTTGGAGTTTATTTTTATTATTATTATTTTTGTGATATTACTCTGTGTAAATGTTTGTATTATATTTGACCAGGAGTGCCTGGTCACGTGTGTGTATTCTATTGTTTACTAAAAGAACAACTTGATGAGGGAAGAGTATCTTTAATATAATCAAATCACAAGCTTTCGGGCATAACCGCCCATCGACAGGTGTAAAAACGAGACAAAATCACTATGCCAATCAGCTATATATATACAAAAAAAAAAAAGTAAGAAAATGAGACAAATATGTAAAATTTGTGCCAGAGAATTAACATAATAACGAAGGATCATTCATAGAAGTTAGGCAAAGCATGCAATCAACATATAATACATATAATACAAGGCTATTACAGAGACTAAGTATGAACAACGACTATAAAATAAAACAAAATAAAAATAAAAAATAAAAATAAAAATAAACTAAAAACTGCTATTGATGTGCAAAGGTATAAGTAGGTTATGAAAACTAAATCTTTCAGATAGGAGGTTCCAGTATTAAATTATCATATATCTCAGGAAGGTCTATTGCTCTATTGATGCTTTTAAATTTTTTGGTGAGTATAGCTTCCAGGACCAACCGCTGGTGCTTGTTCTTAATCTCATGATAGTGGGCCGAGGGGTTGTAAACGTTGAATGTGTGGCCTGTGTCCCGTATGTGTTGGTAAACTAGAGAGCGGGGATCTTTCCTTTTTACCGATCTATCATGCTCCACCATTCTGGTCTTCACCATTCTCCCAGTCTCTCCGACATACTTGGCATCACACTGCTCACATGATATGGAGTAAATGGCATTGTGGGTACTGAGGGAATCAAAGGTTACACTATTTTTAACTATTGACTGTTTTAGTTTAGTTGCCAAACTGAGTGTGTTGGAGAAATATGAGTTTATACCATATCTATTCAGAACTCGTGCTATGGCCGCCGATTTGTGAGAATATGGAATGAAACAGGTGGACAGGTAATGAGCAGTGTTTCTTATTCCTGAGGAATCATAAAAATGTTTGCAAACAAAGGATGTCGGATAGCCTGCAGAGTTTAGATTCTTGATTATGTTCTGTTTCTCTATTGCCTGAAAAGATGGAAGGGAACAATGGGTGCGTACGCGTTTAGATAAAGTTTTTACAATACTGATTTTTTGGGAAACGGGACAACAGGAAGTGTAATGTGTGTAATTGGGAAGGAAATCTTTCTTGTAATATACGGTAGTATGGTAAGAATTTGGAGTTTGAATTATTAGAACATCAAGGAATGGTATTACACCCCCTTGAGCTATTTCTATAGTAAACGACATATCTTCATTATAACTATTAAGGGAGGCTAATATGGTTTCATATGAGTTCTGATCACAGATACAAAAGATATCATCTACATATCTGCGCCATAACACGATTTCTGTTCTATGTTTTTCATTGATTGATTTGTCAATCATGATCATTACCAACTCTGCTGCAGTGGTTGAAAACGAACTCCCCATTGGGGAACCCCGTATCTGTCTGTATGTTTGCGATTCAAATTTAAATACATTCATATTTAGACAAATTTCTGCCAGGCATACAATTGATTGTATGGTGGATGCATCGGTCTGTATTTCTGTTAGGAAGGCAACTATACTTTCTCTAATGACTGAGTGGGGTAGGCTTAAAAACAATGAAACTACATCATACGAACACATAATGGTGTTTGGGCCAGGAGAAGTTTTCCATAACTCCTCAATAAAACTAGGGGTGTTGTGTACCGTGAATCTATGGTTATATTGTTTAGGTAACGGGGAGAAAAAATTGGATAAATACCTGGCCAATGGGGCTGACGGTGATTTGTGACATGCTACAATAGGGCGTAGTGGGACATTAGGCTTGTGTATCTTAGGTAATCCATATATGTAGGCGTCTGTGGTAAGGCGTGATGTGAATAATTTGCATTCTTCCGAGTTAATCTGCGAGAGTCTTTTTTGTGCTAATAGAGCCTTCCTGAAATCCTGATAGGTGCGAAGCCTGGTATCTTCATCTATGGGAATAAAAGTAGATTCATCTGTGAGGACGTCCATCATTTTGGATCTATACATTGAGATATCCATAACAACTGTCTGCGATCCCTTATCAGAGTTGCAGATTATGATGTCACTACGATCTTTTAATCTCTTCATAATGGTTCTCTCCATGCGGGCCTGGTGATTTCGGGTTGTGGGATTCATGAGTACAGATGAGATACGGCTTCTGATATCACTTTTTGCCTGGTGACCAAGGTCCTTAATAGAAGCCTCTACACCGCTGATGATCCTGGGGGCATCAGGTTTGGCCTCATTGCGATAATTCAAGCCCTTAGATAGCAAGGAGATCTCTGCTTGCGAAAGTTCAATATTGGAGAGGTTCAAGACTCGACGATGGTCTTCCGAAGTAGCCTGGTATGGAAAACCATACTTCTTTGACCAAAAATAAAACTATATATAGCGTGGTTGGAAATAAAACAATTGGAACAGCAACAACCAACAATTAGATATATATAGCGTATATATAGCGTGGTTGGAAATAAAACAATTGGAACAGCAACAACCAACAATTAGATATATGTAATAATATGCCACCGATTGTAATTAAATCGACGATCGGACCAACCGGCGAGAAACTATGCATAATCGAAGCCTCCTTAATAACGAAGATCCTAGACAAATGTGGAATCGAGTATAAACTTGAGGAAACGGTTCAATCAAAGAAGAGAACTCTCGGCTCCCAATCGGATGACTCAAAATCGCCAACTAGGAGCGAGCGTAATCTGAAGACGCCTAGAATGGACATCGACGAACAAAGTCCCGCCACTGAAATTTCTCAACAAATGAACGTAGCTCACCCACCGCAAGACGATGAAGAAAATAACGACAACGATGGCCCATGGACCACAGTCACTAACGTGAAAAAACCGAGAATTCCTCCTGTTATTGCAGAAAATGTAGCAGATTGGAAGCTTCTTTGCCAAGAACTAAAAGGCTTGTGCACGGAACCATTCCAAGTCACGATTTCTGGCAAAAAGCACATAATTAAATCGAAAAACATAGGCGACTTAAAAAAAATCAGGGAGTATGTACAGAAAAATAATAGAGGATATTCCTACAGACTACAGGAGGAAAAACCACTGAAAGTGGTATTGAAAGGGGTAACAACAGCCTTCAAAGAAGAAGACGTCGTAACTGAACTGGTCTCAATGGGCTTCACTGAGGTCATTGTCAAAAGACTCCATAGACAATCGACCAAAATACCGATGAATATAGTCCTAGTAGAGCTACCGAAAAATGAACACAATAAACGAATCTATGGAATAACCAAAATACTTTACCAAAAAATAGTCGTGGAATCATTCAGGACTACAAAACGAGTGACCCAATGCTTTAACTGCCAGGGTTTTGGGCATGGCCAGCTAAACTGCTTTTTGAAGCCCAAATGCGTCAAGTATGCTGAAGAACATCATTCGAAGGATTGTCCAAGAAAGTCGAAACAGCTCCCACCAAAGTGCGCTAACTGTGGAGAGGCGCACACAGCCAATTACCGCGGATGCCCAAATTTTCCGAAGCCACAACAACAGCAGCTAAAGCCTCCCAGACAAAACTCCCCTAACACCATACCTCAAGCAAGCTCCACTAAAACAGAAGAAGCAACTGTTGAAAAACAAAAGGCAAGTTACGCGGAAACTACAAAAAAGAAAACTACTCGTTCTGACACCAGGGAACTGTGCGAAAAGTTATTAGAAATTATCAAAACTTACTTACAATGAAAGGAAAATTACCTTTAAAAATCGTTTTCTGGAATTGCAACGGAATCAAACTGAAAAAAGAAGAATTCCTACAGTTTTTAGAAGAAAACTCAATAGACATGGCACTTCTCAGTGAAACACACTTAAAACCATCTGTCGACCTCAAACTCAGAAACTATCAGACAATAAGAGACGATAGAATCGTTGGAAGGGGCGGTGGAACGGCAATAATTCTAAAAAACTATCTTAAATATAAAAAAGTGCTGATTCAAACATCTAACATGGAAAACACCACATTTCTAATGAAACTGATGAGCCGATTTCTGACGCTATCGTCCCGAAATCCATGAGCCTCTTTCATTCTCAGGGAGTTCACGAAAATAATACATCCTGCTATATAAAAGGTATAATTTGCAAGTATCCTGCGCGCACTGGGGTTAAAAAAAATAATGACAGACAACTATATGTTTGGATTAAGATTACAATGTATTTATTTATCTCTTAAGACAAAAAAAAAAAGATAAGAAATAAAATAAATAAAATATGCAATGAGGATAGGTTGTGAGAAAATTTACATGGATATACCTGTTTAAAAAATTATTATTAAAAAAAAATACTTAACTTAGTGCTTCAGTTGGAAGGCTGGGGGAAATTCCTCCCCAAAATCTTGTAGAACTACATTTTTAACGAGCTTCCTATCCGCTCAAAAACTGAACTGGCCTTCACCCAAAGCTTGCTCGTGACTAACTTTCTTCTCCCAGGGTGACCGAAAAAAAAATTAAAAAAATAAATCTTTATCTGGTCACCCTCTGTGATAAAAAAAGAAAATTTAAAAATAAAAAAATAAAAATTATAATAAAAATTATCATTCGAAATATTAATTTTAAAATATTAAAAAAAAAGAAAACCCAAATAGCTGCTTATTTAAAGAAAAATGGAAATTTATTATTGTACTATAAGTTATTTACAAAAACTAGAAATAAAAAGGAGGTGAAGAGATGGGCTGGTTTTACAAAGAAGAATGCTCGAAGTCCACTTCTTTCTTGTCGAGGCAGCTTCTTCATTGTCCACCAGCTTTCCATTGATACTGTGGGTGAACTTTGTGGAGGCCTCAGGGGTGGCCTCTACAGTCCTTCCCCGCCAAGACCACGGGATTTGGGCTTGCGAGGGAGCAGGACAAATCTCCGGGGTCAAAAGTGGAGGTCGGGGGATGCTCTGGATTAGAGGAAACAATAGCACTGTCTAAAAAAATAAATGTCAAAACAAAGGGCGCCATGCATTCTATTTATTCGCCAGTTGAAGGCAAGACTGGCTTTTTAGCTCCACTCTGTGACACAGATAGTATTGTGATAAGTATATCCGGAGTCTTAGGGTGCCTGGAACACAAGGGTTATAAACACATATATACATCTATTTATATGTAAGATTTGACACATTTGTGGGAAGGTGCATACCTACTAGTCTAAAAAAATAATGCTTAGTGACTAAAATAATAAAAGAGCCAATAATGAATTCAAACAAATATAAATAGATAAGAAAGCCAATAATGAATTCCACAACTAAAATTAAATTTAAAAAAAATAATGAATTCAAACCTGAACTAATATGAATTCAATCTGGAAAAGAAAAAAACAAGTAAAAGAGCCAATAATAATAATGATCTGAACTATAATGAATTCAAACACAGTGACTTCACATCCGACTTGACCTGTCAGTCAAATTTATCTCTATTAGTTCCATGCCTTTTTCGTTGAAACATGTCCAATTCTTTATGGGTTTGCTACTAACTAATTTAAACTAACATGATCAAGCTCTAAACTTGCTTAATACCTAATAAAAAAATAGTATTTTATCAATGTACTACCATAGTACGTCTGGCAGGAAGTCCTTTATAAAGACTGACTGGGCTGGGTTGGTTCTCCAGGATGAACACATCATCCAACTCATCATGGTTCATAGCCAGTGTATGAGTAAATACGACATTCAGCACAAAGCCCGAAATGCCAAAGACCTCACGTCCAGCACAAAGCCCGTGGCGTGATTAACTGGCCTATTCTGCTCTTATTTATACCCTCGCCGAAGAGTCCTCGTGTCAGTCGTCTGAAGACACTACGAAACCTCGCGCGTCTCTATTAATGGTATCAGACCCAACAAATGGGTCAGTGCATAGAACCGATCAAGTCCCCGACTTGCAAAACCCACCCTAACTCAGTCTTTTACCACTAACGTTATCCGTATGGAAGGAAGCATACTCATAGCGCATACTTCCCCTACTGTGGTTTGAAACCAGATACCACCCAGTTATCAAACCCTACATTGATTTAATTGAATTGTATGTAGCCATATGGTGCGCCGGTGAAAACCCGCTAAGTCCACCAAAGTCTCACACATATCAAAAGTTAACAACAAAAAAAAAACTCATATTCCCGAAGGGAGCCTAACTAAAGGAGCGACTATTTTCTAATTTGAGAATTGCATTGTCCTGAGAGGCTTATAACCCTAAAAAATTTGAAATCAAAATAAAATCGATCCTATTAAAATTCCCTAACACTATTCTAAATGTATCTTGGTCTAACAATATAATAGTTTTTTAAACCTTTTACACATTCATTATACCAATCCTTTCAAACACCCTCCCCCCTATCAATCGCGGTATGCATACAAACTAAGATTAAAAATTGCTATAAACGCCAAAATACCTCAATTATCATTGCTAAATTTACCCTAACAATAACTAGCTTCAAGGACATCATGAAATCAAAGAAAATAATTGATAAAACTTGGGAACTAAATGCCCTTCAATATAAATTAACCTATGCCTCATACAATCTCTTACTAACTATTTATATTCAATGACTGATATCAGTCTCAACTGTAAGCTAACCTAACCTTAAAAGAATTGTAAATATCAAAGTCTCTAAATTGTCTTTGCCTCAACACCTAGTACCACTGCAAAGATAATTTAATAGGACAATTTACTAATTAGAGCGACAAAGAATAGGATATTCAACTCATGAAGGCGACAGACAATTGGAGACGCTTCCTCCACTGATAAGATCCTATTGACTGACCATCCCTCCTCAAACACGCTCCAGTCATAGCAACCACTCTACATCACCAGTGTAACAACTTTATCCTACCTGTTGACTGTAGGCAACACGCAATAGTTCTAGAATATGGAATTAAAGGGCGTCTATATATACCCAACCGATATCTGTACTAATGTGGAGACCTACACTCTGCTGCACCACTGCTCTCAACTACCTGGCTTCTGATTGTCTATGTCTACTTAATCTCAATTCAAGGGATTATTGAGCGTCATACGATGGCTCGTATACCCAACCTTGGACGTCACTAAGAACACAAACAGCTCGCCGCCAAACACTACTCCGACCTCGGCAGTACATCTTTCTCTGGAGTTGTTGTGTGGCTCTGGAGTAAACTTGATGTCGCCCAGCTATACCTATACATCTATTTAGCTGCTTGCGCCACCGATCCTACTGTAAACTGTGCACCATACTGAAGTACTAAGTATTAGCTTCTTGATCTAATAATATCTTATTCTATTTAAATCTAATCTTAATAAAAAAATTACCCTAAACTTGAATATTTGTGCCAAATTGGTTACACCTAATTGCCAAATATTAAACAAGACTGATTGTCTACTCTTACAATATGCACACTACACTTAAAAATTTCAAAATTTAAGGTTTCATGAAAAAAAAAAATTCTATAAAAGAAAAATTCTGCTTAATTTGGTCTCTCCCATTTAATATATATTAAAATTTTCCGAAATGACTGCTTCTTATACAGCTTTCTATCATATTGTTCTTTTCCTTATTTCAGCCGGAACTCTTGTTCATTACACGGTGGTTCGTAAAAAAAAGGCAATACTGTCGATTGCAGGCTAATTTCTCTTACGCCTTCAATGATATTATGTATTTTGACCTGACCTTGTTTGATACAGCACACTTTCCTATTGAAGTCTCACTAAAATACGGAATTGCATGCTAAAATATATATATCGTTATGGTACTAAAGGTTTATCTCGTTAAAACATGACTGTCGCAGTGGTTTCTCGTGGAATGACAGAGGTGAACCGAGCCTAGACACATCTGAGAAGGTGCAGGTTAGCACAACTATATCTCGCGTAGATTAACTTGGTATGCCGGTTAGTCAATTTTGGAAGATTCTGAGCGAAATTAGGTGCATCAGCCTTGCAGGTGGATAGTATGTAGAGTACATCTCTGTATTCTACCATTGATGCATATATTTCAAATATTCTCTCCACATCCTACCACAGCGACCCACTCTTCAACTGATCTTACGCTCGGTGGCGTCCATCGGGATATTGTTTTATGTCGTTCTTCACTCACGTCCACCTTCGTAAGTATCTTTAAATCCTATTAAATAATATACAATTTTACAGACAAAATTACATGCTCCGACATCCATAGTTTAAGTCTACGCAAGATACCCTCCTAAATCTTCAAGGCCTACTCCCAACCTCCTAGAAATGTAGTCTTTGCTACTGGTTACCAATGTCTAATGTCACATTTCATAAAACTATGAAAGCCGCTGTCGAAACGAGTTTTTTTTTTTAGGTCTATTGTGATGCTATAAGCTTTTCTTTTGTTACAGGCCTCTGCTGCCAAACAATCTGAAGATAAGGTTTTCTAGAAAGGCTTATCAAAAACCAGTCAAGTGCAAACACACACGAGGTGCAAAGTTTCTATCTCTATTTATCTAAGGTTATCTAACCATATATCTGGTAAACTGCTAAGTTCTTATTTCGAAATAGAGTCATTAATTTCCAAAGGACGCAGGTTATATGAAAAAATGATTTTTGTTCTTTGGCTGGAGTTAAGGAAAAGAAACAACAAATTTACTACTTTCATTAAAAAGGAAAACCTTCCCCACCAAATTCTGTAATATGGATTATCATACTATAAAATCGCTACTAGATTGAATACGATAATAACTAAGTAATAAAATATAAATACACCTATAAATGGGAGAGATAAAATTATATGCAGTAACTATTTGTAATGTGCGTGACACATGCAAAAAAATATAATCAAAGGTGACTGAAAAAAAAAAGGCTAATAATCCATACAAAGAAGGTTCTTCTGTCAATAAACGCTATACTGTTGTCACGCATTTCCCTCCACGAAGAGTTACAAATGAGAATATACAATTCTACGGAATTACAGATTACTATCTGCACAAGATAGTATGTCCATGCAAAAAAATAAATTTACAAGACCAGTTTAAGAGATCATCTACACTGTTAAAATAAAAAATTGGAACACGTTTTTATCTAAAACTATAATTGAACAAACGTCTTGTTTGCATAACTAAAGTAACTTAAAAAGATGAAAACTAAAGTAAATTAAAATAAATAATGGAAAAAATAAATTATTATACATAACTGTAATCTAAATGGTAATAAAACATTTATTTTAGACAAGGATTTGCGCGATAAACAAACCATACTGGAATCCAACAAAGTATCTTGTCATAATGACATTAACAAATGTTTTAAAATATATATTTGGCACATTATAATATTGGAATATTATACTAAATCAAAATAAATAGTTAAATAAAGGAAATGGGTGAAATATGTGGTAGGCATAGGGCCAGACTATGGTCTAAAGGCCGTAGCTTCGCGTAAAACGTACCTGTCTATCAATAGTTACTATATCTTAAGCCTTTTTCCCTCCACGAGGACTTACAAATAAGAATATAACATTCTACAGGATCATAAAATACTGTTTTGCGCACTCGCTACTATGCTTGTCAATAAAAGAAAAATTGCAATATCAGTTTAAGATTCCCATGCATAAAAAAAAAATAAAAATACAAGACCATTTTAAGAGATCATCTACACTGTTAAAATAAAAAAATGGAACACGTTTTTATCTAAAACTATAATTGAACAAACGTCTTGTTTGCATAAACTAAAGTAACTTAAAAAAATATATATATAAAAAGTAAATTAAAATAAATGATGAAGAAAATAAATTATTATACATAACTGTAATCTAAATGGTAATAAAAACATTCTATACAAGAGAATTGCGTTGCGATAGACTTTTACCATAAAATTGGCCATATTGGCATCCATAAATATTATCTTGTCCTAATGACTTGTACAAAAATTGTTTTTAAATTATATTTGGCATATTATACTATTGGAATATTATATTAAATTAAAATGAATAGATAAATAAAAGAAATGGAAGGAATATGTGGCAGGCATAGAGCCAGGCCATGGCCTAAAGGCCAGGGCATTTTCAAAACGTACCTTTCACACCAAGCGCTCGGTCTAGACTATCCTTTGTTAAAGGTTTCCTTGTAGGCGGGAAAGTTCTCTTGAAACCCTTAGGGTCTCGCCGACTTGTCAATCAAACTTGCGGGGGGAAAGTCTAGAATTTGACATTGATTGATATCTTTATTTGCTTTCCCATGGTTTCTCAGATTCTTAGCGTTTTCCCCGCTAAAAAAATTTTTCCTTGTAAATTTTTCTATCTACCAGCTAATATAACGAAATTTTTTTAAGATTGTTAACTAATAAACACACAAAAAAAGTGAGAAATTGTTGGGTCAGTTTTTCCATTAAACAAAACCCAACAAAGATGTAAACATTCATTTACATCATATAAACATATATATATACGCAGTGTCTCGCCGAAGTGTTTGTTGCCTAGGTGGCGAACTACCAACGATGGCCGACGATGCTCTAAAGGCCCCCTTCCCTGACGCAGGGCCTCTCTTGGAAGGATGTACAAAGAGCAGACACCTGAAGACATCCAGAGACATCCGTGCTGAGAACTGCTGTACCATATGTACATATATTGCTGTACCATATGTACATATATTCCCCTCATTTTTGGTAGTAGGTGACCTAAGGAAAACAATCTGTCATATAAACATGTAAATCAATAATTTTTATATACTCGGGATATATATATATATATATTAATTAATTCCTAAAGGACGGGATATA